>JARFXV010001395.1:27500-427311 GCA_031761425.1 Cosmopolites sordidus
AATAATTGTTTTTTTTTAAATGTAAATTACAACAATTTTATCGATTTTCTTTAGCGTGTATTTGTCAATAATAAAACTTATGCATGTGTATGTCTGCACTACACAACAACTAAATCCAAACTGTTACAAATATCACGAAAATAAATGACGCCAAAACAAAATGGTAGCGTAATACTTGGCTTACCCTTTACGTACCTTAAAGAAAAATAACCACCTCATTCTAGCGAAACCAAGACGTCTTGGCGAGTATGTAGTTAACCGGGCTGCACAAACAGATGAGCAAAGTTAATTAAAAACTTAAACTATTGGAATATATTTTTGACGTGAAAACCGACCACACCGACATGCTAGTGACGTGTTGCGTCAGACTAGCGACGCCAATTGTGTTTTAATGTGTTTTAAATTGAATTATAGTTTAGATAATCATTATTTTAATTGTAGAATCACTATGTAGTGCAAGAGTGAGTACTTAATATGCTAATATTTTTATGTAGAAAAATGAATAACAAAAACAAACATTTATTTTCGAATATTTTTAATATTGGTATCAATATTTGCGTTGAAAAATTTGATACTATTTATTTTTCTCTTTATTATCTCTCTATTATCTCTGCAATACATCGCTTAAAGAATATTTCATAGTGACTTAGGAGTTATCTTCCTAACGTGGTAAAGCAGATTTCAAGTTGTTCTATAGTATTTTTGTCGCGGATTTTAAAATTAAAAATTCTATAAAATTTTATAATAAATATAATTTCTCAAAATTATTGTTTATTGGTTTACGTTGTCAGAAATAAAATACGTGTTTTGTTATTTTTTTGCAAAATGATTATACAATGATACATTGTTGTGATGTGTGATGTAATGTGAATGATACAATGATAATTTGATTTTCTAAATGTCCATTTTCTATATTTGTTCAAGTCCTCTATCCTACGTGAAAAAAATTATACATTTAAAGAATAATTCATTTAAAAATAAAAAAAAAACACAGTTATTCCAAAGTTTTAAGTTTTCACTTCTGTCGGCAGTCCCCCTGACTGCCTATCTTTTTTTCTAACATTACTCCTATAATGCGTTTGTATAACCAAAAAGAAAACCCAAAAATCAATCACGCCTGTCTTATGGGGATAGTAATTTCTAAATTTTTATTTTAGTTGGTATTTATAATTTTATATTACTTTTTTTATTATATTGCTAATTTTATATTAAACTACACCCTAATTAAAATTAAAACTTACAAGTAAGTAAAAATATCTTCTCCAAACACATCCAGCAAATGTAATCTTACACAGTGCGAACTGAGTTGTTGCTCGGCCAGTAAAAAAAAGGCCGCCTGTCTCTATTATGGACGACTTTTCACATAACCTATTCGTTCAAATTCGTAGGAATTTAATGTAATACGATTCTTAATTTCACAGTAGATTACGCAATCTGATTTTGAACCGCTATTCGAAACAAGATCACTGTCAGTAACACTGTACAATGAGGTGCGAGTTTACACTTTTAAGAACGTTTAAAAGAAAAATAAAATATAATTACTAATGATGATCTAAATCGGAAGGAATGATCTAAATCGATCCATTAGCAAATAAAAGACGTATTTTCAATAAAGGTCTTTTGGTAATTCTTGTTTTATTCGTAAAGTGCTTATTTTCCTTTTTACCACCTATTCTTCACCCACCTAAGTTGGGGACTACATATATATATATATATATATATATATATATATATATATATATATATATATATATATATATATATATATATATATATATATATATATATATATATATAAATATATATATATATATATATATATATATATATATATATATATATATATATATATATATATATATATATATATATATCCAAGAACTTAACCTAGAATTAAAAATAATACATTAATTCAGTTTATCATGTTGTTTATAACAGATAATGTTCCTAATTATGGAAGAAAAAAATCATCCGCGCGTATTTGAAATTTAAAAACCATTAATATTCTGACAAGTAATTAAATCAAGTAAACATTTTGAAATCAAATAATATAGGAAAACTAAATTCAGTTAAAATCACCTCTGAATGACTCGCTCTGGCGGAGTTTGCTAGCAAAAAAGTCAAATAGTAATGTTAGAACCATAGTTCTAAGGGTTCTAAGGTGCGCATAAAATGAGATGAGAACGATTATCTTAAACGTATATTGACTATTATTTTAATATCTTATATGCCCTTGTTTGGTCTTAATAATATATTAAACGCGTTTCTTACACTGTATATCAATGTATTTTTTTGCGATTAGTGTTATTGAGAGTTTAAAGGAACAACTCAAAGAACTAAAAAAAAACGAGCATCTCTCTGGAATGTATTATATGTGACCCGTGTATCATCGATAAGTATTTATAGGTCAATTCTCCATAAGCCGTAGGCGTTACGCTACTGGTTTTCAGATAACAAATATTAAGTTAAAAAATCTATAATGAAGTGGAATTCAATCGATTACTTATATTGAATTAAAATGGATTAAAAAGTAAAGAGAAATCGGTATTACAACAATATATAGTCAAGTGTTTGTATAAAAGCTCTAATTTTATTTTTCCTACAAAAATTTACACTTACAGCAGTATGGAAAAAAGCACCACAATGAAACATTAGCTCCTTTCTTCAATGACAAGTGTATGTGTACCACGATGTAATAATAATTATCCACTATCATTTATTTTTTATCATTTTTTTTCACAATGTGCTTATGACAAAATAACTTATATTACTTCTTACATCAAACCATTTCATATTTTAGTTAAACTGTAAAAAGATGTACAATTATCTAAAAATAAAATGTAAAAACTACATAATTCCATCATGTATATATACCTATTAATCTTTAACATGTTTTGTCCTTCATATATAGAAACGTCGAAAATTCTTATTATCAAGAAACAGGGCTGCATTCCGGAAAGCTCGTTATTCTGATTCGAAATCGTCATAAAATTTCCCTCTACCCATTGCCGAAAGGTATAAGGGCCTCTTCGGTATCAGAAATTATTAAGACAGGATTAGTGTTTGTATGTAGGGGAAGCGGTAGCAGGAAACCAAATGGGATCGTTTACACTTGCAGTTGTTCATAACGGAAGTGTACTTTACGGAAGTAGAGACATTACTCGTGTCCATTAGGCATTATATTGTTTCAAATACTTCGAACAACATTGTGTAAACGCTATTTATTATTTTATGGAAGAATATTACAAACCATTTAACAAAATACTACTTACTATCTACTAGTTGCTACATTTATAACGTATTATTGAAACCCAATTATAAACATCTCATAAATTTTAATTAAGTGTGGGATAAACCAGGATGTTACAAAAAGTTCTTGTTTTCATCATGCCTGATGCCTGACATTGCAATTCCAGTAGTAGAATACACATGAAAGATTTGAAAAATATTTACGAATGTCAGATAATTTTTAAATAAAATATAATTTTTTTGATTGAAAATCGATTTGTTTTTCAATGTCTACTTTTGGCTCGATACACTTGGCCCGACGATTTTACAACTTTTTTATGCTTTCCATAAAGTACGATTATTTCGGCTGTAATCTCTTCATTTGATATGAATTACTTTATACCTAGCCTTTCTTCATATTTGAAAAGTTAACGAAGTCGGAGGGGATCAAGTCCGGGGAATACGGTAGATGAGGCATCAATTCGTGGTTCAAATTCCGTTCTGACTAACTTGGTCCTTGGTCTACAGTGGGGAAACGCAGTATCCATCGTACTGATAGATTTATCATGCCGAAATATCCTTGTGGAATATTCGGTACTCCTTCATCAGAGATGTTTACCATCTCAACCATCTTTATAACCTCACTCTGCAATCATGCATGAATGGATTTTATTGACCATTTCCTTAGTACTGACCTAGGCACGGTGGTAAGGCTACTGCTGCGGTCTGGGTTCAACTCCCCACCCACTAGGTGGATGTGTTTATATGTAGATTGACTGTTCGTATATTTGAATATATTCTCTATACATGAATGAACCACCCCAGTCAGGCCAGTAATTAGACTGGATAAGATCGGATACTTCCAGAGAGCTAGGCGATAGGCTTTTCGAAAAACTAAGTGTGAAACTCAAACCAATAGTTAGTAGCCCACAGGGGGTGCTGACCTGAGTTAATCGATAGTAGACGACCCTGGTTTGGAACCCACGTTAACCTATAGGGCTTTACTAATTAACCCCATTGGTTCACGAATCTTTAACTATAAATATACCAAACCATAACATCTTAAGATTTAGTCATCGCATATTTGTCTCTCATTGTTCTGTATTTATGTATGTAATAACAATTAAAAGTTAACAATTGTTTAATACTACAGATAAACAAATTTCTATACTCATGTATATCGATATATCAACGCCAACTTAAAAAGTATGTGATACCACGTAATACCCATTGAATCAGTAATTATCAAACCTATTAAAAATTTTACGATAATTTTGAAAAACCGTATATATAAAATATAATTGCTAATAGAGAATTTTATATGCATTAAAATTTGTTCGTATTTATACTTACAAATAAATTTCCACTCATATATCCATTTGAAAATATTTCATATTTTTTATTCTTTTTGAGATGAAAATGGGTTCTAGCATTCTGAAGATCTACTCAAACAGTTCTTTAATCATATAGCCAAGGTTTTTAACTAGAATGTTTTCATCAATTAAATCCTTACTGAACCCTGTTATGAATGAATCCTTAAAATAAGCTTATTTTGATCGGTTCTTTGTCATACATATCATATCATCGTGATTAGTATACCCATATTCCGTTATTTCACATATGGAATGTCCACACTTGTTCAACTTTTTCATCCAACATTCATTTCAATGTGCCTTTCAACTTGCCACTATGCATGCTTTAGCACATGCATTCTAGCGCAAGGTAAGAGGCATGGCTCCTTCCTGTCCACATGTTTGTGTCATTGGGACATTTCTGACGAGTTCACACATTTCATTGGGACATTTCTGACGAAAACAGTGTCTGAAATCGATTTACAAAAGTGCTTTAAAAAAAAATTAAAACAGTTAACGTAACCAGAATTATCTCATACATAATTTCCAAAGCAAATTATTTCATAATTTGGTTTTTAGTTTTAACTGTCAATAGGAAATGTATAATTGGAATAGGAAATGTAGAATTGAATTTAGAAAAATTGGGAACAATCTATCACTCTCACATATAACCAGACTAATTAGCTGTAAACGCATTTTTCGAGGGCTTTATAATGGCTAGTTTAAATTGTTTAATTTCTTTGAGCATGATAATAAACCAAGACTTGTTTGCTCTTCAAAAGTGCTGATTACCATTATCAATAGGAATGAATATGATGCATAGTCTGTGTTAAATCATAAGGTACAGTTTACATTTATTTAAAAAAAATAGAAATAGAGTTATGTCTTCTTGATCTTACCAATTATCAACACATTAACTGTATATCAACAAATTAACTGTATTGCTAAGTACACCTTCTCTGCTTCTCTTTTATTTAAACCTAACCCGCAAGGGTGACAACCTGTCACAAGTAAGAGGTCGGAATATCGTAGTAGCACTCCAACAGCAAGGTAGCATTATCGAATAATGTTCACCTAAATTGTCCGATGTTCAGAATTAAAGATGACTGGGTCTGGTTCGATTAGTTCAAGAGAAAAACATCCGATCTTAACTGATGAGTTCATAAGATGTGGATGGATTTTTCCTTCTAATAATCAAACAAGATATAATTCATTTAGTCGTACTACCTGTATATAATAATACAGCTAATTATTATATATTTAAATTGCGCTTCAATTACTTATATTGAAAAAAAAAATGATTAAAAAGTAAAGAGAAATCGGTATTACAACAATATATAGTCAAGTGTTTGTATAAGAGCTCTAATTGTATTTTTCCTGCAAAAATTGACACTTACAGCAGTATGGAAAAAAAGCACCACAATGAAACATTAGCTCCTTTCTTCAATGACAAGTATATGGGTATCACGATGTAATGATAATTATTCACTATCATTGATTTTTTTTTCATTTTTTTCACAATGTGCTTATGACACAATAACATTTATTACTTCTTACATCAAACCTTAACTGATGAGTTCCTAAGATGTGGATGGATTTTTCCTTCTAGTAATCAAACAAGATATAATTCATCTAGTCGTACTACCTGTATTTAATAATACAGCTAATTATTATATATTTAAACTGCGATTCAAAATTAAAAACAGTTTATCCTTTATTAAACTACTGAACTGCCTTCCTTACAACACTCTCAGATTATCTGCTGAGTTCAACCTTACCCAATCATGATAAGTAATATGGCATCTTTATGCTTTTTGAAAGGCCAAGTAACGCTGTCGATAAGAAGGTTTTAATCAATTTAATATAGTGCATTCTGCGAGATAATACCAAATCATATAATTTCATGAACTTGAAAAAGCACCAAGAACTCCGTTGATTTTCTACAACATATATCATACAACCCTGACCATGCTCCATTTGACTTTTCTTTTAACGAGCTTAAAATTGTGTGCTATTATGCACTTGTATGGAAGCAACTAACTGACAGGATCAAAAGGCCTTTAAAATATAACCTCAAACGTACATACTACTCTAATATTTAAAAAAAGAAATAAGTCAAAAACATTGCCATCTAAAAACTCTTATAATTTGTTTGTATTCATTAAATAAATTTACAATTATTTTGAGTATTTTTATTTTTAGTGAATTTTTATGGGATCGAAGCATTTCATATAATTCTTTGCGATATTTAATGTTAACGCCATTTGAAAGTTAAAATAAAAAAAATCACCTACTGACTGTGAGAAATTGATTACTCTGTTTAGTTTGTAGCTTTTTTAATTACTGATGTTTTAATTTATTTTTTCAGACGGAACTCTCACACAATCTTCAGCAACTATCGGAGCGAGCCAAAACAACTACCGAACTCATACAGCGCCTAAAGGGCATGAGCGATAAAGTGAATGTAAGTCTAAGTTTAAAAATCAGATCAAATGATATTATGTAAATTTAATTAATAAACTTGAATTACTAGAAACTACAAATATATGATAACTGATATTAAACAACAACCTAGACATACTACTTGGAGTTAGGTGACTTAAAAAACAACAAAGTATTTATTTGTTCATCCAAAATTATTTTGTTTCCTTCAAAGTAATCCCCTCTCGCTGCAATACACTTATTACAACGATTTTTTCAGCTTTTGAAAGTTTTTACACTCGACTTATGGAATTTCCTTTAAAGCTGCCAGTGAACTCTCTCCAATGGCTTCTATGCACTCAAAACGGCGTCCACGAAATGGTTTCTTCAATCGATGCATCACGAAAAGTCATTCACCATATCTGATGAATACCATATTCATCAGATATGGATTCATCAGATATGGATATGGGGATATGGATGATTAACGAAAAATTGACGGATGGTTATTGCGCTGTACGATAGTGCGTTTTCATGATGCAAACATCTTAAATTGCTTTACGTCAAAACTGAAAGGGTCTTTCTACGATGTGTCTTATACTGAACCGGAGGTTACTCAGCACAATATTCTTGATTTTGGTGATGTTTTCTTTACTGGTTACCTTGGAATGCCTTCTTGAAGGAGGTTTATTTTCAACTGCCTCCCTACTTTCTGTAAAGTCTTTGTAATACTTGTGAATATATTTTTTGACGTAGCTTCATTGTCAAAATGCTTTCTTAATGTTTGCAATACATCAATACGAGATATTTCGTGTTTTAGACAATATATATTGCAAATGCTTTAATCAATCATTTTATTCATATTAAAAAATCGTCCCCAATTTTTTTTATAATTACGAAAAAGGCTATATTTTCGATTAACAACCAAAATGACATGACCTTAAAAAACACATTGTTGAATTGATACGTAAAGCGCGCGAATTTTTAAAACAAATTCACTTTTTGATCACTATATGTTCATAGTAGTATGATTATAGTAGTATAGGAAATTTCCAACGAAAATTTTCGTAAGCATGTTGTATATTCTTCAAACCATTTCTATTATCTCTATTATTTCGACTATGTTTCCATTGTCTTCTATTATTATATCCAGATTAACTCGATAGTAAAACCGACCCTACTCTCTGGTTCAGAATCATAGACATTGACCAAAGCAATAGAACAAAAATAAAACAAAATATAATGCGATACTTGAGAAATATAATATAAATCTGGTGGTCAAAGAGAATAAGTAATGAAGATTTATGGCAATGAACGGGAGAAGAACAACTAGGTAAGCATATATAAAGAAGGAAATTCAGATGGCTAGAAAAAATTGATGTAAAGCCAGGAATTTATAAGAAAGGGTCTAAAATTCAAATATTTTTTATTTATTATCAAAAATACTTCATTTATACTTAGTTTGGCCTTTAAATATTGACTTAAAATCGACAGATTAAAAAATATATCTAAATGTTTGCTCCATATGTTGGCGGTTACCATAGGTTGTAGACTGTATTTTTGAAAATATTTTTTTAACGTAATTTATATAATAAATAAAATAATAAAATTTATTAAGGTGGAAACCAGTAATGTTGGGTGAAAAAAAGGCACCGTCAAGATTTACTCGTTTATTGTTTTAAAATGGCATTCTTTCTACAACTGCTGAAACCCAAGGATTTGCGAATTTAAAATGGCTATGACAGTTCCCTTGAGCAAAGCGCAAAGAGTATTAAAGCGACTTACCACGGAAATATGTTGCCATGTCTTTTTTACTTTAACACTTACTTTTTTTATTTTTACTTTCTTACTTTAACACTCGAGGTAATATGAAAACGGATTCATCACCCAAATTTACTTCTTTCAAATGATATTTTACTGACCATAAGCAATTAACTTCAAAATATAACAAAAAAAAAATATAAACGATATGTCAGTTAAAAAAAATAGCATTATAATAATAAATAAAATTGCGTTCTAGTGTACAGGAATAAATATTTGTTCATATAAAAACACTTAAAAATCATTAATTTGAACTTAATTTCGTGCAACCTCCGTTATTTTTTTAATTGCTTCCTAGCTATTATTCACAAGGCTCTTTTTTTATTGAAATTTATAGTCACAGCGTTCTTAAAATTATCGTCCTGCTGCTATGGGATCAATACATTAAGGTTTTTCCTCTACGAGTGTGTAGACATGTTGAGTGGAAAGTGCTTGCGGCTGTAGACTTAGATTATTTGATCTTGTTGCTGATCTCTGAATTAACTCCCATATTAGAAAGTTTACTAATGGTTATGTTTAAGGTGTCCGAACTAGCGATAAAGGTCGATGTCAAATGAGTCAAAGTCTGTAAATCTGTGTCTCGATAGTCTGACAAATCATTATGAAAAGTTTAACATCAGAGCAACGTTTGCAAATTGTCGAAATTTATTATCAAATTGTGTGCAGTGTTCTGTGCGTGAAACTAATAAAGCAGTTCGTGAATTTAAACTTCGTGATATATTCGCCAAATTATCAACAAATTCCATGTAATAAGGCACGCTACTCAATATTAAAACAAAAGCAAAACAAAAAACTGTGCGTTCCGAAGAAAATATCGCCGCTGTTGCTAGCAATGTTGATGAAGATTCAAAGTTAGCAATTTGTCGCCGCTCGCAGGAAGTTGGGCTTTGCTATTTGACTACGTGGATTATAAAATTTCGAATTTGAATTATATTGATCTGGAGGAGAAGTGGTTCCAACAGGATGGCTCCACATGTTATACAGCCAACGCAACAATCGATTTATTGAGGATCTTAAATATTTGGTTTATACCGATAAACCAGTAACTATTGACGCTTTGGAACCCAAATAAATCAGATATTTTGCAGACCCCAATTCCATAAAAATGTGGTCGGTAATCGGATTGACATAATGCGCTTTGTCAGAAGTAGCCGCGGTAGACATTTGTAAGAAATTGTTTTCAAACATTAATGTCATTGAATGTTATTTAACATAAAATAAATGGTTTCCATGCATCAAATTCAGCTATTCTTTTATTTAAATTTAGAGGTCGGACACATTAAAAAATCACCCTATATAATAGTCTGCGCATTACCATATAAATAATTTGATTGATTTTCAACAACTAATAACCAATAAGTAGTTTGTGAATGTTTAAGATCGAATTCGCCAAAGATTTTTAATTAGTTGGCGAAATATCATTTTGTATAAATCCACTTTTGGCTCGTATAACTGCTCTCAAGGATGATAATAATATGCCTACTTCCTAAGCAGAATGAATATTGAGCGAACTCTGAAATGCAGATACTGCAAATTATCAGTGCAAACAGGTGGGCAAAGTAAAAAATACGATATCCCAGATAATCCTATCAGGCTTATCTTAAATTATTATTTATTTTTAGAATGAAAATGAAAGAATAAATACGTCAATATCAATTATTAATCAATACGCTGTATAAACCGAGTTTCATTCCGAATATTTTAACTCCGGACATGAATTTGGAACACTTTCTAATAATAAATTTCTTTTGACAAACATTGACTAGCATGTTCCGTTCAATTTATTAACCTTTACTTTGCCCCCTTATACATATTGCCATATACAATGAAAAAATGAAAGTATACTACGAAAAACGAATTTTCATTTATAACTTCCATGCAGTGCGTGTAGTCCGCCTAATATTTAGCTGTGTCGATAGGCAAGTTAACCAACAATGAGAGACGTTACGTGTCTTTGACATATTTGTGTGTCAAATTTATATGATCATCCAAATTTAAGTATGTATGCGGTTTTGTACTACTCTTCCCTACACCCATTTCTAATCAGAAATCACAATTTGGCAGATGGAACGTTTATTCTGTACATTTGTAGCGTCTGTTAACCCGTCAAAAAAAAGCAACACCTGATAATTGGTTATGCATTGACTTCATCAGCTCCACGCAAGGATTCGGAGTCAACCAATTAAAACTGCTCCTGGGCCTTCCACTTTCCATATTCGCCCCGCCACTTCCTATGCTTTAACATATTTTTTCAGAATATTTTTTCAAGCAAAAAGCCTAACCATATGAATACCTTTACTATTTCGCGTTATTTACTTATAGAATACATGTTCGTTTCTTTCAAAAGTATACCAAAATTTTTATATATGAATTGTTTTCTCCAGCAAAAATGTATCAATTTTATAAAATCCAATATCACACTTTATTTGAAACTAGAGTATTATGAACACAAATCAATTTTAAACGTATACGAAAGATATCACTCTGAAAAGAATATGAAATTGGAATTCCATCGTTACTGACAAAAAGTTAACGCTAATATTGTTGAATAAAACATAAAAAGGATTTTTAAAGATCAAACATCAATTTAAAAAAAAAATATCCCATGAACGCCCAAAGATATTGGCACTTTGAGATTGAAACACTAGATATTTCTATCAAAACATACGTTTCAAAAATGTTCATTTGCGTTATATAGTATGCTTCAGATTAATATCTGAATTACGGAGTTGATACTTTGGAACTCAAGTATTCCATGATATACAGTTTTCTAATAAGATATGTTAAAAATTATAATAAAATGTCGTTTATTGTTACATATGCGACAATGATATACACCTAACTTATACGAGAATAACTTTGAAAATATTGAGATACAACGATACAACACTACCTTAACTAGGAAAACTATTTATAAAGAATATCCAAATAAATTGAAGTTCCTAAATAAAATGTACGAAAATACTATGAGAAGTTAGCAAACGAAACAGGAAAATCTTAAAGAAAAGCTCACACATCATTGACCCAAATTAATGACCAAAGTATTATAAAGGTTTACAAAATTATTCTTGAAACATCTGAAGGCTGATGTAATACAAAATAAGAAAAGGGAATGTAAAATTTGGAATTGAGAATATCGTATACGTCTGCGGAAATCAATAATAATAATTAAGAGTGGCACGACCAGATCACACTTTATATAGGTTACTTGAACCATATAAACAACTATCAGCATTCTCTCTTAACATACTGTGTTTAAAATCACACACAGTGTGAGTCACATTACAGTGTCACATTGTCTCACTGAAAATGTAATTTTGGGATGTTGGCTAATTCTGGAACCTCAGCTATTATCATATTTTGTGAACGAACTAATGTTCGTTCACAAAATATGATAATAGCTGAGGTTCCAGAATATCCTATATATATATATATATATATATATATATATATATATATATATATATATATATATATATATATATATATATATATATATATATATATATATATATATATATATATGTATATATATATACATATATATATATATATATATATATATATATATATATATATATATATATATATATATATATATTAAGTTCGAAACTTGGGTTACTCGAATATATCCTGCAGTTGCTCATAACCTTTTCTATCGCCAATATTTTAAAACTATCACAACATTTTAAATATCAGTAAAAAAAAAGTAACAAATTGTTTGTCTGTGCCAGTAGTTATGTATGTATCGAAAAGCAGCTTAAAACTGTATAACAAATAAAGAAGTTCTACATTCTCCCTTTTATTATCGTTTTCTCCATCCCTTTATCCTTCTGCATCTCTTTCTACTTTTAAATACTAAACTAATTTACTTTTGGAGGAAAAAATAAAATGAAATATTGTTTGCGATACATTTAGTTGATGGAACAAATGAAATAATTAACACAAAACTAATTAAATACGCCTACAAAAATGAATAATTCAATGGCATTACCATCCAGAAAAAGTATAATTAATTATCTAAGACATAATTTTAAGTATTTGTTGCATGGTAATATTGTTAGTTCATGATAATCAAATTTTATAAAATTTATTATAATATAGAACACTTTGTTAAAAAAGGTGATTTTTATTGCATTAGACTATTTGACAGGTATTGGCTTTTTATATTACAAACACTGTATAACATAGAGCCGCTTAAATTGCGACTAACAGCAAGAACTTGCTTCAACATTTAAAATATATATTATTTATGAATTTACATACTTAAGCAGAAAAGGTAGATATATTGTGGATGTGTGAATATATGTCAAAAATACGTGTTATTGTATGAAACATGATGTTTAAAACAAGCAAAGAGGGTATTAAAGAGGATTGCTCGAGAAAAACTTCCATATCAACTAGTAAGTTAACATGACATGTCGATGTTTTCAAAACCTGTTTAAATTATGTTGCTCTATGACCACTGCTTGATAATTAGAGATCTAGCTGTACGTATTAGAATATTAATAATTTATGCAATTTGATTTTAAGATCTTACATGTTATAACAAAAATGCATCTACAAGCTTAAATTTATCATGTACATTTATTTGAACTGATCAGTAAAATAAAAGATAGCTTAAGCTACGGTTTGCTAAGAAAGGGGTGCCGTTACCTAGCGGCTGTGATAATTCGTAATGCGGCAGACGTAAGAAAGCGACCAGAGATGTCAACTGGTTCAGTTTCGGCACTCATGGTGATACTCGGACGTATTTTTTGATCGCTCTCCTTACATTCAGTGCGGTAATCGTTAAGTTCAAATAATCGTGATCGTGGAAATTCGTTTTCGAGATGAGAGTCCACCCAGAACTCATCCAATTAGAGAAAGAAGAGCCTACGACTTACGAAGCTCTTCAGAAGATCTACAGATTATGTGTGAACTCACACTAGGCGAGGGTTTCCATTCAATCAAGGACCAACAGCGCATTAAAAAGAGAGATCGAGAAACTAACCGAGGAAATAGCCCAACTAAAGAAACAAACCGAATTCCTAATAACCCTTTCCAGGGCTGAACTGGCGGTAACGTAAGTGACTCGGGTGCCTCTCTCAAGATACCCGCAATCGAAGTCCAAAAAAGCCAACAGACCCATACCGTACATCCAGATGACGAGGTCCTATCGGATCTCGAATACGGAGACCACGCATTCATCTCCGAGACAGGTCATCAACAGATGTCCGCTAGAGCCAGACGTCGCAGAAGAAGAAAGACCAGGCGACGCACCGAAGAAAACATCTCTTCGGAAGCCCCTGACGCCAGCTCCTCGTCATCGCCGGCCGCCAAACTCCAAGACCCGCAGGTCGCGGCAGATTCAACCCCCGCCAGCCAGGCACCAGCACCGCTCACTGGTGCCGCTACCAAACCGTCGCCAATCATCCTCCGGGACAAGACAGCGTTCCTCGAAGTAATACGGCACTTCGAAAACAACAACCAAAGGAAGCCAAGTGTTCAAGTAACAGTTCCGAGCAACGAAATCAACATACTATAAATCAATAACATCCTGTACCATCCCATCAAAGTTAAGGTGCAAAATAACAACAGAAAAGTGCGCCAGCGCTTTAATTGGCAAAAATATGGACATCTGTCCAATCAGTGTAACGAAAATTCAGGTTGTGTTAAGTGCGCGGGTTTAAACCGAAGCAGTGAGTGCAAATTGGACAAAAGCCAACCAGCTAAATGTTGTAACTTCAGGGACTCGCATACTGCGAGCTTCTCCAGATACAGTGGGAACCCTACCCGGAAACCAGCCAAGAAGACGTAATGTCCAAAAGTTGTGCAATAGCTACAAATACCTACAAATAGCAATATCTACAAATAGCTACAATATATATGCGCCTATGATGATCTAAAAATTGTGATGGATATTTATTTTAGTCCGTTTCTAAATGAAAATAACAAAAGCAATGTTTTGCGGATAACACAGGTTTTTCGATTTTTGCCCATTCCGTTGATACTGGTAATTACACAGTATTTCACTCCTTTTTCACTTGTTTTACAACAAGGCTTCAATCAAAGTAATATCGCGGAAATTTTAGGTGTTTTCCAAAGCAAAAAAATTTTGCTCTATTGAAAATTCATAAAAAAATTCCAAGACAAATGATACTAGTAATTACACATTATTTCACTACTTTTTCACTTGTTTTACAACAAGGCTTCAATCAAAGTGATATCGCGGAAATTTTAGGTGTTTTCCAAAAAAATTTTGCTGTATTGCTGTATGCTGTATAAGAGACAAATGACGTAAAGAGTCGCCCCAAAAGTGGTAGTAACCCTTTAACAAAAAAATGTAAGATTGCAATGGACTCGAGAAATGGTGTATCATAGTCCTAACTGCAAGAACGTGATGTTCTCCGATGAGACGAGAAAGCCCAATTTGATAATTTAATCGACAGCATGCCAAATCGACTATAGGCATGCATACAGACCCATGGAAGAACTACTGGTTATTAGTTTTATTGAAAGTTGTCCTTTTTATTTTTAAATTACTTTTGAAGGCAATTGGTACATTGTAATTTTTTTGACTCCAAAATAATAAATCAATTTTAGATACATTGATCATTTGCTGTCGAGTTTTATTTGGTACCAGTAAGAGTTGTAATAAAATGTTTATTACATGAACGAGTAAAAGAAAAACTTAATATCAATAAAAAAGTGAGATGTTTGAATATTCCAAACTTTTGGACATATTTGTACTCGGAAAGGTTTCCGCGGTCGATAATGATAGAATTATTACTAAATTCTCTGATAGAACCGCCTTTTATATATGTATATATATATATATATATATATATATATATATATATATATATATATATATATATATATATATAAAATATATAAATGTATTCAAATATGCAGTTGTACAATGGAAAAGGATTGGTATGTGTAATTTATAATTGTACCCACAAAAGTTACAGAAGTAATCAAGTACAATATATTTTATTTGTTTACTTCTGTAACTATTGTAAAATATATTTTATTTGTTAAAATATATTTTAGTTTATCGATAACGTCTTTCTAATACAAAGTATGATTCAAAATTACATACATGATATTCAACGTTCTTTGGTACGTTATTAGAACTAGTAAAGAAAAAAATATGATCAGTGTTTTTAATTAACTGTGAACAATATTGAAATATTTTTTCTGATGCGTGTTATTAGAATCATCAGCATAACATAAAAAACATAATAAACAAGTTAAAATTCATTCACTACATGAATGTTGATAAAAATGCTTATATATAAAGGATGATTTTTTTAGTGTATCCGAACTTCCGATAGGTATCGCTGTCAAACCAACTGTGAGTTTGCAAATCTGTAAATAGTGTGTCAAATTATCATGGAACGTTTAACATCAGAGCAACCCTTACAAATTGTCCAAAATGAATTATCAAAATTATGTTCTGCATGCCAACCTTATAGAACATTTCGTGAATTTTATGGTGCACATAATCGTCTAACCGAGCGATATATTCGCCGAATTATCGACAAATTCCGAAAGCATTTCACGCTGCTCAATATTAAATCAAAATCAAGACGGAAGGGGGCAAGGACAAAAAACTGGAAGGGGGCTTTGTTGTTCAACTACGTAGATTATTTAATTCCAAATTTGAATGGTAATGATCTAGAGGAAATATGATTCCAATGGGACGGCTCCACACGTCACACAGCCAACACAACAATCGATTTATTAGGGGAGCAATTGTGTGAGAAAATTATTTTGAAAAACGCACCTGATAATTGGCCTCCAAGGTTATGTGATTTAATGCCTTTAGACTATTTTTTCCTTGGGGTTATGTGAAATCTTTTGTACATGCCAGCGACTATTGACGCCTTGAAAGCCAACATAACAACCAAATGCTTGAAAAAGTGGTCGGAAA
The DNA here is from genome assembly GCA_031761425.1 of Cosmopolites sordidus. Lineage (NCBI taxonomy): Eukaryota > Metazoa > Arthropoda > Insecta > Coleoptera > Curculionidae > Cosmopolites > Cosmopolites sordidus. The sequence goes on from JARFXV010001395.1 coordinate 44,244, forward strand.
TTGGATTGACAGAATGCGCTTTATCAGAAGTAGCCGCGGCGGATATTTGTCAGAAATTGTTTTCAAACATTAACGTCATTGAATGTTATTTCACATAAGATAACTAGTTTCTAGGCATCTAATTAGGTTGTTGTTTTATTTGAATTTAAAGTTCGGAGGCTAAGAATCGATTATTAGTCCGGGAGTACATCCGATCGTTGGTGTTTCGTTTGTTAGAAACCTGCAGACGTTTCACCAAGGTCACACTTGGCATTCATAATATGTGTCTGAAGACTAAAAGCTAAGAAACCGTCGCGTAATATTTATATGCCTCTACGCCACATGTTGTGGTGCGTTCTTCGTATTGGTTCTGGTGCTGGGACCGCTCCCTCTGCCGTTGTTTGGAGTGTCTCAGGGGTAGTCAGTTGCTCTCCCGATTAAGGCCGATGTGCTTCGATCTGTCGGTTGATTACTGGTTTCCACCTATCTGACAGATTGAAGGCATCGTCTCTTTTGTTTAGGCGTCCTATTTTTTCTATTTCCTTTGTGTCTCCAATGGCCCTTGTCTTCTAATTCCGGATATTTGAAGCAATGTCGGGAATTGTCAAAATCGATTTTGTAGCCAGTTTGTAGATGATGTTGTAACAGGGCCAATGTAGTTCGTTTGTGTGTTACCGCCAACTTATGTTCTTCGAGCCGGGCTGATATTTTTCTGTTGGTTTGTTCCACATATGCCATGTTGCAAGTCCCATACGATATACTATATACACCCGGATTTTCTAGAATAATTTGATATTTGGGACTTCTGATGACTGACTTTATTGTACTATATGGTTGTACTTATATGTACTATGGTTTATATGCAGTCGATATATTGTGTCTTCGAAGCAGTCGTCCAATGCGATCTGTGATACCTTTGATATAAGTCCCAAAATCGATTAACGGTCTCAAGATGTTTGACGCAACCACAACATTTTTTGGATCCAATTTTTCATTCACTCGGCGCCGAACACGTACTCTTCCATCATTACCGTCGGAAAAAAAAGAAGATTTTTCCAATGTTCTCTATTTAAATTATTTCGTGCAAATTCGTTACATTGTTTTGAAGTGTTTTTTTATTCAAATAGGGGACATTCTTTGCAATTCTGCAATTATAGCCAAATTGTTGCAAACGTCTCCTAATACTTCTCGTACTGATTGCTAACTGACCAATTTCCGTTTGGTAACTATCGAAGTCAAAAAAGTCAAATTTTTACACATTTCGCGAATCAAACGACCATCTTCTCAACTAGAAGTTTTTCGTTTCTGGCCTCGGAACGCTGGTTTTTGTTTCATGTTTATTTCTTTTATATTTCTGAAACAACGCAAGAAGACAACTTACACTAACAACGCCAATTAAGCCATAAAAACCAATTTCTGAGAAAATGTGAACCAAAGTTATTAATATACTTCAAAACCTTTATTTTTTGACCACATTATTTTTGAAATGATATTCGAGAATTTTTTTTATATTGGGATTATTTTTTGTTTCAAATATTTATATTATAATATTTACACAAACATATACAAATACACATGTATTTATACAAACATAAATATTATAATATTTATAAAGATGATGAATGATAAGAAATATATTTTTGTAGCAGTTGCATTTTATTTTAAGAAATCGAAGAAATTTTATTACTTGAACGTCTATTTTCTAAATGATACTCTTATTTTTTGCCATAACTATATATATATATATATATATATATATATATATATATATATATATATATATATATATATATATATATATATATATATATATATATATATATATATATATATATATATATATATATATATATATATAATATATATATATATATATATATATATATATATATATATATATATATATATATATATATATATATATATATTAAGGGGACACCTGGTATATATATATATATATATATATATATATATATATATATATATATATATATATATATATATATATATATATATATATATATATATATACCAGGTGTCCCCTTAAGGATGGATCGCGGCCGTATCTTGAAAACTATTTATCCCACAGTTTTGGGGAAAAAAAAATTGTACTAAAAATGATCATGAGAAATTCACCAAAAATATTTTTAAGCTTCTAAAACGACCGCAAGAGGGCGTGACGAGCTAAACATTTTTAAAAATCTTTTTTTGTGTGTATTTTCAAGTTTTAACCGAGTAAGAAAAATTCAAACTGTCTCCTACAACTATGTTTTATGACATTTTGTCGTAACTTCGCGAATAAAGAAGTGGGGGGGGGGGGGGGGGAATTTTACCTATTTAGATAAAAAGTCATCTAATGTCCGCCTAAACCGATTTTCCTCAATTTGGATTAATTTAAAAGGCAATTGCTGGGACAATCAGATAATCTGGGAGATAAATTATTTAGTTTATAAGTGAAACCGCGAGGTGACGTTACATTCAACAATAGTTTTTTTCAAGTTTTGTTCAGTTTTTTCAAATGGAATGGTACAGCTTTTACTACATGGCAAGAAAGGTAATTTAAAGAGGAATTGTCCAGTGAAAACCCGAAATCGATATCTCTGACATGTCAAGAGATATTTCGATTTTTCTGAAAAAAATCAGTTAGTTTTAATTTTTACCGTAATATTAAGTTAAAAATTGGTCTTAATATTTAGGTCGCAATCGCAACCGCAACAATTTTATTTAAAAAATAAAATTATCTATTCAGTATCAATCATCATAAATGTTCTAATCCTGACCTTGAAAATATTTTCTAATTTAATTACATAAGCGGAAAAAATGCCTTTCCCCAATTGTTGCATTTTTTCTTTTGTGATGCTTAAATACTACTTGACAGAATATTAAAATCAGTCATTAATAAATATACCTACTCTTTCTTTCAAACTAAATGAATCGATCAATGAAATTATGCGTTTTTTGGGTTTCCAAATAAACGCATGCAATCCTTAGGTACATTACACAAAGAGTGTAAGAAGGGAACCATGGAAACAAACAAAAACAGTCAAATTAACCTGTCAGTTTTGAAATGCATTACATTTTCAACATTGCATTTATTGATTATTAATAATTATTATAATAATGTCTAACAATGCCTTTTACGAATAACGAGGCATATGACATGTTGGCGGTGTATTTCCAATGTTTTGAAAATGCATGTATTGCAGAGCGGCAATATGCAAGTTAATATCCCGAAAGAAGGCATTATTCGAACAAGGTGTTTACACGTCTAGCAAGACGCTTACGAGAAACAGGAATTGTGCATCCAGATCCAGTCCGCACCAGGTTACGTTCGATTCGTAATGGAGATAATGTCGTAAATGTTCTGGCTTATGTTGAAACCAACCCCCATTTAAGTATCAGACAAATATCTGAAGAATTAGGTGTTAGCAAGACATCCGTTCATTGAATCTTAAGAGATAACAAGCTGCACCCCTATCATGTTGTCTTACACCAAGCCCTTTTGGATAACGATTTCGACAGACGGTTAGACTATTGTCACTGGTTAAAAAATATGTGTAGTGGAAATAAACAATTCTTAAAACGCATACTATGGACTGATGAAGCTACTTTTAGCAGTGATGGAGGCGTTAACTTACATAATATGCACTACTAGGCAGTTGCTAATCCATACTGGATGTTAGAAATCAACCACCAAAATAGATGGAGTGTGAACGTATGGTGTGGTGTTTTGGGAGACAAAATTATTGGTCCCTTTATTTTTAATGGACATTTGAATAGTGAAACATATTTAATTTTTTTACAAAATGGACTGCCAGAACTAATGGAAGATGTTTCGTTGGAAACAAGAAGACAAATGTGGTACCAGCATGATGGATGCCCTGCCCACTTCTCGCAGGTGGTTCGAAACTTCTTGGATGCTTCATTTCGAAATCGTTGGATAGGACGGGATAGTTTATTTTCGTGGCCGGCGCGCTCACCGGATTTGACAGTCCTCGATTTTTACTTGTGGGGAAGACTAAAAGACCTTGTTTTTCAAACTCGTCCTACCACACGAGAAAACATGATTGAAAGAATTCAAAATTCAATAACCAGCATTTCAAGAGCGGAAATTGAAGCTGCCGTTTTTTAGTACTCGTCGAAAAATAAATCTTTGCATTTCTAAGGATGGAAGGCATTTTGAACATTTAGAAAGGCGTTAAAGTTCAGATTCTGTTAATTATTAGACTGTTGTGCTGTTAATTATATTTGACTGTTGTTATTATTATTATCTTCGTTGTTGGCCCGTTGGCCTTTAAACACGCTCCAAATTAAAATGGCACGAAAAATTTGGACCAGTCCTAAGCCTGGGTAAAGTCTGAAGGAAGGCAAACATTAGGCTAATATTTTTTTAACTTAATGCAAGTAGTAGTGAAATAATAACTGATTTTTTCAGAAAAATCGAAATATCTCTTGACATGTCAGAGATATCGATTTCGGGTTTTCACTGGATGATTCCTCTTTAAATTACCTTTCTAGCCATGTAATAAAAGCTGTACTATTCCATTTGAAAAAACTGAACAAAACTTCAAAAAATCTATTGTTGAATGTAACGCCACCTCGCGGTTTTATTTATAAACTAAATAATTTATCTCCCAGATTATCTGATTGTCCCAGCAATTGTCTTTTAAATGAATCCAAATTGAAGAAAATCGGTTTAGGCAAACAGACATTAGACGACTTTTTATCTAAATAGGTAAAACTCCCCCCACTTCTTTATTCGCGAAGTTACGACAAAATATCATAAAACAAAGTTGTAGGAGACAGTTTGCTAATTATAAATGAGAATTTTTCTTACTCGGTTAACACTTGAAAATACACAAAAAAATGATTTTTAAAAATGTTTAGCTCGTCATGCCCTCTTGCGGTCGTTTTAGAAGCTTAAAAATATTTTTGGTGAATTTCTGATGATCATTTTTAGTACAATTTTTTTTCCCCCAAAGCTGTGGGATAAATAGTTTTCAAGATACGGCCGCGATCCATCGTTCCTTAATGGGACACCTGGTATATATAAATATATATACATATATATATATATATATATATATATATATATATATATATATATATATATATATATATATATATATATATATATATATATATATTTACTAAAAGCTTAGAATAAGATTAGACCTGATACCATTTAAATATAGAACATGTTATTGATTTTTAGAACACAGTTTTCAACTAATATTAAAATAAGGATCTGAACTTTTTTGCTTCACCACACTTTCTATGTTTTAAGCTTACACTTAATTAAACCGTTCCCTTTTAGGTAGTAAGTTTTACGTAGTAGTTTTTATTACGAATAATTTTAACAGTAAAATTGAATTTTCTGCGGAAACACTACCGGTAATTTATCCTTCAATTCTGTATAAAAAAGTCTTTCAGGACAATTTTTATTCACCAGTGTTTTTAAAAATCGTAATTCTATTAATAAATTCCTGCACATTTGGAAAAATGCTCTTTCCTAACTATATTTACATTTGCTGAAACAAAATTCAGGCTTTATTTTCAACTTGACATTTAAATATCTCTTAATGTTACTAAATATTACATTTAGAAATTGTGCAAATTTCAATCTATAATATACAGGGTAAGACGGAGAATCGGGCAATTATAAACTGTCAGTAACTAGTGGAAATACTTTATTTGGAAAATTACCACATGATAGATAAAAAAAGCTTTAATGTTTCAACTTTTAATTGATGAAAACCTATTATAAATTACTTTAAAATAAAACTACCGTTTTATTTGATTTTCACTGAATTATATTAATATATGTTTCGCTAACACAATAATATAATTCAGGGAAAATCAAATAAAACAGTAGTTTTATTTTAATCCTTTGAGACCGAAATTAATTTGCTAACTAACTTTAAATGTTGTAAATTCCTTCTAAGCTCTATTATGAAGTTCTGCTCTAAAATATACCTCTAAAATATATATAATATATATATATATATATATATATATATATATATATATATATATATATATATATATATATATATATATATACATACCTTGAAATATAACTTATTTTTCAAATCTTACCTTTAGGCTTGAGGACGTGTTCTCACCATGGGACACTAATTATGAAATATCATAACTTAATAAAATAACAGGATCAATTAATATTCTAAATTAGTTTCAGAATGACAGATGAAATATCATTAAAGACTGGTTGTTTATTACGCCTCTTTTATTATAATTGTATTAATTTGATTTAAATAAGCATCGCTTTCCAAAAATGTTATGACTATGTTTGGCTAAGTTTATTTATGATACTATTACAGTACACGTGGGAGGTTGTACGAAGATCATTCGAGTAGTTCTCGGCCCGACGCAAAGATGGCGCAAATATAACCAAATAACTGTGAGATTTGCCAAGTATGATTGGTTAGATACGTGCTGCAATGGTTCAAATGCTTGTGTTTAGTTGCTTGTATCTGTCAATCGAGTACGAGCTGTTATACCTTGTAAGTAAGTATACTGTTTTAATGGGTTTAACCCCAAGGGATATATAAAAAAAATAGAATGCACTTTAAAGGATTATTTGCCTTCGTTTTCGATGATAAAAAAGTAGTCTGCTGAACTTAAACGTAATAGTCGTAAACGTAATAATAGTAACATCTATGATGATGCTTGGGATGTTCAACAACCACTACTAATGTATAAAATAATTAATTCACTGAAAGTGCGTAAGCTTGCTGACATTCCAATTAGCTCGATAACTAAACAGCCATGCCCAATATGTTTTACATGATATTTTGGTATTTGAAAAAGCTTTCCGCTTTATAAGTGCCGCGTTTGGTCACAATCAACTAAAGACGCATTCGAATGAATGTTTTCAGAGTACTTAATGACTGTTTAGACCTATGTAATAATACTGCTGACATAGTTTTTCAACGTTTTAAAATATTCTTTTAAACATGTATTTCCCATTACACGGCAGAAATAAAGCCCGGTGGAAACCCATGAAAGCTTATCAAACAAAATGTTATTCGACTGGTTTTTAATTCAAAATAATATTTACTTAATTAAAGATTTTCAATATCCTCCTTATTCAAAAAATTTTTCATTGAATTGTACTTGATTATTAATGAATCAATCAGTTCCACTGAATACCAAACTTTATTATAACATTTTGATATATTTACTAAATTTTCTTTTTATCATTAAATTTGAATAATAAAATCGAAATCACACTTTTTTAACTTTTTAATTTCCGTTGAGGTAATTTAAAAAATATTTTTAATAATTTTATTAACAGCTATAAATTTATTGAAAAACACTATTCATACCAATTGACAATAAAATTCATATTTTTAACTCTTGCAAATAATATAATTTTATTTACCAGGCCAAATAACAGCGAGTATTTTATAGAGAAATTTTGTTAGCATTTGACGTGCAGGTTATTTGAATTATGATACTTTTTTATTTATCCATCAAAGCTAATGGTAGTGACAAGTTCAGCTCGTCTACGAACTTTTACAATTATGTGAATAGGGATTGCTATTAATGGAACACTTGTTAATTAAAAATATATTTTATTACATTTTAAATGAGAAAAATAATTTCACATGAGAAGGAATACCTCAATTTAATACAATTATCAATTTATTTTAATTCATACATATTCTATGCATAATATAGAATATATATTATGCAAAAGAACTGAGATTACATCTGAATCCCTACCGTATTTAAAAAATTGTATTGTTTCGGTACAAAGTGCCTTTTTTGAATACGAAACTACAATGATGAATTTTGAAAAATGCACTGTTTGTCGAAACAGTTTTTTTACAATTTTATTAATATAGTGGAAATTTAGTTATATTTTATTTCTTTTATATAAAATGAACGTCCATCAACTATCGGTTACCGAAATTAAAATATATATTATGTTTTGATGTTATAGATAAATAAATCTTAAATATTAAAGTTAATATTTTTTAAATATTGAGGGAAATATTGATTTACTATAACTTTACTTTTATAGTTTTCCAACTTTATCTCTGAATAAGGTAACAAAGCAATAGAATCTTTAGTAGCAATATGTTTATATTGAAACTGAGCAATAAAAGTTTTCGCCTAAATTATATCATGACAGTATCATGTATGTATCATGACAGCCTTCGCCCTCAATATTTTAAGTAATACTCAATTCAGAGCTGACAAATGATGGAGCAACACATAAAGTGCCATGAATTTTGAGCGATCCAGAAGGTTCAAAAATGTACTATTTACCACCTAAATAAACGGTCAGTCAATGTCATTCGTTGAAGTAAATGCAACTTTATAATTGGACATATAATATCGATAATTTTGCCGGAACATGGCTCGATAGACAAGATGTCCTCTCGGTGAATCAGAAGGTTCAAAAATTTACTATTCACCACATGCTAAATAAACGGGACAGTCAATGTCATTCATTGAAGTAAATGCAGCGTTATAATTGAACATATAATATCGATGATTTTGCCGGAACATGTGGATAGACAAAATGTTCTCTAAAACTTAAAAGAATGAATGCTGAGTGAGTGATGAATTTTTATATTTTGTCTATACTAAACGACATACCTTCGCATAGACCTATAATCTGAATATGTTCTTTATCCATTCAAGTCTCTTTATAACATGTATTTTGTATAATAAAGAGTTTATTCACTATACTGAAGTGGATTCGTATAATTTCGTGTAATATTTAATAACTTTTTTCCTTCTTCTGCTTGTCATTGACCCAGTATTAAAGGAGAGATTTTCCATGTTTCGGCAAAATCATCCATATTATATGTCCAATTATAACGCTGATTTTACTTCAATGAATGATATTGACTGTCGCGTTTATTTAGAAGGTGGTAGTAATAGTTGTAGTAATAGTGGTGGTGAATAGTAAATGTTTGAACCTTCTGGTTTGCTTAGAGGACATTTTGTATATCGAGCCATATACCGGCAAAATCATCGATATAATAATTAAGGTTAGGGAGTCATGTTCCGGTAAAATCATCGATATAATAATAAAGGTTAGGGAGGCATTATGGTTATTTATATGATTACAAAATATCATTTGAAGAAAATAAGTATTATTTATCGATATTTTAAATATATAACGGGCATTCAACAAAGACTGGCATGATAGCCTGCTTTATAAGATCAAGATCACAATTCTATCATATTTCACACTGTTCGAGTCTCACCCGGCCAATTATCATTTTAGAACTAAGATGGATGCCAAAATTTCAGATACTTTCCCAATTAAATCGGGAGTCCCTCAAAGAAGTGTACTAAAGTTATTTGTTTTATACCTCTTTACTAGCTATATCAAATTGGTACTTTTGCTGATCTTCTAATCTATGGTTCTGTAGCTCCAGAGATTTTACAAAAATTGTTTGCTACTAGAAAAACAATTAGCCAATGCAGGCCAGTGCCAGAAACATTATCAGCACGCTATCTGGAGCTATACTTGGATGCAGGACTAAACTGCAAAAATGCATAAAAAAGACTAAACTGGAAAGAACGAATAAAAAAGAGAAACATATAAATTCATCTAAATCTACAATTTATATACCAAACAGCCATTAAGCCCATATAGATATATGATATAAATTTTTAGAATATATAATATAAAATATATAATATAAAATTATAGAAAATCTTTAGAGCGATAACTAATATACTTGCTTAAAATGTTATACCCTTCGTCAAAGATGTTATTCAAGAGCGTACTTAGCAACCCTCTTGTCCAACTACTTCGGAAGGAACATAGCAATAAAAGATTATAATTAAGCTAGTCAGTGGATCACCAGTAAAGTTTAGGAAGTTTCTGGAAAGTAGAAACTGGATGGATTGTCATCATGCCACAAATGAAACTTATTATATTTAAGTTCCATGATATTCTGTTAACCTATAGAATTATATAGTCCTGATTGCAGATTCAAGTCATATAAAAAAGTTAGAAGTACTGCTGAATAATATATGCTTGGTATGGTGTAGCAATAATGAGGCTGATTTCATAACCGATTTCGGAGGCTCTAATCGTCGATAAGGTAACACAGGTCGATTCCCCAAATCATCAGAAAATGTATGATACTTTTCAATGCGCCATAGCAGTAATTGGTAACGAGCTATGAAAATCTACCGCCATCACTCGATATCATCATTAAAAGCATGATTACTTAATATATACACCGTTATTAAGATGGAGCACACATCATCAATTCGTCGCTAACATTTAGCAACATTTTCAAATATTTGTTTATTTAATTTTTTTCAATAAAATCTAATGTATCGTGACACATTTTCCTGCATTATAACATTCCAAATTAAAAGACCTATGTTTTAAAAATGTCAGTCTCGATCATTTAATTACATTCTGTTTCTGATTACTTATTGCATCGTATATTACTGGGAACCCTTAGTATTTAAAATATAAATGTAGTCTTATAGAGTACAGCGTTCGTGTTCAAAGGTTTTCTCTGGATCCAATTCATTCAAAATTAATTTAGAGCCATGCAAGGGTGAATAAATAGGTCCCAATGTCAACAGACCTTTAAAAGCCCACCGAGTTGATCTCCAAAAGGATTAACACAAGCAAAAGTACATAATTATATTTAGGGTAAAACACATAAAATATACTTGCTATATGAATGTTATATCTAATATTTGTTAACATACAAGATTCTTGAAGCTTGTACTGTACATATATATTTATTAGTTTACTACTTTAGACAATACTGTACTCTAATAAACATTAAAGAGATCTATATTTTAACTCTTAATAATATAATTAGTTCCAAGGCATCCATCATATTCATTTATCGAAATTTACTTCTGAGTGGTTGTTAAATGTTTGCGAAAATAGAACTACCAAACAATATAACGATAGCACTAGTGAAAAGTGCAAAAAAACAAGCAATATATAAATTTAAAGATAAGAATTACGTCTACAAATATGTCGTTATAATTCGTTCTCAAAAAAATATTTTAAAAGTAATCCGGTAAATATCATATTCGGTATAGTAATCAAAGAAAATCTGTCGATCTAATATCTGGCGTATGCGATATTCTAGTACTTTCAAGTACATCTGTGACACCACAAGTTTTTAATAACTACAAAAAGAAGTGTAGTTAGATAGTCTAGTAATAAAAATAGAAAAAGCGAAATTTATGTCACAAACGAAAGAGAAGATAAATCAACAAATATATCAAATGGGCGAAGTTAGTTTTGATGCGGTAGTATACAGAATAACAAACAAACACGATTCAGCTGCAGAAGTAGAAGTGATAATCTGTGCAGGAAACAAACGTTACTTCTCACTCCAACACGTCTTCAAGCCACGTAATCCACCACGCAATGCAATACAATGTAATGTGATTTTGTAAGAATCTACTGTTAACTGTGTAATTTCAGTTTCATAAATATATCTGACATCGTCATGTCAACCGGTATGAGTGCTGCTATGCTAGTGTTGATAAGAGCATGGAAAATAACGAAAAAGTACAGAAATTCTGTATAGACAAAGGAATATTTAGAATAATTACTACAATTTACTACAGTAGAATATATACTAAAAACAAATATTCCCTCACACACACTACAATTTTATTACATTTAATTTTATTTAATTCTAAAATCTTTTATTTATTCTAAAAGTCCGTCGTACCGCTAGATATAAGACTGATGGTTTACATTTCAGCATGATGGTATTTCATGAATGTGTATATCTGTGTATTGTTTGATTTCTTGGTTTTCTCGAAGTTGGTATGTTATGCTATTTATTTGATTGAGGCCCAAGATTTTTTATATGATTTTTCTTTCCTTCTTTTCAATGTCCTCGATGTCTCCCTTTCTATTCAAAATTAGCGTTTCTGTCCCATATAAACATTCTGGTTTAATAACTGTGTTGTAATGTCTCAGTTTTGTGTTTTTAGATATGCATTTTTTGTTGTAAATAATTTGTGTAAGTCTCAATGCCGTTTCCATTTTTTGACATCTACCCTTATTGGATGCTTTTTCCAACCCATTTTCCATGATTATTTCATCCAAATATTCGAATTGAGTGGCTCGTCTGATGTTAGCATATTTTGTTTTTAGAAATGGTGTTCTTAGTCTGTTGCAGTTCATGTATAGTGTCTTTTCAAAGGAACTTTGGATTCCTACCTTTTCTGCTGTTTCTTTTAGGATTTCAATGTGTTTTTGTGCCGTTAATCCATCTTGACAATCAATTTTGATGTTGGTTCTTCCCAGTTTAATGGGCTGGTCAATATTCAAGGCTGACTTTTTTTCACATCACTCCTGTATTACTTTTTCTAGAACACAGTTAAATAAGAGAAGAGTGGTAAGATTCCATCCTCTTGTCTCACTCCAGTTTTAATTTCGAAAGGCTCTGCGATGTCACCCATGAATTTAACTTTTGACCTGGTGTTAGTTAATGTTGCTTTAATAATTGCCAGCGTTTTCAGATCTAGTCCTTACTCTTTCAAAATTTGAAATAAAGGTCAATAGAATCATATGCTTTTTTGAAATCCACAAATATACCGATGAGATTTTTATTACATCGTTTTTGATGTCTTAAGATCAACTTTAAATTCAGGATCTCTTCAGGGCAGAATCTGCCCAGTCGAAAACCTGCTTGATATTCACCAATTTTAGGTTCTAACTGTCCCTGTGCTCTGTCTAGTAGACCTTGAGATAGAATTTTGTAATAAACTGGGAGTAGAGATATCTCTATGTAGTTGTTTACATCCGTTCTATTTCCTTTCTTGTGTAGTGGATGTATTAGAGCATCTTTCCAATCTTCCGGAATCCGTGCGGTTCGCCAAACTTCTTGTAGAATTTTAGATATTTCCTTGATTGTTCCTGGACCAGCGGATTTCAAAAGTTCAGCAGTGATTCCATCTTCACCAGAAGCTTTATTATTTTTAAGTCGCTTGATTTGCCTAATTATTTTACCTTCATTCGGTGGTAATGAATCTGGGTTTGTTTGTTTAGGGTTTAGTGTTGGTAATTTGTTTAAGGGCTCAGGACAGTTTAGTAGTTGTTCAAAATATTTCGCAAGTTCTTTGCAATTGTCTTGGTTATTTAGAGCTAATTGTCCGTTTTCCTTTTGGAAACAAAGACTTTGGGGTTGATAGCCTGTTAATTTAGTTTTAGATATATATATATATATATATATATATATATATATATATATATATATATATATATATATATATATATATATATATAGTTAAGTTGTAATATAAGTTATGTTGTAATTTTTTCAGAATCTGGCATTAGGATAAATATCATAAACAATGTAAATTGTTGTAAATCAGTAATCAGTAATCAGTAAAATGTAAATCAGTAATTCTTATGTTATCACTATTTTTATTTTTCTAAAAGCTATTTTTTACAACATCGTCAATAATTCTGAAAGTAACAGTGGACTATTGTATAAGACTATTACTCCCACTTCTACTCATTTACTTCCACTCTTTAGACTTTTCTGGACATCCCTTCTTTTAAATATATCAAATGCTTTTTTTAGATCAATGAAACATATGGATTTCGGTTTCTCTTCTTAACAGTTTTTCTCCCAATTGTCTAATCATAAAGATCAGATCTTGTATGTTTCTACCCTTTCTAAAACCATGCTGAGATTCATCTAATATTGCTTATAATTTTTCACTCAGCCTATGCTCTATTTTTCTGGTAAATATTTTTCCAGATAAACTTGTTAGTGTAATCTCCTTATAGTTTTTACATTCTTTGATATCTCCATTTTTAAACATGGGCAATATTATACCCATATTCCAGTCTGTTGGTACTTTCTTTTCTATTATGATATCATTTAGTACTGACAAAAATTCTTCCTTTGGTATTTCTCCCATATATTTCAGCATTTTTGCTGTGATTTCGTCCTGCTTTGAAGTTTGCCAAAAAAAATTATTACTTTCAAATAACATATTAATCTTTTGTTCTTAATATATAATTTAATATGTTTATTTAATTTAATATAATTAAACTACTCTACTTTAAATTAAATTTGTAAATTTTTGCAAAAACTTGCAGATTATATCAAGAAGTTGAAAGCGAAAGAGCAAAATACCCAACATCTGTGGGAGTCGGTGCGCTGCCTTTGTATCTCGTCGTGTGTCATGATTTTTCCTTGCGTCTTTGCATGCCTCTCGTTTACCACCGCATGAGCCTAACCTTTCAATAAATACATGCGTTTTGATGACCAAACCTTGAACAAATGCGGAAATACCTTAAAATCGAAGAACGTACGGAAAGAAAATGTCGAGGAGAATATTTAGGACAAACTAAAACATCAAAGAACTGTATAATAAACCCAATATAGTTGCCTTAATCGAAAGCCAACGTTTAACATGGCGAGGATATTTGCAGAAGATGGGGTTAGAAAGGGCACCTAAAGGGCAAACGATTAAATGGAAGGTCTAAGAAGAGATGGTGTGATGGCATAGAGGAATATATCAAAAATTTAAATATTAAAATATTGCGTTTAATCCATGAAACAAACAAGAATGACATGTTATGGTGGGATGGGTCAAAGTTCTTTAAAGAGCTGTTCGTGGTCTTCAGAATATAATTATAACTATGAGTAAACACAAACTGAGTAATCTTTTCATTTTTCGTAGGATATTAGTAACCACAGGAACTTTAATGAATCTAAATCATATTTTAGACCGTGATGCTTATGTTATGTGTTCTAAAAATTCAATGAAATTCCATCAAGTGCTCACTCTAAAGAGTATGATCAATGTAAATTTAACTAAAAAACTTAAATTTAATTATTAAACCTAGCAAATAGTTTATAACAATTGGGTTGATGTATTAATATCCACAGTTTCTTAGAGAATTTTTATTGTGAAGAACGAAACTTAAAAATACAACAGAAATATGTTTAAATAATTATTCTAGATCATATTTACCCTCTACTTCAATAACTGCTTCCCATTTGCTTGGCAGCTCGATTCCGCGGTTAAAAAGCTCTGGTTCTTGGAGACAATCCACGCTTTGATATTGGCCACTAGCTCATCGAAATAATCATAGATTTTGCCCGCCTGGCAGTTTAACAACGAATAGTTGACGTGATAGTCCTTGGAAGCTTCGGTTATAGAGTAAAGAGGATGAGGGAATAGATTCCATCCCTATTGGCAATGAATTCGAAGGTAATTTGATTCTTTTTCCGCAGTTTTTTTACATTGATGGCTTCAATTAACCGGTTGAGTTAGGCAAAAGCTGGACTGCCACCACTGCTGAAGCTCATCTGGAAAAAATAAATAAAAGTTTTGAATATAAGTCGAAAAAATTTCAAACAATTGTCATTCCACCAGCAGCAAATGCCGTTTGTAAGGATATGCCAAGGATTTGACCCAGAGAAACGCAAAACCTGTCTTTTGAGGTGTTTGACGAATAACTAAAAGACTAATCTCCAGTGACAAGATTTGTCACGATTGGCATTTGCTCATTTTGTTGCAGCAAGTTGTTGAAAATTCGAACATGGCCAGCATAGTTTTTGTCGAGGAGCTCGTGCCGGACCCATCCAACCAATTTCCATACATTATCAGCTTCTTGATACGGTGAACGATCATGGATTGATCGACATTGAAATCGTTGCCAACATTCGGGCTGAAACGCTGTAGTTTTTAAGTCAATAAACGCAAAAGATTATTTGTAAATTATGTATAATGTAAATTATTATATAATGACTAATCGTTAACTAACATATTTAATTTTAGTAAATTTTTGAAAGTTTATGGTTTACCATATTTTTCGAAGTTTGCCATCAACAAACTTCTAAATTATAATTTATATAATGAGGTAATTGGTTCAGGTGTTGAAATAATAGTATACTAAGTAGAATTTAAAGGAAGAAAATACCGTATGGCAATAATAAAATTCATTAACCAGATTTGACTTGATTTAAATATAATGTTCAAATGTTCGAGTGGCTATACTATTTGGGTATTCGTTTTTTCTAATCAGCATCTACTGAGTGAATTCCGAAAATATTATTTTCATAGATGGAACTATTTCATTTACGAAGCAAGAGTAATAGACATTTTCTTTTCTTAATACTGATCTAGTTAATACTAGTCTTTCTATTTCTCAATTGTAGATCCAATATTGTATTTTCAATTCGTTTAAAGCAAACACGTTCTCCATATACCTTAAAAAGTAGGAAAATAGGCATAAGGCGGTGCTCAAAAGCAACGGATTTTATCTTAACAATAAGCCACAAAGGGAATATGTAAAAAATTCAACAATAAAATACACAACACGAAAATACAGTACACGTAAAATATAGTACACGAATTGTGTGCTAGACTTACTCCAAAGATATATTTTGGGAAGATCGAAATGCATTGTTGGCCAAAGTAAAGTAAACAGAAAATTTATACTAAGTAAACTAGCATCAAAATGCAAGCTTAAATATAAATTCGATCGGAACTGATATCACAAAACTTCTTTTGTAGTACTGTATTGGAAGCAGTTACTAGAGTAACTGCATGTTAGTTATTGAGTTGATAAGTTAGTATTGAGTTGATGCATAATTATCCACGGTTTATTTTTGCTTATAAAAATTGACATTTTGTAAACTTTTTATATATTCTTTTATATTTAACACTAGAACCACCGAAGTTTAATACCCGGATCTCCGAGAAAAGTACTCGAGATATTTTATCCAAGAGTACACTTCAGCTTTCCCAGCCAAGAAAAGATCTCACAGTAGATGCTTCTTGTATTATTACTGCCTTCTGGATCTTCATAATGATGCTATTCGGAATACCAATTGTTTTTAGAGAAGTGCTCAACGTTTTCGGTACTACTCCCATAGATGATATTATAACAGGAACAACTTTTGCAGACATCAGGTCCCATATCTTTTTCTGTCATATTGTTGTTTTTTGACACTGCTATGTCAATGAGTAGTGCTTCTTTTATTTTTTGTTTAGGACAGTGATATCAGGTCTGTTGTGGACAATCTCTTTATCCGTTATTATTGCCTTTATCCCAGTACATGCGATATATGTCATTGTCTATAACTGATTGAGGTTTGAATCGGTAGTAAAGAAGGACGTTGTCAACTGGAATTTCATATTCTTTAAAGATTTCAAGGTATACTATTGTCGTACCAAATTGTGGTGTTCAAGATATTTGTTGCTTGCAAGCTGAGTGCAGCCACTCAGTATGTGATAGATGGTTTCTTGTTGCGAGCTACATTTCCTACACTGATCTGTAGTAAGGCCTGCCTCCTTAACGATATATTTTCTGTAGTTCCTGGTTACGTTGTCCTATATGCTCAAAAGAAGGCCCTCTGTCTCAGGAAATATGGCACCTGCCGTAAGCCATCCCACAGAAGCGGCAGAATCGACCATTTCACTATGAATGGCATTGTAAAATCTGCCGTGGAACACCTTGTTGGCTCAACTGTTTAATAGCTGATCTTCAGTATCAACATGCTCTAGTGGAACATATTGTTTATTTTTCAGGTTTAATGGGGTTAGGTTAGCATCAGCCTCAATAACTGATTTGTGGAGTGGAATATGATGTTGAGTTCTGAGTTGTTCCAGTTGTATATAATGGAGGTTTTTTACGCTCAGAATGCCTTGACCATCCTTTTTTTCTAGGTAAATGGACTCGTTCTATCGCAGCTCTAGGATGATGCATGCGAAATTTGCTTAATGTTGTTCTCACTACTCTGACGAGATTTTCTAAATCAGTGTTTGTCCATTTGATAATGTCAATATGATGCCATTTGATGATGTACATACTCACATCCCCGCATTTCTTCTTTACTTGATCCATCACCACACCATCAATTTTAAGTTGTTCGTTGCATTCTAGTACTTATTTCCTGCTGCCTTTCTGTTCCTCAGTTAATATGTTATTCTCTTCTAGGTGACCATATATTTTTTGGTATATGATGCTTGACAGCAGTTTGTAGATCGTTGAAAGGCAGGTAATGGGTCTGTAGTTGGCTGGATCAGCAGTTTCATTGTTTTTTGGTGATAAATAAGTGATTCCTTGAATCAGAAATGATAGTACCAAATAAGGCATAGTAAGTATCCTATTCATCTCTCTCAGTATATCCGGGTATGTTGAACGGAATTGTTTGTACCAGTATGTTTGAATTTAATCTCTACCTGGACTTCTACAGTTGGGTGTTTTGCATAGTTCATTCCTTAAATCTTGTTCGTTGATTATTTCACTATTCATCTAAGGTAAGCTTCTACCCCACTCCTTTTCGTGCTGTATCCAGGTAGCTTTTCCGTTGTGTGTAGAAGTGTTTGACCAAATGGCGCTTCAATTTTTTTCTAACTAATCTACTGGAGGTGTTGTTAATTGTTGATTATATCTGAACTATTGGTTCTGTTTTTTCCGTTCTGTTCTGGCTTTGTATCATTTAATCCTAGACGCGTTTACTGCTAGGTTCTGTTTTAGTGTGTCCAGTTCGTCTACATCTATGATGTTATCTTTATTAGAGTCTCCAGATAATTTATTATTATATTTATAATTAGTATTATATAATTTATTATTACCATGTTCCTTTCTATCTTTTTTCCCAGCTAAGCTGGATTTTAAATGAAGTGCGGGCCGTAGCCAAACACTTCATTCCTCCAAAAATTTTTGGGCGCTGCGTGTGGTATTAAGAATCACTGACCTCTGCATTATTTTAAACAGAGTTTCTTCCAATCCCAGAAATTTGATGTTATTTTTCAAGTTTTTTGATATAATGTCAGTTGTTGAGATTATCAATGACACAATATGGACTTAGTTCAACTTCCATATCCGTTTTATTTCTAACTTGAGGCCTGCATATTTTTGTACTTTTTCTTCAGTCGTCTTTTGAATGTTGTGTGTGTTTGAAACACCTATGTCGATTAGGGATGCTGTTTTCTTCTTTTTGTCTAGCATTATAATTTCTGGCCTATTGCAGTGCACGGTTTTGTCTGTTATTATTGTTCGGTCATAATATATCCTAAAATCGGCTGAATCTACTACCGCCTCCGCGGTGTATTTATAATAAGGAACTCGCTCTGTTATAAGGTTATTACGACTTGCAAGCTTCTGGTGGACTATACTGGTTACCTGGTTATGACGGTGAAGATAGTCCGTCTGGGAGAGTCTGCCACATGCTCCTACAATATGTTGGGATAGTCTCAGACTTTTCGTGGCATTTCCTACATGTGTCATTTAAAACTCGTGCATCCTTAATGATATATTTTTGGTAGTTCTTATTGTGCACGACTTGATCTTAAATTGCACACATAAAGCCTTCAGTCTCCGGAAAAGGACCTCCCCATGTCAACCAGACGTTCGACGCACTCTTATCGACTTCATGACGGTCAAGATCATGGGGGGTGTCTACCGTGTAGAGACATATTTTTCCACTCTTGTAGAATTATTTATCTTGTATTATTATCATTATAATTATTATTATTCTGCTCCTCCTTGCTGTAGAATCTCAGCTCATGCTGGTCGATATTCCAATGCCAAGATGAAAAAGCAATTCAACTCCTCTCACCTTAACATAGTATTTTATGAACAATGTGACACGTCTGCAAGAGCACGGCACGTTGTCCCACTATGGCAATTGATTTCTAGATACCCAGGCTCTCGAGGTTCTTTGAAAATCTCTTACTTATCAGACCTTCGGCGGATATAACGAAGGGCACGACATCCCTACTCAGTTTCCATTGGTTCTTCAAGTCGTATGCCAGATTTTCATACTTTATGGATTTTTCCATCTTGGTTTTTCTAATATTGTGAGAGAGCGACACTGCGATGTCAATTATAAAAGCTCTTTTCTCCTTTTTGTTGATTAGAACAATATCTGGCCTATTATGATCAACCGTTCGAGCAGTAGTGATTGGTCTGTTTAAATAAAGGAGAAAGCGAGTACTTATAAAATGGAGGAGGTGCGCTTTCTAATAGCGAGTATTTTAGTGCAATTTGCTGATGTATGATTTTTGCCAGCTGATTATGCCATCCTAAATAAGCATTAGAAGCAAGAGCCGGGCAACCACCAATAAAGTGCTCAATTGTTTCCCCTAAAGTACCGCATTTCCTGCACTTATCTGCTACGTCCAAGTGCAGTATATGCCTTTCATAGTTCTTGTTCTTATTACGCTATCTTGAATGGATATCGCGAAACTTTCTGTTTCTGAGTACAATGGTCCATCAGTTAGCCACTTTAGAGACAATTGTTCGTCAAAGGTGTCATCTTCGAGTGACTTAGGAAACCTTCCATGTAATGTTTGTTTTTTCTATTCTCGAACCAATTTGAATCAATGAAGTGTTTTTTCATTCTATTTTCACTTCGCCTTCAGGCACATTAATGAGTTAATAATCTGGGGGCTAAATTTATAGAAATTCAGAACTTCAACCAACCAATCGTGCGGGATACTTTCAAATGTTTTCTTATAGTCTATGTAGCAGATATTTAAGTTGCGTTTACTTTTCGCGCTTGCTCAAGAACTACAGCATCGATGGTCAACTGTTCCTTGCACCCCATACTTGCTCTTATACATTATTTCTGTTCTTCTTCAAAAAAGTTGTTTTTATCACAATGTTGGTATATTTTTTCATTGAGTAGGGCTGTGAACAGTTTATACAATACTCACAGACATGTGATTGGTCCGTAGTTATTGGGTTGCCAAACGTCCCCTTTTTTGTATAGTAGATATGTATTGCCCTCCATTAGGAAGTTGGGGAAAGTATCTGGATCTATGAAAACTTCCTTAAATGCTTTTGCAAGTACAGAATAAGCGACTGTAAAGCTTTTAATCCAAAAGTTATGCAATATATCTGGTCCAGGCGCCTTCCAGTTGTGAGTCTTCCTAACAACAGTGCAAATGTCAAGCTCTGTGAAATCATTACACTCCATATCTGGAAGAGCATTTGTCTTCTCTTGAATGGTTTTAACCCAAGAAGCCGATTTTTCGAAGCAATCTGATTTTTTCCAAACCGATCTCCAATAGTGCAAAGGAAGACACATCCATGTTCTTAAGTTCTGACTTGCTATTACGTTCTACTTCGAGTTCTCTATAAAATTTCTTTTGGCTATTAGTAAATACTGAATTTTGATGTTTTCGCTTTTCCAGTTCATTATATCTTGTAAAGCCTGGCCCCTTTCGATTTAGCTTTCTGCCTAAACCGATCTTTTAGATCTAACAATTTTTCTGCCAGGTTTGAATCATCGAAGTCAATGCCAGATTTATTGGCAATTATTTTTGCTTTATTATTATTATTATTTAAAATGCAAGTTACACATAAATAATACTCTTTAGAAATACATTTATTGCAGACAGTTTTTTTCCACACAGTGGATTCCACACAGTGACACTTCACAGAGGATTTATTATTTATGCACTTTGACTGGACTTGACACCGTGTGCGCTTGTCTTGTTTCTCTGGTATGTGTTCCGGAATTACAACAGGAATACTTGTCCTTCTGCTTGCAATATATTGTAAAATATATAATATATTTTAAAATATATGAACTGGCCAACATCTCGAGGTTGCCTTTACTGCATATTTTCAGCTCATTTGATTAACAACCTCTACCCCATATTTCGAGTAATTGTAAAATAAAATTTTCTTAGTTCTTGAACCAGTTCCTATTACTACATTAGGATGTAATAGTAGCGATGTGAAAAAGTTACATATAACATTTCTACCCTTATTGATATAATGTTCCATCAATTATTTTTACAACTCAGTCACCTAGACGATCATCTTGAGGTTTATTGTAATCTTTTCCAAGGTAAGTGAACGCATCTACCACATAATTTTTATCTTTATCTACTGCCATCCAAAATTTTTGTCCATATTTATTTGGTTTAGAGTGCATAAACTGAGTAAATCGACAACAGCACTTAGAAGGAAAAAGTTGTCTGTCAATCATTATATATGGTCCGGGTATATAGCAACTTTGCGCATTAGTAACAAACTCATACCTTGTATCAGAAATCATGACCAACTTATTTTCGCTCAGTCTTTGTCGTCTCCTCGACTTTAAATCGCAAATACTTGACTCATTGTTGCTTTTATAATAGGATTTCCCCATTTCATTGACCATAATAAATCTAGTTCTAAATTCCAATTGCACCACGTATGTAAAGCCCAGCGATAAATGCTTCCAGTTCTTCCATAATCAAACTTTCGTAGAATAATCGTACGTTAAAACATACGTGGAATAATCGTACATAAAAACATTATGGAATAATCACACAACATTTGTGTTATAAAGAAACATACTCGCAACTAACTTTTACATAAATAATTGAATTATTTTGATGTCAACTATAAATATATTAGACTATAGAAGTATGAATGTAAGGTACAGTAACTATCATTTATACTAATATTCTACCGAGGTAATTTATAGTAAAGCTATTCTTAGATTAATTAGGAGAAATCGAATATAATAATTAATATTATCTACGTTTAACTATGGAAGACAAAAATGACCCCACGGCGGTCCTAGGTAAATCATTTTTTTTCAAAACCTATGATTAAGTATTAAAAATTAGTAAAATATACCAATAGAGTTTAATGATCCTAAATAAAAAACAAAGTTGGAGGTGATTAAAAGTGTGAATGGGACATAATTGGGACGGTGACGGATCGAGTATTAAAAGATAAAAATACATGTCGAAAAATATATTCACATTCGTCATAGCATGCTCTAACACTTCGAAAAAGGATGGAAAGCGGCATTATCATTCCGCGATCTCAACGATCTCTGGTGATCTCAACTTTTTTGTAAGGGGATAATCGGTGAAAGGCAACGTCAGGAATGACCCGCTTCAAATTAGGTGATACCAGTTTGAAAAACAAATCAGGAAGAAGTCTGCCATCTGATTTCGACGATCAAGCATTTTTGGTAGCCGTAGAAGAAGTCGAAAGACTTCTTCACTCTTATGCCGCCTTAAGAAA
This sequence comes from Cosmopolites sordidus, assembly GCA_031761425.1. Lineage (NCBI taxonomy): Eukaryota > Metazoa > Arthropoda > Insecta > Coleoptera > Curculionidae > Cosmopolites > Cosmopolites sordidus. The sequence goes on from JARFXV010001395.1 coordinate 67,225, forward strand.
CTTTGTAATGTATGGAAATTGGTTACATAGGTCCCGCATAAGCTGTCCGACAAAAACAAAGCCGACCATGTTTGCCTTTCTCCGAATCAAACACCTAGGATATACTTGCAAACAGCATCTGCTATTGGTGAAATGACTATTGTTTTCGACTTTTTTGGTAACTAAATGCATTACAAAACAAACCATAATAAAAAGGAGATTATAATGGGTAATGTTAAATTTTTCAAAAGGCTTTCGTTTATTTTAAGCTTGAACTTTATACTTCAATAAAAGAAAAAAGATCAAAGGAATTTTAATAAATACAATAGTTTCCACAAGGATGAATTCTAATTTAGTTGAATTATTAAACGTATGCAATTAGTTGAGTAATTATCATTTGAATATTTAAAAAACTCTAAATTTTGTATCAATAGAGAGCAAACGTAGAGCCATAACTGTCAAAATTATATTCAACTTATGGAAAAGTTCAAACAGTACTTGACTTATGGAAAAATGGATATTATAATTCTTTAACGTCTAAAAGGACCACAGGAAGATTTAAAGAACTACCATCTAATTAGCATCCTATCAATAATGTGCAATGTTTTCACCAAGATAATATATAAAGGAATATTCAGAAAATTGAATGACGCACAACGTAGAGAGCAAGCAGAATCCAGAAGTGGATTCAGTACATGGATCACATCCAGCTTATTCAGCAGGCCATAGAAAGGCACAATGAATCTACATTGCCACTGTGCTTTGCTTTTATCGACTATGAAAAAGCATTTGACCTAATCTAAAAACAGGCCATAATGAATGCATTGATTAATCAAAGTGTAGGACAAAGCCTATGTAAACCTACTAGGATCGATATATGATGAAGCTAGAGCGACAGTTCACCCTGATGTTCTTGAAGTTGAAATTAATATAGAGCGGGGTGACGCAATATCGTCTGTTTTTTTCTCAGCCTGCCTTGAAGGACTAAACTTCACAAAATACATTGAGAACAGGATAGAATAAAGATTAATCGAGCATACTTTAACCACCTTAAATTCGCAGATAATATCGTTATCATTTCACAAGACCCAAAGGAGCTGCAAAGACGTATACAAGAGCTGTAAAGGGCTGGAGAACCATTTGACTTGAAAAAAACCTGTAAAAGAATCAGGTTATGTTCAATAAATTTGCTGACAACAGAAAAATTTCTATTTTCAGAAGGGATTTGGAGGTTGTAGACCACTAAATATATTCTAAGATTTCAATGGAAAGGTATATACCCCGGGAGGTGGAATGGTGTGAACACACGTTAAATGTGGCTGACATGCATTTGCCAGGCAAAAAACAGATATTCAAATAACAAATACGGTTTCACTAATTTAGGATGCCCACCCTACTACAAATATAGCTCTGAGCCAGTGCTCATTTTAGAGAATGCGATTTATTGGTATAGACTGATCAAGATAAACAGAACAGTGATATCAGATGTCTTACAGCTTAGTGACTTTTCAAAACCTTGAAGTCATGATCGTACTCTTGGTCATTCTTTTAGTTGCTTTCGAACGTTCAGTTCGAGCCCGACTGACTACGGCTTAAGGCCAGAAACCGGCCTTGGGAAACGCTTGCTGACGTTTGATAGACTGAAGAAATAAAGAAAATTATTTTCCGTGAAGTACGGTAGAAATTTCCTTATTTTTTCGATATTTTTAATATTTTCCACAAGCCTACTATGCACATTTTTATGCATACCTTGAAAAATGACTCTGTGATGGATATCTCTTGACCTTTACCACAAAATATCATTCAGACAGGCCCAAATAAAATCAAACATTACGAAGTCGTTATCTATAAGATTAAATATATTTAGATGGTGCGTAGTATCTATTGTACTATCAACAACAGGGATAATTATATCATCAAATGTAATGTATCATCTAAAAATATTAGACCTAACTTGATATATAAGTACAACCATGTCGAAGGCCGCCATTTTATAAATGTGCCACCCAGTCTACAACTTCTTAGGAAAGCTGAGTCAGGATCAATGTCTTGCCCAATTCCATTCAAGACCGTCAGTAAAAAGTGATATACGTTCCAGAATAAATATCGAAAAAATTGTACCGCTTGAAATAATATTAATTCAAAAAACAGAAGATGCAAGATCTTTTCAAGCTTTCTCCCATGTATCCAGGATCATCTATCAAGCTCTGGGTTCTTTGGGAGGTATAAAATATTCGTTCATCCAAGAGTTTGAATATTAACGTTAACGTGGAATGTTATTCAAACTTACAGGACTAGTCTCTACAACTTTGGTCTAGAAAATGCACAACGCAGCACTTGAATTCTTCCGTATCGTGAAGGTACAAGAACCAGCATTTTAAAGAGAGGAGGTTTGCACCATGGTTTAAAGCCCGACAGAGGAAAAAATCAGCTAGCTTCAAAGATCAGGAAAGGGCATGCATCTCATTCAAACGCAGGATCCTAAGATGTGGGTGAAAGGAAGTTGAGGTCATATCGCAAATCCATAATCAAAATAATATTAATCGTAAATAAAAAAGCTGACAGAAATTAAAATGTGTTTTAATATTCACATACAAATAGGTTTTCAATCTGTTTTGCACTCCCACGGATTTTAATTTGTTTCTTTTCTAATACCTCAATTTCGGTACTTTTTAACACTATCCCGATGGATTTTATCAACAGGATCAAATCCAAATATACAACTTTAGCAACGTCTATATTAATACAATTATTTCAATAAATACTACATTTTCTAAAAACATTGCACATGTTAGTATACACTATTTATCTTCAAGTATTTAATTTTTTACTTAAGGTTTACACCTCAGTTATGGAACAAAACTTAGTTCTATAGTAATAAATTTCAGTAGTTTTCTATATCAATATCATCAATAAATATTAAAATATACAATAACTATGTTTGCCAATAAATATAAACCTAGTAAAAAGTCAAATTTCGAACTTCATAAGAATTTGATGAAGAAAGCAGAAAAACTATTAATATTTTCATAAATTTGCAAAAAGACGTAAATCTACAACGTTTTGGCAATTCGCCACATCTGTCTGTATTTATTCAACTTTATGATCCACAAAAACCCAGAAAACTAACAATTGAGACAAAAAACCGCAACGCCGAATGCAAATTAGATTTTTTTGGGAATGACTATAATTAGAAAGCAAATTAACTAACTTGAGAGGTCGGTAAACTCATTTCTGCAATAAAAATTAGTCCTCACTATACAATTTAAAAAGAAAAACAAAGTGTTAATAATATATTTCATTAATGTATGAAGTTTTTATATTTATACTATATTTTAAAACATATATTTTTGAAAATGATTTAAATTTCTTTCAATCCAGAAAATATGTGGTGCAAATAACTTCCATAAAATAAAATAAAATGACTTTATTATTAAATAGCTTTTTCGGTTATCTACTAATGATGTAAAAAAGATACAAAATTATCACACATTTTGATTATATTGAAAAGCATCATTTCGAACTGTTTAATATTTTATTTGGTACAGCGAACACATTATAAATCATAAAGAAGAAAATAAGTGTGGAAATCATGTACCCTGAAAAATTTTCCAATAAACGAATTTATGATTAAAAATGCTCTTTTGCTGAATACAAATTAGGTGTTTAAAAACGGATATATATATATAGACACGAGTAAATGGATAAATTTCACCACGACGAGGGCTGAATAATCTCATTTTTTCATTTCCAAAGATACGAAAAACAAGCCTTAACTAATGATAATAAAATAGTATGATATATTTATTTAAACTAAAATCCTTATACCGTTAACTGGCGGATTATAAATTTTAGAATTTATTTTAACCTGACTTCCTTCAATTCTTCTATTGGAACCTTTGGTCTGAAACAGTAAACTCGAAAGGATTTACCAGTAAATACACCAAATCAGTTTATTTAACTTCTCGACACGAGTTTCGCTAACGCTGATTGAATAATTGCCTGATGATACTAAGATGGTTAGCAAAATGCGCGTCAAGAAGTTAAATAAAATTATTTGGTGTCTAGTTTAACATCTCTTTGAGTTTAGTGTTCCTTACATTATATTTTCCAAAAATCCCTGTGCTGTGCAAATCCACCAATATCACACCATTTAATTCCTTGGTTAACTGCTATTTGTCTTTCTTGTTCTTCCCATCTTATACGTGATCTTCCTATTTTATTCTTGCCCTGTAATCTTACTTTGTATACTTCCTAACTAATCAAGCAGTCAATTATTCTTCCTACTGATGTTATATCTCCGTATTCTAATACTCTTACGTTTCTAATTTTGGTCTAATCTTATAAATCCTTGGATTTTGTTAAGAAATCTCAGTCATATGACCGAAATTTTGTTTCTGTTTGACATCATCCATAATTCGCCGCCATGTATCAAATAAGATCTTACTACCTATTTTTATATCTCCATTTTTGTGTTTCGATATTTACTTTCTCTTTAAAAATGTGTTGTTAACCATGTTGTATATTCTTCAAACCTTTTCTATTACTCTCTATTTTCCCATTGTCTTCTGTTATTGTACCCAGACTAACTCGACGGTAAAACCGATCCTCTCTCTGGTCAGAATCTTAGACATTGATAAAAGCAATAAAACAAAAATTACAATTATTTATAAACCGATACTTGAGAAATATATTACAAATCTGGTCATGAAAGAGGATAAGTAATGAAAATGGCAACGAACGGAAGAAAAGCCAATAGGTAAGCAGATAAGAAGGAAATTCGAATAGGTAGGTCACACACTAAGAAACGGGAGGCACGAAATCATCAGAAGAGTATTACAATGGTATCCAGAAGGGCAAATTATATTGGGTTGCACTAAAGAAACATGAACAAAGAGGACACAACAGCGATATGCCAGTAGCGATAATGAGATTCCTGACGAGGAATAGAGGTAATTGGAAACAATTCACCAATACCCTATATCTCAAACGGGAACAATCGGCTTGGTAGTACTACTATTGAATCCAGATAATTGAATTTATGAACTTGTTCTAGTGATTTTCCGTCCTAAGAGACCATGCGTTTCTTTTTCTATGTTACTATCGCCATGTTTTTTTCTCTTTTCAAAGATTGCTATTTATGTATCCAGAATAATAAATAAAATCAAATATTTATCGATGAGAATGGTTTTGTTGTTTTTCAAAATATTGTCCGCGATAATCGATACACTTTTGCATACGTTTGAACCAATTTTTATAGCACTTTTTCTATTCCGATCAAGGTATCTTCCAAACATGCATTTTGAACGCATCAACCGCTTCTTCTGGCTTCGAAAACTAACCACGAAGTTTATTTTTCACGAACGGGAATAAAAGGAAATCATATCAAATCAGGACTGTACGACAGATGATCCATCAATTCGATGTTTTGACCGGTCAAATATTGAGTTATTCGATTCGAAGCTCGCGTTGTCATGGTGAAGAATGATCTTGCGTCGCTGGTTGTTTTTTCTCATTTCTTCCAAGACTTCTGGCAAAGAAATGGTTGTGTACCATTCAGACTTGACCGTTCTATGATTCTCTAGTGACATTGTAGCCACATGCTCATTTATCCCCAAAAAAGACAGGCGGCCATTTGCTTTGAAGTGCTTCTTGCGCGAACAACTTTTGTTGGGTTTGGCTCATTTTGAAAGACCAATACAGTCGACTGCTGTTTTCTTTCGGTCTCATGAGCACAGATCCAAGATTCGTCACCTGTGTAGATGGTATACACGGCTTTTAGCGCACCATGATTGTATTTTTTGAGCATTTCTTTGTTACAATCGACACAAGCCTTTTTTGAGGGATTGTCAAATTATGCAGAATCCAACGCGCACAAATCTTTTTCATGGCTAAATGTTGTCCGTGTGACAAAACGTTCTAAGCACGTCAACAATGTCAAACTTTACAATGTATATGTCAGATGGTGCCTAGCAACACCATTGTTGCCAATTCCGAATACATAAATAGCAACCATTGTATTAGTTTTCCCATTATTAATTAAAGTTCTGTCCGAAAAATATATAAATTTTGTAGTAATATTTATTCTGACTATGTTATCTTTTTATGACGTTGTCAATAATTAACAAAAATAATATAGGGCTAAGTACACATCCCTACTTTAAACTATTTTTTTATTTCGAATTGTGTTAAAATTAATCCTCCAACAATGAATTTGCTGAAGAATTTTACATAGAGAATCAAAATCCAGCTTCATGATAGTGGTAATAGCATCACGACCGACAATATCGCCATTCGAAGAGGTATTTTCCCTGTAGACTCACTCAGTTCTCTTCAGTTTTGTATCGCTATAAATCCTCTTTCACATCGACTGAACTCGACCAACTGTCAATTGTAAATTTTTAAACATTGTCAAATTGTTTCTGAAATCATAGACACCTTTTTCAGTATTGTAATTACACCGAATAAATGATGAAAAATATCAAAAATAGCTGGAAAAAGAGAATAGAAATAAGAATAATAAATAGTACTTTAATACATTTTTCAAACATTGAATATGAGGAACCAAAAAAAATTTATTTACAACCTATCAATGAAAACCCGTCGCAAAAACACACTGAAAAGATAGATTTTTAGAATATCGTAAATCTATATCCTAATTTAGAAATCAACAAAAGCGTCGAGAACCGATTTTTTTGTAAATAAAAATGTCATAAACTTGATATTGAAGCCAAAAAATCCTATGTTGAATACAAATCAGATTTTTCAATAGACCGATATAATTAGAAATGCGAAAATAAACCAATTTTGTCCTGGGGAAGGATGAATAAAGTATTTTTATAATTAAATAACAACGGTGACTGAAAGACAAATAATTTATTTAAACAAAATATTTTATAACATGAGACAGCTTTATTTTCTCTCAGTTCTGTTCAAATATTAATTTAAAAGAATATTTCAGAGATTTGGAAATATAGTATACACCTTCATTCTCACTGACCACATAATGCACGAACAAAAATTATTTATCACTAGATACCAAAAACTTTCGTTGAATATATATTAGTCTCTCCTGAATAGTACAGGTTTACAAAATGAAAAAAAAAAAATGGTGCCGCCGAAACGTAATTTTAAAGTATACTGCCTAGTAACACTTTCAGTAACATTAAATTATCAAAAGTATGTACTGTTTTTAATCTACTCATATTGATAATATTTTCTTCTCACTAGCCATTTAACTTGTTTATTTTTGTTGTTTGTTTAATTAAAAAAGTTAGTAAATAAACCCTGGCAGATATCGTCGTCAAAACGATCGTGTAAATGACCCAAATACTTTTTGTTACGGTTGTGGCGAGTATACGGTGAAAAAGTTTCAAAAACCTCTATCTGAATTTGTGCAAAATGTGTATTTCGGTTACTTTAACTCGAAAATCAAAGACGTTGATAGACCATGGATTCCAAACAATGTTTACAAAATGTGTAGTGAACATTTAAGGCAATGGACGAATGCTAAAAAAAATCAATTGAGGTTTGATGTGCCTATCATTTGGAGGAAACCAAAAAATCACTACGATGACTGTTCTTTTGCTTAGTCAAGATATATTAACCAAAAAAAATACCTATCCCGACCTGGTATCTGCTAAAAGACCTGTTTCTCAAACAGAAGACGTCCCTGTTCCAACTTTTCCTGGTTTGTCTGACATTGACCTTACAGAATGTAGTACATCCGAAGATAGCCAAGCTGGTACTAGCAAAAAAAGTGATAATTTTGAAGCTACGTTTTTACACCCCCTTTTTTTTACTCAAGACGCTTTAAGTAACCTTATCAGAGAACCCGACCTTTCAAAAGAAAGATCAGAACTGTTGGCATTTAAGCTTAAAGAGTACTCGAGAAAAAGAACTGCTTCTGTTTTTTTGCTCAGAAAATGATGTTTTTTGGAATGATGTCAGTGGTCATTTGTCAAAAAATGAGTTTCTTGAACTACCAGCCATATGAATAAAGACTTTTTATAGACAGTTTCAAGCGGAATTTGAAATGTGTTTCGCTACATAATGGCAATAAGCATGGTGCAGTACATATTGCCCATTCCACTAAATTAAAGGAGGAGTATGAAACTATATCTCTTGTATTGGCAAAACTCAAGTATCATGAGCATAAATGGGTTATATGCGGTAATTTAAACATGGTAAACTTTATATTTGGTCAACACAAGCGGGTACACGAAATTTCCATGTTTTCTCTGTTTGTGGGACATCCGAGCTAAAAACAAGCATCAGATTAAAGCAACCTAAAAGAAAAGGCTTGACAGTTGGGAAACAAAATATCATAAATACAGCGTTACTAGAGATAAAATAATTTGCCTCTAATAATTGCCTCCATTACACATAAAATTGGGACTAATGAAACTGTATCTCAACGCATTGGATAAAAATGGTTCCTGTTATAATTATATTTCCTGGTTTGAGCATGGGGAAACCAAAGGCTGGCATTTTCTATGGATCGCAAATTAGGCTTTTGATGAAAGATAACAATTTCGTGCATTTAATGAATTAGATAGAATCATTAGCCTGGTTTTCTTTCGTGAATGTTGTAAGAAATGTCCTAGGGAATTATAAGTCAGAAAATATTCGCGAGTCGATGCAAAACATGCTACAAAAAACCTTGGAAGTAACATGGACTTCAAACTTCACTACCTCCACAATCATTTCGACATTTTCGAAATTTCCTGACAACCTTTGCTCGTATAGTGAAGAACAATGAGTGCGATTTCATCAGGACCTAAAAAATATGGAATAAAAGTACCATGGTCGATAGGATGAACACATGATGGCTGCTCACTGCTGGAGTATCATGCGTGCGTGTCTGGAAGGAACTCAGTCGAAAGAATCATGAAAAAGAAGCTTCCTCCGTATTCAATGATGTAGCAAAAAGTAAAAAATATGAAATAATCGTATTTTTCCACACATATATCTTGAAAACTACAAGTACATTTAAAAAATATATGTACCGCTAGAACCAGCATAACGAGCATATATAAAAACAGTTTTAGTCTTTCCGGCACCAAATCCATTGTAGACCTGTGCAATCCCATTATTGTCTACGTTAAAAATAATGGGATTTTGTTTATTTACTACAATGATCAAAAAGCCAGATGATTTTTATTTTAAAAAGTGGCACATTTTACGTATCAATACAGCTTTTTTTTACGATAGTATAACTATCCTTGGTATCGGACAGAAGTTTTATATCATTTGGCTTGTTAAGTTAGAAATTATAGCGTCTTTTGTAATTATTGTGGGGGATTTTCTAAAGTGAATAAATATATGGAGAAAAGATTTTGCATTAAATTTTGTCTAAATAACGATATTTCTTGTGCTGATGCATTAAAAATGTTAAGAAAAGGTTACGGCTATTAAGCTATATAAAAATTATGTGTGGTACAAGGACTTTATTGATGGTAAAAAAGCAGTTGAAGATGAACTAGGTTTAGGAAGACCTTCCATGTAAATCAATGAAAAAACCATTACCAAAATTAAAAATATTGTACTAAGTAATCGTCGACTTTGTACTAGAGACATTGTAGATAAAACGTCTAGATTTATGGCAAAACAGTTCATGGTTTTTCCATTACGATAAGATGCTATTGCACGCGGCAATAATTTGAATTTTTTTTGCTAAAAATCAAACATATTCTACAAGCACCATATTCACCAAATATTTGTGACTTTTTCATGTTTCTTCTATTAAAGAAATCACTTTGTGGGCGACATTTTGAGTCCATATAAGTCATTCAACAGAGCAAAAATATTAAAACGTAGTATAAAAACGGTTTCAAAGACTGGAAAAATCGTTGGATATATTGCAGTGTGAAGGGTTTACTTTGAAGGAGAGAAGTATATACTGTGTGTTTTGTTTACAGCCGCCTTACTTTTTGATAATATTAATAAATCATCCAAGTCACAATGGACCGCGCTATTAGTGATGATTTTAATGACAAACGGATTGTTCATATTTTGATTGTCCAAAATCCATGCAACGGATTCTTGGCGCTTAATGTAGTCTGACGATTTCAATTTCTGTGGCAACAGAATTTTACATGTTTTTTTGAGAATTTGATCATGGGAGCATTTTGAAATTTTCTCTCTGAAAATTTCCGAATGCGCAACAATATTTTCTTTAACTGCAAATAAGTTCTCTAGCTCTATTGACCAAACGGGAGAATCAAACTTACGAATAAATTTGTTTATTTAAAATATACCATCTACCAAAAATTCCATGAACTTTGCGAACTTATTAAATTTTTAAACCTCCTTTAATTTTTATCATGTTTGTAATTGAATTTAATAAAAATAATGGTTTAATTATTTTTATAATGTTCCATAATTATTATTCACAAAATAGTGGGTAATATATACGAAAGTATCAAGGTTGCTAACCTAATTAAAAAAAATTTACGGTATATTTAATTGTAGGTCATGATGGGATACTCTTTATTTACTCCAAACATTACCCAAATAGTCAATTAAATCTATAGTAGGGCAGGGATGGCGAACCTTTATTGATACATGTGCTATTTTTTCTAAAAAAATGTTTAATGAGGCCATGACGTGCGGTCAAACAATATTAACTTACTGATTAATGGGGGAAAAAATAAAACTAAATACTTTCAACTTAAAACTCTTTATTTGCAAAAAGAAATATAAATTTTACACAGCAATGGTAACATTAACAGTTTTATGTTTATTGAAAGGAAAGAAAATATTAGTGCAACTTCTACTATTGCAAATTAGGTACAACATAACTTGTATTAGGTTCATATTTTGTTACTTTTAGCAGAATCCAAGCTAAACTGGAGTCATCTGACAAACGGTTTCTCAGCGAGTCTTTAATGCTATTCATTTCTGAAAATAATTGGTAGATGAAAATATTGTTGAGATAGCAAAAGCCAGCTTCTTCAGACAGCTAAATGAGTCTGGAATTGAATTCCACCTTTCCATAGTTTTGGTATTGGCATTTTTACTCATATTGCCTGATTCAATTTATTTAATTCCAACTCTTTCCTGGTGTCGATAAATTTTTGAATCCATAATGAACTAGACTGGAAATCAATCAGCTGCATTTCAATTTCTTCAATTTCCAACAAATCAAATTTTGACAAATTCAGTTTATCAAGTGAAATCATCAGGATACGCAATAAACTTGAGTGTATCCTATAATTCTTTGAACTGAAAAAATTTCGATTAAACTCTTCTGTGACTTTTGTTTTGATTTAGTTTTTTTGTGTAAGTTTAGTTTTAAGTAAGTTTTTTTTTGTGTAAGTAAGTTTTGTGTAGTTGTTTTGTGTGTTTCCCAAGCTGGGGAAATACTTGTAGTTTTTGGTAATAGTATCGTTACTGAAAACTTGCACTTTAGCCTCATAAGCACGAATGAGATCGTGCAATGCAATCAATCAACAAATCTTTGAAGTACATTCGTCGTCATACATCTCAGCTCAACCAATACATCAGGAAGTCATTATACTTACATTATACTCACCATATACATCAGGAAGTCATTATACACCGAGTTGACTTCATCCAACAAAGCATCAAACTTTCGGTTATTTAAAGTATGCGACGATATTAGGTTCACTATTTTTGTGACTACGGCCATTATATTATCAAGGGAGGCGAAACCACCTTTAGCATATAAGGTTTGTTGATGAATGATGCAGTGAAATTCAAGAATCGAATGTCATATGTGTGTTTGAAATAAACGGTTAAAAGCATTTTTTTCCCACCATACTTGGAGCAGCTTCAATCATTATCGAAACAATTTTGCTTAAAACAATTTCTTTCTCAGCAAGTGATTTTTAACAGCCTTACAAATATCTGTACCCTTAGTAGCTGTTGCCAACAATGTTATCGCAATTAATTATTCCTTGATGTCGTTTACTACACAATATCGAGGAAAAACAACTTAATTCATCAAGACCTAGAGATATAAAAATAGAGGGTTTGATTTCATTTTCTTTTATTGTTCTTTTACATTTTCCACCAGTTTTAGGATTCTATATTTTATTGTGTTTCTAGATAAAGGAGTTTCTTTGATGCGCTGAACTATCTTATCTACATTTTATAGGCAGGACATATGTTTCGTCTCTTGATGTTTAGACTCTTCAGGCTACCGAAGGGATGGATAGGGCTCGTCTCCCGTTAAGCCACCGACCAAAATGCTCATTAAGGCGATAGATGAAATTGTGGAATCCAACAGTTGGGTGTATGATAACACTCAACTACTGTTGTCTCATTGGACGCAGTCCAAGAAAATCTAATACTGTATATATACGCCATCCGATGGGAAGTCGGCGAAATATTGGTTGTTAGCTATGGATAGGGTCTGCCTATTCCTGATGGGGGGAGCATGTATCGGTACTCTGAAAAGTCTAAACATCAAGAGACGAAACATATACCCTCCAGTTGAAGGGATGGGTGGGGCTCATCTCAAGTCAAACAACCAACAAAAATACACACACATATTTATATATATATATATATATATATATATATATATATATATATATATATATATATATATATATATATATATATATATATATACAAATATATTTCTTTTTTTCTGTAATATTTCTGTAGAAAATTCTATAAAAAAAAACTATTTTAAATAAAAACTATTAAGGCATTCTGTTATCGATATTTATAAGATTCCGTGAACTTGTAAAATATATAATACATTGTATTATGGCGCACGATAATTCAAACTTTGATTACAGGAAAACTGCGAAGAATTCGAACAAATAGTTTCCAGCCAGTGCGAGACCTTAATCCAAGCCATTCAAAATCGAAGGGATCAGCTCATTGATTGTATTCGACAGGACAAGGAACTCAGAGTAAGGGCCCTGAAGGAACAAGTGACCACGTGCACGTCCCGACTGCAGCAAACAACTGCATTGCTGCAATTCTGTATCGAGGCTCTTAAAGAAACAGACAGTTCAGCATTTTTACAAGTAAGTTTTTAGACAAAATATATGAAAAAAAACTTTTTTACTGAAGGATTTTTTGTTACACAGGTTGGAACAATATTGATATCTAGAGTAGCTAATACTGATCATTCCTGGCATAAAGAATGGACAGCTCCGAGAGTTTCGCCTCATTTCGATCTCACTTTAGATGATAAATCCGTTTTGAAAGCCATCGAGCAGCTCAATTTTATTCAAATGAAACGTAAGTGCCTTTTTTTATTATCTTCATTTATTCATTAAAGCTTACATGCAAGTTTTGAGTGAAATAGACAACTTTTAATATAGTTTGTTTTAATCTACTTAAAAAATTAATATTGCATAAAAAGTAATTACTGCTAGAATGAATTATTATAATGAAAGGTTGACTTTTTAGGAAGAAACTAATTCAGGGAAACGTAATTGCTTCAGTTGCTGTCTGTGAGATTAAATCATCGCCTGATGATGATAACGAAAGGCGCGTCGAGAAGTTTAGAAAAAATGATATAGTGATCTATCTGTTAATTAATTTAAGAAAAATTAATAAGGTTTTAATAGAACTATTTATTTCAAAACTTATATCTCAAACAAGACAGTAATTTGAGAATTGTTACATACTTTTGCAAGTGCTTGCATCCTATGATATATATGCGTAAATATTAATCCAAGTTGAGAGACCAATGCAAATTTAAAATGAATCATTATGAATATAAGCAAAGGTAACGTAAGTTTAGTAAATAAAGATATTAAAATATATTCATATAATAAAATATTCCAGTTTCTATTTACTAAACTATATCCCAATGGTACTTCCAATATGTTTTGGGTGTTTATGGTTTTCAACATACTGTAAAACACCAAATTAATTGAATGACATTTGATTAACGAATATTTGCTTAATGAATATGCAGCTTTTGACGTTATTTGGGGTAACTCATCATGCTTGCTCTATGTTCTTTTGCAAGTATTAGTGAAAACAATCCATTTTTGATTGTTACTACCCATTTTAAAATTGGTTCATTCTAGTTTTATTTCTAAAGCAAATTACGTATATTATTGATGTTATGTATTAATTTCTATAAAGTTATAGTATACAATGATAGAGTTTTACAAATTGAGTTTCCACATTACAATCTAAAATATTTTTGAAACGCCACTGTATTTGTCAACGGCAACATCAGATTTCTAAGCTAGAAATGTAAACAAAAATAGTCATGGAGTAACATACGACGGAATAACGAATTAAAATTATCCAAGCCTTTTATGAAAATGACCGATCGAGGAAAAGTGCATTTTGTGCTTACATGAATGTTTTGGCGCGCAAAATCGACCTTCTCAGAGAACAATTTAGAATGTGATCTAAAAATTTGAGCAAACTGGATCCGTAGCTAACATCTAAACCTCTCAATATGCTCGTAGAGATCGTTCGGGCAAAAATATTGACATTGTTCGCGAAAGTGTCACCGAAAATCCAAGTACATCGATTCGTCATCCATCACAGCAAGTGGGCCTTACGTATTGTACTACACAGCGAATTTTAATAAAAGATTTGTAGTTACATCCATACAAACTCAAAATAACAGGAATAGAAGACACGAGACCATCAACAGCGCCGTGTGTTTGTCGAATGGCTACTGGAACAAGAGATAAATTTTTCAATGAAAATCATATTTAGCTATGAGGCTCATTTTCATGTTGGTGACTTCGTAAACAAGCACAATTGCTGTATTTGGGTATTGGAAAATCCAAGAGAGATTGTTCAAATGGAAATGCATCCTCAAAAGGTGACTGTTTGGTGTGCCTTTTGGCCCGGAGGCGTAATTGGTCCATTTTTTTTCGAGGATTATGCGGAGAAAGCTCTTACGGTTAATGGCGTTCGCTTTCGGAACATGATAACAGATTTTTTTCTGGGAGCAGTTGGAAGATAGGGACATCGAATATCTCTGGTTACAACAGGACGGTGCTACTTGCTACGCAGCAGGAAAATGATACAATACACAATACACACTTACTGCGCAACAAGTTTTTAGATCGCATTATTTCACGTAACGGCGATATCAATTGGCCGCTGCGATCATGTGATTTAACTCCCGCAGATTTTTTCCTTTGGGGGCATCTGAAGAGCAGAGTCTACAAGAATAAACCGAACACCATTGCTGAAACAGGAGATCAGACGCGAAATAGCCGGCATAGAACCTGAATTGTGCCTCAGAGTAGTCGAAAATTTCGAGAGAAGTCGAGACGCGGCGGTTATTTATATGATATCAACTTTCATACATAATTGTAATGAATAACTTAAAGGCACAATTTTTTTTTTTAATATTTTTCAGTTTCCCAGTGTTCTTTTTAATATCTTCTTGTGGATAGCCAAATTGAATCACCTTTTAGCAAGTTAATGTATAACATTGTATAATGATCAGCAGCAATCAAGGCTCTTAATTTATAATCAATCTCGAATTAGAACTTGGGGCTAGTCAATAATTGATGGTGGATATTGCAATTTGCCCAACTCTGCAAAATAAGCAGTTGTCTAAATTTAACATCATCATTTCAACTGAATCTGCTCTCAGCTAGCAATTTCTTGAGAAGGGAAAGTAATAGCCAGGAGCCAGACAACACGACGAATGTGGAAACTCTTCGAAGTAAAAGCCGTAGACTTTTACCACAACAACCCGAGGCGTATGAACAAGTACATTATCATAGTGAAAGAGCACTTTTTGGTCAAATGTGAACGTTTCGCCTGAATACCAAACTTTCACCTGATCCCGGAATTAAGCGTAATACTCCCCGGTGATGGTTCTGCCTTTTGCCATGTAGCCTGCCTCTCAGAAGAATCCCAGAAACCCGTTACTGTGACTTTTTCTGTAAATGTAACCGTTTTAATTTTCTTCGACTCACTTTTACGACTATTTGGATTGCTGCTTTATCTCTAGCGTGTAATGGTGAATCAATGTTTCATTTGCTGCTTTGAAACGTCGTGGTGGGAACCCAGCAAAATCGTCTAAACGTTTAAATAAGTCTAAAGAATCTTCAGAAGTGTCGATTCGACCACGTCAGCTGTTAACAAACGCGATGCCTATTAAGCGGATAGCTTTCTTATCCACAAAACATTATGTAAAATGTAGTGGATATGGTCTATCGAGATATGTGCAACGTTAGCAACCTTATGTACCTTCAGTGTGCCAGGAGTATGAATTTTTATTACTATTTTTTGGTCTCGGTTTTTGGACATCCCAAACAATCATCATCTTCTATAGGGTAATTTTTTAGCTTGTCCGAATTTTAAATTGAAATAAAACAACAACCAAATGAGATGCCTTGAAACTATTTATTTCACGTGAAATAACATTCAATGGCATTAATGTATGAAAACAATTTCGGCGGCAAAACAAGCAGCTACTTCTGACAAAGCGCACTCTGTCAATCGAATTTCCGACTAACTTTTCCCGCAGTTGTGATCTTATATCCGCAACTGTCCGAGTTATGTTGGCTTCTCAGGCGTTAATATTTGTTGGTTTATCGGCATATACCAAAGATTTAACATAACCCCAAAAAAATAATCTAAAGGCATTAAATCACATAAGCTTGGTGGTCAATAGTCACCAAGCTTGGTGGTCAATAGTCAATAGGTCAATAAGTCCGTTCCAAGAAATAATTTCCTCACCGAATTTTTTCCTCAATAAATCGATTTTTACGTTGCCTGTATGACATGGGACCGTCCTATTGGAACCACATCTCCTCCAGATCAATACTATTCAAATTCGGAATGAAATAATCCACGTAGTCAAATAACAAAGCCCTTCTTCCTGTGAATGACGACGAACTGATAAATTTCCATCTTCATCAACACTGCCAGCAAAAGTGGTGATATTTTATTCGGAACGCACAATTTTTGTCGTGTTTCTGTTTTAATATCGAGCAGCATGAAATGCGTTCAGAATTTGTCGATAATTCGGCGAATACATCACTAAATGCAATTTCACTAAATTCAATTTTCAGAACACTGATTTTGATTATAAATTTCGACAATTTACAAGCGTTGCTCTGATGTTAAACGTTCCGTCATGATTTGTCAGACTATTGAGGCACAGATTTACAAACCTGTACTCAAACTGATAGTTCGTTTGACAACAACCCCTATCGCAAGTTCGGATACACCAAAAAAAATCACCCTTTGTATGCGCCATCTCAGTGTCAAACTTTTCCAACGACCTCGTATTATACCATGCGAAAACCCTGTTCATGATGTCTAACTTGCTCTCAGCATGTTATTGAAAGCAGCCATTGAAAAATCGAAGTTCTAGACATGCACTTATCCTGATATACTGTTTCCACCCTTTCTGTGCCCGATATTTCGTTTCTGAACTAAATCTATAATAATAAATTGAAAATCGACAGAAACACTTACTTGTATCACATATCAAGGACTCATCTATCATCCAGCAATATCAAATCCTACCAGTCAAATATATCAAAATAATTTTCTTAGGAATTACATAGAGTAATGTATCCAGTATAGTGAATTAATTTCTAAAAATGGCAAACGAGACATTCAAGATGATAATTAAATAATAAAACAAATTGTAACAAAATTTTTAAAAAGTTTAATAAAACACAAATCAAAATAGTCAATATATCATCGTTTGATACCATCTTTCGCAAATAAGCTCTTAAAGATAATTTAACGTTACAATTTGGATACATTAATTGGCAATTAGACAGTAATTAACGAGTCTATTTCGCTCAAAGCTTCGGGCATTTATCGAATAGTTAAAATCGAAACCACTCAGAAAACTGCATTTAATTTATTTATATTAGCTATTTAGTAAAACTAAATTAAGCAAATCCCATTTTGTAAAATGTAGCATTCGTTGATGGGGAAGAAAGAGTCCCGGCAGGTAATGAAGCATGGAAATGCCATTTAAAAACCGCATGGAAATTTTAATTTATTATACCTTGGCATGGTTAAGTTTTTCAGCATGATCAAATCGAATTTTTAACGTTGAAAGTTTCTTACATTTTAGCGACACACTTTGAGATGAATATCGTGGCTTTATATATAAAATATTTAATGCCCATAAAAATTAATAATTTCCTACACTTTTTGTCGAAAAGTTTAAACTACGATTTACAAGGTTTACCCGGAAAATTATGAGACAAGAAATTCTGCATCAATTGTAAATAATTGATATAAATGGATACTGTCATAATAGGTATATGCTAAGGTGCTTCTGAGAACTAGATGGAATTAGACCGTCCACAATGTAAGTCGCGTTTCTGTGTCTTTCAGGCCAGGAACATTTTAAACGATTTCTTTTAATCGAGCTTTATTATCAAAATTACAAATATTAAATACGAAATATCACGAGGCATTGAAAAATTGCAATAATAAAGCTGAAGATGAACCACGGTTATGACCTTCTTCTTCATCAAAAACAGATACAAATGTATATGCCACGGAGTCAATATTTAAGCATCCTAACAGAATTTTTAAAATATTTGAAGAAAAGTATTTTGTGAGTATAACGTGAAATTATGGCATGATAAATGTTTCACGATAACAGAACATACATCTACGCATCCCAGATTTTTCTTTTCTAATTCTCTCCACGTCACTTCCAATGACATCCCTCTGAAGACAAACATCTTGAAAGGGAGAGGGAAACTTAAAGAGATGATATGAAACCCCTCACAGAATAGTCATTAATCAATCAATCAATTACGCCGAATGAGCGCAACTCCAGCGTTCCAGGTGTTATTTATTTGATGATATGATTGTTTCCGTATATTTTCCTATGTACTACAACACATTTGTATAAATTAGTCTCATTAGTTTTCGGACTAACCCCATATTTTAAAGTGTGTCAACTGTATATCCTTTACTATTAAAAAGGTTAATCCAAAAAAAAATGACTGATCGAAAATTGCCTAATATAGTTATAAAATTACACTCTTCTCAACAATTTTATTAGCATGCTAATCAAATCAAATTTGGTTTATTCCTTGTTTGTTTCGCGAAAATACCCTACCATTAAAATTATGAGTATTTCAACAAGAGCAGCAGGATTTGATTTCTAAACCATTATTTTCTATACGCTAAAACAACACATTGAAAATGTTCGGGATATAATCGCCCGATGCCTCTTAAAACAACAATTTATCATGTACTTAAGGAATTTCAAAAATTCTGAACAAATGGGGATAAGTCCCGCATTAGAGGTTCAAGAACAGTGTAAAGCGCTGACAATATTGTACGTGTGGTTTAAAGTGTTGAGGAGTCTCCAAAAACGTCGATGCAAAGTTGGAAATTGAGCATTATAGTTCGTATTGCAAAGATATGATAACAGACTTTTTGTAGCCTCAAATGGAAGTTATGAATTCGACCGATCTATATTTAAAAAAAAAATAATGCTAAGCTATACAAATGATGAAAAAATCATTTTTTTAAACTACAAATTTCCAGGTTTTCCATTACAAGAAATGAAGACACCAATTAACCACCAAAATTAAGCAATGTGACGTCTTCAGACGTTTTTCTTTGGGAGGACGTTAAAAACAAAGTCTATGGCAATAATTCAACAAACTCATAACTAACAATCAACCCGTTATAACCGAAATCGAGCGGCATTATCTTAGGAAAGTAACTGAAAATTTTGGGAAAAGTCATGGTTTGTAAAAGGGGCCAAGATGGCCGTTTGGAAGGCGATATATACAGGGTTTGCTATTTATCCATCCGGAATAATAAATAAAAACAAATATTTATCATTGAAAATGGTTTTATTGTATTTCAAAATATACTCCGCGATGATCGATACACTTTTGCATACGTTTAAACCAATTTTCATAGCA
This sequence comes from Cosmopolites sordidus, assembly GCA_031761425.1. Taxonomy (NCBI): domain Eukaryota; kingdom Metazoa; phylum Arthropoda; class Insecta; order Coleoptera; family Curculionidae; genus Cosmopolites; species Cosmopolites sordidus. Next base: position 87,051 of record JARFXV010001395.1, read on the forward strand.
CTTTTTCAATTCGGATTGAAGTATCTCCACAAGATGTATTTTGAACGCATCAACCGCTTCCTCTGGCATCGAAAATCGTTGACCACGTAGTTTATTCTACACGGATGGAAACAAAAAAAAATCATTGGGGTCCAAATCAGGACAGTATGATGAATGACCCATCAATTCGATGTTTTGACCGGTCATATATTGAGTTGTTGGGTCCGATGTGTGAGAGCTCGCATTGTCATGGTGAAGAATGATCCTGCGTCGCTGATGGTTTTTTCTTATTTCTTCAAAGACTTCTGGCAAACAAATTGTTGTGTACCATTCAGAATTGATCATTCTATGATTGTCTAGTGGCATTGTAGCAACAATGTCATTTATCCCAAAAAAACAGACGACCATTTGCTTCGAAGTGTTTCTTGCCCAAACAACTTTTGTTTTGAAGACCCATACAGTCGACTGATGTTTACTTTCGGGCTCATACGCGTAGATCCAAGATTCGTTACCTGTGTAGATGTTATACACGTCTTTTGACGCACCACCATTGTATTTCTGAGCATTTTTTTGCACCAGTCGACACGGACGTTTTTTTGAGCGATTGTCAAATTATGCGGAAACCAATGCGCACAAATATTTTACACGGCTAAATGTTCATGTAAAATCTTTCTGTATGCTTGTCATAATAATGCCCAGGGATGCCTCAGTCTGACGATATGTCACATGACTATCTTACTTTATCAGTTCGCTCACAGTATCGATGTTTTCTAGCACAACAAGCGATTTTGGACGACCTTCTTTAAATTCGTCCGTGAGCGAACGACAGCCAGGATTGAATTCGCTAAACCAGTGATATACAGTGGTTTTAGATGCTACTTCATCGTCAAAAATCGAAGCGAATTGATCAATGCACTGTTGTTGAGATAATCCACGCTAAAAGTCATAGTAAATTATGTTGAGTTAATTCCATTTTTTTGACTGAGATGAAATTTGCAAGTCACTAAACAACATAAATAGCGTCCGTATAACGCTATTTGTGTTGTTTACGTATACAGTCAATGATGTTAAATTTTACGATATATATGTCAGATGGCGCCTAGCAGCACCATTGTTGCCAATTCCGGATACATAAATAGCAACCCTCGCACTATTTCATACGTAACTCCTATATCTCCACATTATAAATTAATAACGATTTTGGATTTATAAGTCCGGCAGCTCTTGTTAAAATACCCATTGTATTTCTTCTTACATTAAAAATTAATCAGTACACTGTATGAGTACCTGAATAATCATAAAACCAAACACTCAGACGAAAACAAAGCTGCAACTTTAATAATACAATTACTACTCTGTACATACTGTCACTAAATAACATCTAATACATTGCCGTGACTATGTTATAGACAATCACCTTCGGTGCATCCACCTATTATAATTACAAGGGCAAATTCACAATTAAAGCTTTTGTAGAGAGTTGTTCAATAAGAGTATCAGAACTTTTATTTGATCTTGAAGAACAAATAATTGCATTAGATTTTGAAAATAATGTCGTTTAAATGTCCCCCCTCGGCTTCGTCTGTTGATATGCATTCTAGAGACCCAATTTACGATTACTTTTTTGCACCTATGGCGGGTATAGCTTCAATGATGGCCTGATTGTTTCATTTAAGGTCAAACATTGTTCGGGATTTCAATTTATGTAAATCAGATATTTAACATAAACTCATAAAAAATAATCCAAGGTTGTGAAATTGGTGACCAGTTGAATTTAGTGACCAGCTGACATTACCATTTCGCGAAAGATCGCGGCACGAAATTTTTTCTCATTAAACCGATTGTCTGGTAAAATGTGTGACAAATAGCACCGTCCTGTTGAAAGAAAACATTGTTTATATTCAACAGATATATTCTGTTAGCATATTCATATAGCGTTTATCATTAACTATAACACTATTTCCATCATCTTCTTCAAAAAAATAAAGTCCTATCACTCCTTCAGCCCAAAAACCATACAAACAGTGACTTTTCGAAAGAGGTAATTTTTGATATACTTGAGGATTTTTATCCGCCCAAAACATGTAATTACGGTTGACTAATATTTGTTTACAAACCCATTAGTCAGAAGCGCGCTTCAGCGAAAAAGATAATTTTTTCCCCAAACTGAACACGCATTTTAATGCTAGATACGAATAATTTCTACGCGTTGTTAAATCATGTATCTATCCATAGTAAATTGACATAATGTACTGAACTTAGCAGCCTATGAGTGACATTTACCACATCGGTCAATAAGTCCCCAGTCTGACATATTGATTGCGTCACTTACGAAAAATCCTTACCAGTGGTCGATTGTGCCGATCTTCAAACATCATGTGTCATAAAATTCCAAAGCAATCTGAGTTGTTGTGCTTTAAGTAACGCTACTTTTGTTATTTTCAAAACAATGGAAAAAAAGAATGTTTTAGAAGAAAAGATAAACATTATCCTGACTCTGTCACAGGAAAATCTACCATAATTGATTGCTATGATCAATTCAAACGTAGTCGTACAAGCACCGATAATACTGAACGCTCGCGGTATCCAAATGAAGTGGTTACACCAGATAACATCAGAAAAATTTTAAAAATTATTTCCCAAATCCCTAAAGTAAAGCTGCAGGAGATAACTGATACCATGAACATATCGAAAGAAAGCTTTTACATCATTTTGCACGAACAAATGGAAATGCGTAAATTGCTATCGAAATGGGTACCGTATTTGCTCACAGCAGACCAAAAACAACAATGTACTGATGATTCAGAGCAATGTTTAGAGCTGTTTAAGCCAAATAAAAAGGATTTTTCATGCGATATGTGACAATGGATGAAACATGAATCCATCTTTACACTTCGCGCCAAATCGGCAATCAGCTGAGTGGACAGCAGCCGGTGAAATCCGTCCAAAGCGACCAAAAACACAACCATCGTTAGGCATGGTTATGGCCTCTGTATTTTGCGATGGGATATTGTTCATCGATTATCTCGAGAATGGTAAAACTATCAATAGCGAATATAGCAAATGAACAAAAAAAAAGCGCTATTTCACCAAGACAATGCATTGTGTCACAAATCGTTAGCAACGATGGTTAAATTGCATGAATTGCATTTCGAATTTCTTCCTCATCCACCGTATTCAAGAAACTGAATTTGCCAAACTGAAGCATATGTTGAAGGCAAAGAGAAATCGTTCTATAAAAAAGGTGGAGAAATAGAAAAGAAAGAAAAACATTGGAATGATTGTATTGTTCTTCAAGGAGAATGTATTGATGAATAAAGTCGAAATATGCAAGAAAAAAGGTTGTTTTATTTGGCAGACCGGGGACTTATTGATCGATGTGTTACATTTCAAACAGTGTTCCTGTATTGCTTTGATGTTTCAAAGTTCTTACACTCTTATTGGAAAACTCTTTATTATGCCTTATTATATCAATTCTCTTATAAATCATTGGAGATAATCTAACTTCTTATTTCAATACTTAGCATTTAAAATATACAATAATGAAAGAAAAATATAAAAAATCCTTTGTAATAGAACAGAAAACAAATCGCTGAAATTACTTTCAGAAATATAGCTGTTAGCTGGGTTTGTTAAACTGAAAAAGGGCCATTTCTACGTTGTTAATTTTGAATTTTTACGGCACTCGCTTACCTGTTTCATTCATTGAACCTGATGAATAGTTTTGCAATTTGTTTGACCAAATTTATCACTATTAGCGCCTGCAGCTCCAACAATAATCCCAGAAGAATGCAGCGCGGAAAACAACTCCGTAACAATAGCCTGGCAGCCGCCAGCCCACAGCCACGTCGAGGGATACGTTTTGGAGCTAGACGACGGAAACGGGGGTGACTTTAGGGTAAGTGAACTATTAATTGGCAATTCTTATTAATTATTAAATTTAATCCTAGGGATGCGAACATTATAATATTACACATTCTGTATTGTGTCGAGTACGTTCTGTCAGAGTCGAATAAAATGTTTTCAGCAACTTGCAAGGCATATTAGTTTATCAATGTATCTAATTATCACGTAAAGTTTTGGCTCCATCTGTCGGCCAGTTTTTCTATAACAGGGATGGCGAATCTTTATTGATCTACATGCCATTGTTTCTAAAGAAATATTTAATGAGGCCATGACGTGCCGTCAAACAATCTTGACTTGGGGAAAAAAAACTAAATACTATCAACTTAAAACTCTTTATTTGCAACCAGAACTTTACATTTTGTACAGCAATAGTAACATTAATAGTTTTATGTTTACTTAAATGAAAGAAAAAATTAGTGCGACTTCTGCTATTGCAAATTAGATGCAAAATAACTTATATTATGTTCATATTTCGTTTATATTTTTGTTCATACATTTAGCATAATGCAAGCTGAACTGGAGTACTATGACAAGCGGTTTCTAAGCGAGTCTGTAATGTTATTCATTTCTGAAAATAGGGACTCACAAGCATAGGTAGATGAAAATATTGTTAAAATAGCAAAAACCAGCTTCTTTAGTGCCTGTGCCTTCTTCAGTGTGGCCTATGTGCCTGGAATTGAATTCCACGTTTCCATAATTTTTGGCATTGGCATGTTTACTCATATTGCCTGATAGTATTTCTATTTCATTTAATTCAACTATTTCCTTGTTTTGATACATTTTTGAATTCATATTAAACTAGACTAGAAATCAACGAGCTTTATTTCAATTTCTTCAATTTTCAACCAATAAAATTTGGACAAGTTTAGTTTATCACGAGAAGTCATCTGGATACATAATAAACTTGAGTCTTTCCGATAATTTTTTGAACTAAGAAAATCTCGATGACAATTCTTTGATTGCAGAATTAATTACCGAATTAAACTCTCCGGTTACTTTTGCTTGGTCTGGTTTTTTGTATAAATCCAAATCTCTGATGATTTTTTCAAGTTTGGGAAATTCTTGTAGTTTTTGGTAACAATATCGTTACTGAAAACTTGCACTTTAGCCTCAAAAGCACAACTGAGATCATAACGATAATTATTTTATCTGTGTCTTGACGCTTTAAATGCTGGCACATGTTCATAAAAAACATTAACTTTGAAAGCCACTTAACATCCCTAAATTGTGAGTATTGTTCAATTACTCCCTCATTTTGAAAAAACCGTCTAATGTCTTCCAAATTATCAACAAATCTTTGAAGTAAGTTACCACGGCTTAACCAGCGAGCATTATATACCAATAAGCCATTATACACCGCGTTGACTTCATCCAACAAAGCATAATAATTTTCACTTATTCAAAGCCTGCGATGATATGAGGTTCACAATTTGTGTGACTACGACAATTAATTTATCAAGGGAGACGAAAGAACCCTTAGCACACAAGACTTGTTGATGAACGATGCAATGGAATTCAAGGATCAAATGTCCTATGTCTGTTTGAAATAAACTCGGAAAACCATTATTTTTTCTCACCATACTTGGAGCAGCATCAATCGTTATCGAAACAATTTTACTTAAATCAATTTCCTTCTCAGAAAGAGAATTTCAAGTGTCGAATCACCGGTACAAATATCTGTGCCCTTAGTAGTTGCTGACAACGATGTTTTCACAATTAATTCTTCTTTAATGTCGTTTACTACACAATATCGAGCAAAAAGAGCTAAACGAGCAGATTTAGTTACATCAGTACTTTCGTCAAGACATAGCAATATAAAAGTAGAGGACTTAATGTCATTTTTTTGTTGTTCTTTTACATTTTCCGCCAGTTTTAGGATTCTATCTTTTAGTGTGTTTCTAGATAAAGGAGTATCTTTGATGCGCTGAATAAGCTTATCTTTATTTTCAAAATCATCAAAAAGTGAAGGGGCGCATGCTAACCAGACTTCCTTCAAGACCTCACCCTCGTTAAAAGATTTATCATGCCGAGCAATGATATTTGTAGCCGAGAAACTTGCGGTACTTGTATAACAATCCTTGCTAACATATTTAATCATAGATGTCGACTGTTTATTTCTCTCTTTAATTGCACGTGCAATAAATTCCTTTGGTCTGGTTCACGTTTTTTGACAAAGAGATTTGTGATTTGTTTCATAATGCAGTTTTACACACAATGTTCTACATACCACTGTTTCAGAACATAAAACACACAGCACTTTATCACCTTTACTAATCATGCCATATTTATCAGTCCACCAAGTTTGAAATTCTCTATTACACTTATCTTGCGTCTTCGTTTTTTTGCCAAACTAGTCATGGTGAATAATACTTAAAAATGTAAATATATACCCAAACAAACTTAAACATGCAGTTGTGCCAACGAAATTAGTTTAAAACGGTAAAAACTATGCGTAATTGGTAATTGCAGTCGAATACGTAAACAAAAACAAACAATTGAAGCCCGCCCCTCCTGCTTTCCTGCGCCGCCCGCGCTTGCTTACTCCATAACTCACTTCCGTTCGTTCTGTCAGAAATTCGCATCGAAATCTATCTATCTCTGTCGCGCAATCTGTTGCCGTTCCGGCACCGGTAGCCCCGTTCACAATAAACTGTGTTACTACGACCTTAAATGTAGACAAAAAAATAAATTGTTTCGATTAGGTAACTAAATTCCTTAATTAATGCCGTGCCCAAATTATTGCACGCGTGCCATTGGGTTGTCATCGTTGATCTATAGTACAGATGTTGGTTAGGGTACTCCGATTTAAGTGTAATTACCGGTAGGTTGCCATCGCCTGCCATCTGGCCACTGTAATGTCAAAATTGCACGTCGTTTGTTGCGGTTAGTACTTGAATGTGGACCCTCTGAGGAGAGATCAGACTTGCGTATTGTATTTCAACAGCGCAAACATTCTAAAATAAGGAATCGCCTCTCAGTCGCACCAGTTCAAGGCTAGGTAAGACTGGATGCCTTGTGTGAGGTTTTTAGTTAGGTTGATCATTACCCAGTAGATTTCTCGAGGGCCTTAAGCACAATACCAAGAGTTAACAGAAGAAGAGAGCACTGATCTATGTTAATCGGTAGCTGATAACCGTGGTTTGAAACCCACGTTAAACTGTAAGTCCTGTCGCTAAATAACGCCTAGTGCGTTGATGCGTCTCTAACTTAAATAAACCAACTAACTAAACCAAGTGTACTCGGCTATTTTTAAAATGAATAAAAGTATCGAACGTAGAGTATTAAGTACAAGCGATAGATGATTCAAAATAATAATTAAATTTTTTTGTCTTCCTACAACTTAAAATTGTTACAGAAATTCACAATTTTTATTTATAATACTAAAACAAACTTTATAATTATAAATAAATTATTATTTATTTATAAAAAGTAACGAATTGAGTTCGTTATAAGATAAAAAATGTATATTACAAAAATAAGCATTCTAGATACAAAGGTTAATTTTTAATCTCTCTTTGGCAATAACTCTATCTTTTATTTCTCGCAGTTGATTGCGCGACGTTGCCAGACCTTTGGTCGAGTGTTTGGTTATCAGTAATCGAAAGTTGAAAACAGAAGTTTGTCTTCAATTATTTAAATAATTATATCGGTGACACGATATTATTCATATATAATAATATTCTGCAAACATTAAACTTTATCATCTGATATTTTTTATTCTATAAAGTCGAAAAATTAATAATGAAAGATCCGTGGCGGAAATCATTCTACTATGAGGGACTGTACAGGCTGTCCGGAAATAACGTCGAAATATTTTGAGAGGTGACTCTAGGAATTAAAACATAAAAAAGTGCCTATAAACATACCCCAAAAATTGCTTCTTAAAGGGGCTAGAGCCACTTAAAGAAGGAACTCTGAAGATGGTTTTTTCGCAATATTTTCGAAACGGTTTATGCTAAAGTCGTGTAACTCGGTATACTTCAATAAGTTGGAATAGAAAAACGGTTTTTGTGTTAATAATTGAGTATTTTACTCAGATCGTCTCATACATGGTCATCTCCTTGGTAAATTTTTTTTTTTTTATATTTATAAAACATCCCTGAGGAAGTTTTCCAAAATTACAATCTGACCAAAGTTGATCAATGAGTAATGTTGTACAAACCTAAGTTACTACAAAAGAAAAGATGATTTTAAGAACTTACTCACTAGTATCCCTTAAATTAAATCCAATAACTTAATTACACCAATATTAACGGATACACCAGCACTATGCTCTGCTTTTTTACTAACACAAACGTTCAAACCAACTCAAAGGCTTTGGTCCTCTTAAGTCTTCTGATTTGACTTGCATTATCAAGGAGCTGGATGGCCTCGACATTGACGTGCTGAAGAAGTCGCTGCTCGTAACTCTGGGCAAATCTGCTAATGGTCTGGGTAACGGTGTCCATTTCCAAGTCCCTATGGAGGTCACTGTTTCTGAAATACCAAGGGGCATTTGCAATGTTCCTTAGTACTTTGTTTTGGAATCGCTGGATTATTTCCAAGTTGTTCTTTTTGGCACAACCCCACAGCTGGATGCCATATGTACCATACGGGCTTTAGAATTTGTTTGTACAAGAGTACTTTGTTGTAGACTGATAGAGGGGAATTTCGTCCAAGCAGCCTATACATTTTTCTAAATTTGATGTCAAGTTCTTCTTTTTTCTTTTTGACATGAGCCCTCCAGCGTAGCTTGGCATCTAATGTTATACCCAAATATTTTGCTGTATTAGCATATGGTACTTGGATATTATTTATACTAACGGGGATATGTTGATTTCTTTTGAAGACTCATTTAATTTGATTCGCCATTGCTTAGTCCAGTTGTTAATTTTATTAACTGAGGTATGCAGGTTTATTGCCGCTTCTTCGTGGTCTACGCCTACAGCCATAATAGCAGTATCGTCAGCAAATGTTGTTATCGTGTCTGGGTCTAATTCAGGAATATCACTGGTATATAATAGGTAAAGGACTGGTCCCAATACACTACCTTGCGGTACTCCTGCTTTAATATTTTTTAGTTCAGAGTATGCATCTTCCTGTTTAACTCTGAAATATCTATCTGAGATATAAGACTTTAATAATTGCGCAAACTGTTTAGGCAAAAGCTTGTTTAATTTGTAGTTGAGGCCCTCATGCCACACTTTATCGAAGGCTTGGGCCACATCGAGAAATACGGTAGAACAATTTTTTTTTCTTCCAGTGACTTTTCAATTATATTTGTGATCCTATGGACCTGGTCTATAGTTGAGTGGCTTTCTCTAAATCCAAACTGATGGTCTGGAATTATGTTTTTATCTTCAATGATTGGCTTCAATCTTTTAAGGAATATTTTTTCAAACAGTTTTGAAATAACAGGTAGCAAGGAGATTGGCCTGTAAGATGAACTTGGTAAATGCTGCCTTGCTAAATGCTCCTTGGTAAATGCTGCCAAAACTTTTTTGTTTATAATATTTTTTAATTTTTTAAATCAAATTATTGAATCACAAAGATTTTTAGGTAAAAAGGTCCTCTTATTTCATCTCGTTAAAATAGACCATTTTCCAGAAAACTGACTTTTTCTAAATCGATGCACGATTACATGGATATCGAAATGCATCTTAATAATCAATTAGGCGGCTGCAACTGTTAATTTTTTTCTTTGATATTTCGTAAAACTGAACCATTCACGCAAGAAAGTCTTAATTTTTAAACTGCAAAAAGTTCCCCCTTTACCCCTAGCCCCTTTAAAAAGCAATTTTTGGGTTATGTTTATAAGAACGTTTTTTGTGATTTAATCCCCAGAATCACCTACCAAAATATTTCGACGTTATTTGCGGACACCCAGTATATAAAAATGGTTTGAAAATTTAATTTTTCTAAAAATCTAAACGGTGAATAATTTTCATATTTTGAGCATAGTTCAGTTACATATCCTTTGTCACAATTCGGGTTTAAAAAAAAATGTCATAAACGGAAAGATCATATATAAGTTTTAGTACAAAACTATTTTTTTTTCTTATAATTAAAAAGTTATAGCAAATTGAAAATTAATTTTTAGACCTAGTATCCATGGCGAGCCGACAATTCCCGGAAAAAAACCGAGCACCTGTGACGTCACAATGTTTTTTTCCCCTCAACATTACATATAGCCAATACGAATATTTTAGTTTTTAATCAACTTATTCTTGTTATTATCATCAATGTATTGATAAATTTATTAGAAATGCTCAAATCTAATTAGCTATCGTGCATATGTCATACCATTTTGTACGAATGCTACAAAAACAACTCCCGAAAAAATGTTTTTAAATATGACACAAGATGCTAAAGCGTCGAAATCAATGGTTCTAAACAACACGACGTATTAATCCTAAAACAACATCAAATTTTTGCAGCCACCTGTCATCAAATATATACAAAAGTTTGTTATTATTATTATCTTTTTGTTGTTTTATTATCGTTTGTAAACATTATATCAATGTTTTGTTTGAATATTTATTTACCTGCTGAAGCTACACAATCATGATATTGAGTCTTGAAATGTTCTTAGTTTTTTACTGATAATTAAGGTAACTGTATAAGCTTTACTCAGAAATTTGTTCTGAACATACACGTCCTTTCACCATGCAAGTACAATTTTTGCTATTAAATTGAACATAACCTATAGCCTTGTCACTGTAAATTTCGCGTGGCACCCTACAAATAATTTAATTATATTTAATAGAATTTTTTGTTCTTATTCAGATTTATATTATTATTTTTTAAATAAACGTAAATTGATGCTTTAGCACCTCGAACTTCAGCTGAATTGAACCGAATATCATTTTTGAGAAAATCTGTTGCCATAAAAATATCCACATCAGGTATATTATTAGAATTAGTCTTTATGAACCCTTTATCATGCATTATTGAATTAAATTAGTAACCAACTATTTTTTTGGCACTAAACTTTATACAGTATATACAGAGGTAAACCGTTGACTGTACTTAGTAAAAACACAGTTAACATAATGACGTTTCAAACATGGCAGCTAATCGTGGCGCTTTCGTAGCCACAAGACTTTATTTTAAATTTTATAAATTGTTATTAATTTATAATTAATTGCAAACAATTTTTTAAAAGTTTTTCACAACGATTATCTATATTATTTTAGATAAAATTTTAAAATAAAATAAAAAAATCGATCGTTATTTATTATTCAAAAACCCAATTACCAAATTACTTGGAAACCTATTTTTTCCATAAGATTCGCTCGTACCTTCTCCAAGATACGGCCATACCAAAATAGTGCAAACCATTTAAACTCTGCCGAGAAATGGTCGAAGAGTGGTGGCCGAGTGTGGTGTGTAGAGTCAAATTGGACTTACTTTGAGAGCGCCAAAATATATTTGAATAATTAAACCAATATGTTCCGTTTCATGGAACTATTTCCAGTATCTATTTCAGAGAATGTACTAGAGTGTAACTAAAGTATTTGCGTTTTTGAGGTACTTAGTTATTCACAATTTAAAAAATGTATTCCTCGAGGTTATTCCTCGAAGCATAGGCCATTGTTTTCGAGGACCTCAACCCAACTTTGAACCAGTAACTATTTTCCTCTTCGGTATCACGATAAGTTTTTAGAGGCGAAAAACTCGACGCAGCAAATTTTTATCTCTTCTTCCGTCCCCAATTTGTTTCCTCACAAAAAGACAGTCATGGACTGGAACAAATAGTAATCTGAGTAATGAGGTCGGGGCTGTATGATAAGTGAAGTTCAATATTCAATGTTCAATTGTTCTAATTGTGTTCAATGTTCAATTCTAATTATTTAATTTTCAACCAAAGCAGGATATTTTTCGGCTAGAATAGCGTGTACTCTCTCAAGTTGAGTTAAGTAGAGTTCCTAATTTATCGCTCTACCATCAGGAGTAAATTCAAAGTGAATTATTCCTTCAAAATTCCACCAAACCATCAGCCCTCATGAACTTTTTAACAAATATGTCTCGTCTTGGTACCGGAAAAACTGGTTGCTCGAAAGGGCACTTTTCATCGCAGGTAACAATCCGTTTGATGAATCGAAAATCAGTAGAGTTTTTGAGGAGAGTTATACACGCGTGGCTTGCTGCAGCGGCAGTTCATGAAGAACATTTCTACAGCTCTGTGATACCATTCCTATTCCTCGCAAATACCATTTGACGGTAATGTGGGATACTCCTAATACCCATGTATTACTACTACCTTAAAATTTTGGCATCGAATGACTGTAGACGACCAGTATGTTTCCTATATCATCAAGACATATATCCTCCTCCCTGAACTTTTCCAATCAGAGCTGAGCGAGCGGTGCGGGTTGTCACAAGCCTTCTGTCGCTTTGAAGGCTTATTTAAAATAATGTCTTAAAATTGCCTTAATTTTGGGATTTATATCACTTATTTTAACGTTTTTGTTATAAACCGGCGACTAAATATTTTGAAGTACAATCACTTTATGCTAAAGAACTTTATTTGTCAGAGCAAAAAGTTAAAATTGTTTATTTAATAAAAGCTAAAAATGTTTATCTAAAATTCTTCAATTATAGATAAAAATTGGAAGAAGAATGATTTGTAAAAAAACCATAAATACTTTTCTTTCACTCTAGTTTAAAATTATTATCAATTACGCAATAATGATGTTGCAGAATAGTTAAAATATTCCATATCATATACATTGTAGTATTCTTGAGTATTTATTTAACGAAAACTTTTTTAACTATTGGGTATTATAAGATATTATTAAAGCTATAATAAGAATATTTATTTCTTTTTCTTCTTCTTCGCCTTCTTTTTCTTCTTCTTCTTCTTGTTCTTCTTGTTCTTCTTCTTGTTCTTCTTCTTCTTCTTCTTCTTCTTCTTCTTCTTCTTTTTCTTCTTCTTCTTCTTCTTCTCCTCCTTCTTCTTCTTGTTCTTCTTCTTTTGTTTCTTCCTGTGATGCTACAGTCTGTTAGTGAGCCTTGACCTCATTCAACCTTCACCTCCAATCGTATATATCTCCAGCAGCCCCTTGTTTGTTTTTGATATGCAGTAGTTCCTCACCATCTCTTCATATATTGTCCTGCCGTGGTATTTTTGGTCTACCTCTTTTTTTGTTAGCCCCTCCATGACGTCCTTGCTATTCGTTTTTAGCATTCTCGCCCCGTATCCCGCCCATCTGAGTCACTGAATCCTCAAATGATCTCCAATATTCTGATCTTTGTACAATTGCTTGAGTTCGAAGTTATACCTGATCCTCCAAATTTTATTGTCATTTACAGCACCAAAAATTCTTCAGGGTACTTTTCGTTCAAATATTGCAAGCATTTCTTCTGTTTTTTTTTTTGTGATGGGCCGTCTCGTAGCATAAGTGACTGCTGACCGAATGAGTGTTTTATAGATCCTAACTTTCGTATTCCTTAAAATAAGTTTAGATCTTAGGACAGAATGCAGGATATAAGTAACTTTGTTACCATTCATAATGCTATTTCTCATATCTGCTGTGATGTTTGTCAAATTTGTTTCCCAGATAAGCACAGGTTTTTGTATGCACATCAGTCGGGCAAAGTTTCTATTCTCTACAGTATTTTTGCATTCCTCGTCGTATCCGTAAATTTTTCTATTACAGATTTAATTATTACCCATCCATCGTCTAACAACTCCGCTACTCCTCTATAAGTCTCTGGTTTTTCTAACTGTTGCTTCATACTATGTTGGTACTTCTTCCTAGCACTTTCGTCTATTTTTAAACTTTTGATGTCACATTTTTTGTTTTGGTTCCTCTTGCTTTGTTGGTGATACAGATCACACATCACAGATTTATTTATTAAGGACTTCTGTAATAAATTCTCAATGACACATAATAAGAGCGAAAGCTTTATTGTAAGATTTTGAGCTTGAAACTTCAATAATACATTTTTGAAGCTGATCCAAAAATTATATCTGGCAACCAAAGCAAAAATAAATTCCCGCAGGGAATTGGGTTAGGTTTGTTTAAAACTGAAACATCGAAAATATTCCGCTTAACTCCAAAAGGGGAATAAAACTCATATAAAAAGAAATAAAACGTTGATTCGATATTTTAAATCAAAACTTAGATCGCTGGACTTAATAATTCCACAAAACTTTTTAACGACGGTGGTTTTCGAAAGTTCGGTCATTATTTAGAAATAGTTTTAAAAAGTTTTATTCTTCGCATTGAAGCAAATATACATTATTCTTAAACGGTCGTCTAAAAATTAAAGGAAATGAGGGAAATCCTTAAATAAACGATCTTCCTTAAGGAAACGTACTAATGACTGAAGCTCTTGTTCGAAATTACCTCATAGAGACAAAGCGACCCCCTGCAAAGCCCTACTTAGAATTCGTACTGTTTCCATCACATAATATACTCCAATTGACTCACAGTAAATGTTTTTATTTTTGTACATTTGTCTTTCCGACAACAAATAATCATTTTAAAACGATACATTGCAAAAAGATATACAGAGTGCGCCGTAATTGTATGTTGCAAACATACTACGATAATAAGCATTAAAATTGATTTTCTTAATTAATTGTTGGTCGTTAGAGCCTAATTAGAGCAGTATGACCTTGCGAACTTCTACAATAAAATTTAAAACTTCTTAATAACTTTAAAACGGTTTGAAATAAAAAATACAAAATTGCAGATGAGCTACAAGTCACAACGGGGCATAATTTGATAGTATTGCTGAAAATATTAAATAAACAGCGCAATAAATAGGGGATAGTGATTTTTATTATTTTAATATTATATAATAATAACAGTTTTTTGTCCGTAAAAAGCACCTCTTCTAAATTTGTCGAAGGAGGCACATTTTTTAAGATAATTAGAATTTTCGGTAACTCCGCACTTCCATTAGCAAAACATTAGTAAACTAATTCATTAGTATGCTTTGGATATTGCATGTCACGATCATGTCAAATAAATAATAGGTAAGTTATTTTTTAAAGTTCCTGTTCACGATTTTTGAGATAAACAATAATATATAAATTATAAAACACAAAAGTAATATATAAACATAACAAAATTTGTTGATTGTTTGACCGGGAAGGAGCCCCACCTATCCCTTCAACTGGATGACATATGTTTCGTCTCTCGAGGTTCAGACTCTTCAGGGCGGCGACATATACTATACCATCAAGAATAGGGAGACCCTATCCACAGCCAACAACCCATGTTTTCGCCGGCCTCCCGTCGGTTGGCGTATATATATAGCGCTAGATTTGCAATGAGACAGCAGTAGCTGAGTGTCATCAGACACCCAACCGTTGGGTTCCACAATCTGATGTGGAATCATTTAGGCGGAGACGCAGGTTATTGTGTGTTCCACATGAGATTGTGGAACCAAACGGTTGGGTGTCTGATAACACTCAGCTACTGCTGTCTCATTGGACGCAGTCCAAGAAAATCTATATATATATATATATATATATATATATATATATATATATATATATATATATATATATATATATACAATAAAATATATTGGCGCTGTGCTGTTTTCAGCCTAACACAGAGTACTTTACTTTTTGTCAAACATAATCTCCTTATAATTCTATACACTTTTCCCAGCGAGACTCCCATCTCTTTAAACCGTCCAAATAGTAGTTGACATCTTCTTCTGCAAAATAGTCGTTTACGAACGTGATGGCCTCCTCATTCAATGAAAATATTTTTCCTCCGAGCGAAACTTGGTGAGCGGCCAATCAATTCGAATCTCAGTTCGTGAATTTTTATCATCATTACTACTGAAGCGTGAGACGGTGTGTTATCTTGTCGAACAAAACTTTCTTTTTCTTCAAATGCTACCGATTTTCCTCAGTATTTGTCTTTAGCTTGTCAAATAATGATGCGTAGTATGCCCATGTTATTGTTTTTCTCTTTTCAAGATAATCAATTATTCAAAATAGTCATTAACACATTCAAATGCGTGTTCGGCCCTGAGTGAAAAACTGCGCAATTTTTCATACCCAAATATTCAGTCCATATATGAAAAATACGTTCTTTTGAGATACCCTCAGCCTCTGATATCTCTCCAACCTTAATTTGACGCTCGTCTAGCACCATCTGGTGAACTTTGTCAGTTAGCGGTAGTGGTTGCAGTTTTTGGCATTAATTTCATCAGCGTATTGCCATTCAAATTCAAGAATTTAATGACGGCTCGGTATACAATTTTTTCCATCTTTACCGAAACACTAACATGACTGACATAATTAACTTATATAATATATATATATATATATATATATATATATATATATATATATATATATATATATATATATATATATATATATATATATATATATAATTTATTTTCTTTCTTTGTGAGAGTTTTTGAAAAAGATACCTAAAAAAGCGGATCTAATTGATATATAGAACTATAGACTTATTTTTCTTTAAGTAACATATAGAGAGAATATTTATGAAAATTCTAACAAAACGACTTACGCTGAAGTTTGATTACTAGCAACCAAAAAACCAGGCTAACTTAATAACTGGGTATTTTACTAATGGTCACCTGAGGCTTATTAAAACGCCCCTAGAAGAATGTGTCGATTACAATTAACTTCTCTCCTCGTATTTTTTCTTATATTTCAGGGTATTCTGTTTTTGAACATGAGAAGGCTCTTGACACCATAAAGCATACGATGTTAACAATCGTAGACGATGCAGATATAAATGGTAGATATATGCAATTTATTCAAAACATTTACGCGAAGAAGGGTTCGACAAAATATGATAAAAGGTCTTTAAAGTAAACTTTCCTCGGGGCCTTGTCATACATGTAAACTCCTTTCTTAAAGGCAGATCCTTACAAATAAACAAATTAAGACTACCCTTTCCACTAGAATACCAATTGAATAAGTAATCCCCCAGGGTCCTTCCCTTACAGCGGACTTGTTCAACTTCTACTTGGCAGACACTCCACCCCACATCTAGTGATCTTAAATCCGATCTTAATCCAGCGATACACAACATATTTCAGAAGAAATCAATGCTGCAATTAAATTCTGGCGTCTGCAAGTGATAATCTTCGCCGGTTCACATCACTTAAGCGGAGCCAAGTGATAATTACGTTTTGTGAAGATATTCTTGATCAAATTCGGTTCAAATGTATACCGAGATATTTTGTGTCTTCAGTTTGTGGCATGAATAAAAAGAATACAAGTAGGAGAAATATAAGGAAGAAATAACGGCTTTACAATCGATCCTAAAGGTTAACTGACCTTTCCGAGCCACCAAACTCGACATAGTTTGTCAAACAATATTGTGTGACATGAGTAAATGCATATATGTAATAATATGCTTTGATATGATCATATAACGTCTGTTAACGTCTATGTCTTGCTTATACACACCAATAATGTGGAATGAAATTTAAAATGATCAAAAATTGCATTCCACCTTAGACCTCCATATTTCCTTCAAACATTTCCTATACAATTTACCATATTTATATTTTATTATAACTTTTTAATCTTGTAATAGATTAAAATTATTATTCCAACTCAATGTATGGTATTGTGAAAACTGAATCGTGTTTTTAAATACCTTGTCATTTCCTGTCTTATTTCAGCGAACTAATAGCATTTATTTCAAAAAACACGCAAATATCCATGCAATACACTTCCTAATATAAAAGGAAATTTATCAGTAAACTCCCCCTATTCCTATCCCTATTTGAAATACAAATGTTGATGAAATAGCCATAAAAAATATTTCGAGCATGTTTGCAAGAAGTTTCTTTGGAAACAAATTCAACATTTTTCATGAAAATGTTACTGGTATGATATATATATATATATATATATATATATATATATATATATATATATATATATATATATATATATATATATATATATATATATATATATATATATATATATATATATATATCACTTTAATAATCATATTTTCTTCAGAATTCTATAAGTTTTTATATCGAAATAATACGAAGCAAATAGTTGTCACCCAATAAAATACGAATTATGGAATTATTCATCCAAACTTATTTTTTCCATTTTAAATTAATGGTCTGAATGCAAATTTTGTTTCTAATTTCTTGTCGAAAATATTTAGAGTTGACATCATTCGAAAATAGAAATTAATTTATATGATTACGCAAAGAAAATTCAACAAAATATTTTTAAACTATACAAAATTTGTAATCTGCACAAAACTATCTGTATAAAACGCGAATAATACATGCAAGGCGTACTGATACTAGTAGGATGATGATCAACAGATTGCTTTGATGTCTATAGCTTGCCACCTATTCCTGCTGTACGAAGTATGAAACGACCATAAATCATCTGTCACTTTGAGAAGTCGAGCCGACTTTATTTGACAAGCAGTAGAAGGTAATAAGGAGTGCTCCCAAGGCGCTACACGCTTACTTTGTCAACTAATAATGTTGTGTAACGATGTATAGTTAGAACACTACTGTACCGAAAAATGTATAAAAATATATACTTTAAACTAAAATTTTTATAAAAAATCTTTGAACAATAAAATATAATGATAGAAAAATTTCATATTTATATAGTGTTTTCAGTTACAAATATAACCCAATAAACACGCAGTAAGAAGGAAGAATGAAATACATTCCAATAGAATGCATAAACTGGCCTGCTGTTATAAAAAAATGATAAAAATTACAAAGAATTAACATACGAGGGGTGTAAATAAACTAATGAAACTGGTCGCATAGCCTTCGATCAGGCAACACTGTTGGCTTTCCCTTTAGAGGGGAGACAGGTCAACATTTAATACATCTTCAGTATGAGTTTGAACTCCTCCTTAGAGTCACATACAAGTCCATAACAATTTATTTCGGGAACCGGATTTTTCTAATGAGTTCTGAAAATGAGTGACTACCGTTTCGACGGTTGAGGGTCAGAATGATCAGGGAAGAGTTGAATTTCACTCTCACAACCTTTAATGCATATTTTGGCCAATTAATTGAGGGTGAAGAATATCTGCGGTAAAATTGACCCCAAAAACTTTTTAGCAGGATCAAGAGGACAACAGGAGGGAAACATGTGAAAATGACCTTTATTTTCTGGAACATGTTGGTACTGGTACCCAGCATTCGATTTTTGAATACGACTCTGAAACAAAACGTTAGAGACAGGAACTCCAACCTCATCACGGCCAAAACACAATGTGCAAATCAAAGATAGAAAGCATGCTAATTTGCTTTTTTGATGGCCAGGGAATCATCTATAAGAAGACATTTGTACCTCAAGGCCAAACGGTAAACCAGCATTTTTACCGAGAAGTTCTTGAAAAACTTCGAGAAAGGGTTATTCATATGAGACTGAACATGAGAAACATCTGTGTGCTGTATCACAACAATGCGCCATTTCAATTAACGAATTTTTATCAAATAATAGCATCACTGTTGCTCCGCAGCCCACTTATTCACCAGACTTGAGTCCTTGTTACATTATCGTTTTCCCAAGATTAAAAATTCACTCAAAAGATGCCATTTTGGGACATTGAAGAACATTCAAAAGACCGTAACCGGCCAGCTGAAGGTGATTCCAATATCTGAGTAAAAGTACTGCTATGAAGAGTATACAAACCGTCACCAGCGCTGGGTGGTTTTCCAAGGCAAATACTTTGAAGGAGACAATGTAGAATTATAATTTCATTTGATTTAAAAAATTTTAAAATTTTAGGCTGAAAAATTACACAGTGGACTCGTGAAAGATAATAAAAATATTCAAAAAACAAGAAAATATTACCAAAGGAAAAAAATTGACCATATATATCAGCTATGTCGGATGTCTGCTGCAATTAAATGCAGCTAACGCCATCTTGGGGTTCGTAACAGTACTACTGTCTGAAACCGTTCATTGCCCATCCCAAGCTATAGGATCGTGGAGAACATTAAAAATATTCAAAAAAACAGAGGAACTTTGTTTCTGTGCTCCACGTAAAAATTACCCCTATGTTCTTCACTGATATATAATAAATAAGGTAATATGCTACCGCATGTTTCCAGAGTTTCTTTGTTCTTTTTTTTTGAAAAACGTCATATCAATCTGATACCATGGCGAACCTCATCACCGGATATTTCACCTATGGAGCATATTTGATAGCATATTGATGGATAGAAGACGATAAAGTTTACCATATGTTCCATGGACTTTAGAAGTTCTAAGATATGAAGTACAAGTAACTTGGGAAGATAAAAGGTATACAACTTTGCTTCTGCTATTTTCCTATAGATGGCGTTAGCGGTAAGTAGTTATCGAAATAAATACATCATAGGCGGCATCACCTTTTGGCATCTTTTAAACATAACCCCATAGCACCAGTAGTCGATTTTTGTTTACATCATAAAGTTATTCGCGATCAAAAACGTCAGTTTATGAGCAAAATTCACGTCATTTGCGGGAGGTGTTACTTATCTTAAAATATATAATATTTAATATGAAGAAATCTGCGGCTGAGGCTCACCGAATGCTCTCAGACACTTATGGTGAGGCCGCTGTGAGTGTCGTGAATGGTTTCAACACTTCAAGAGCGGTGATTTTCACGTCAAAGACCGCCATAGCGATAGAAGAGCGAAAGTTTTTGAAGATGAAGAATTACAGGCATTGCTTAATGAAGACTCCTGTCAAAGTCAAGAAGAGTTGGCAAGATCATTAGGAGTGACTCAACAAGCAATTTCAAAATGGCTCAAAGACCTGGGAATAACCCAGAAACAAGGATATTGGGTGCCATACGAGTTGAAACCGAGAGATATTGAACGCCGCTTGTTTGTTTGTGAACAGTTGCTTGAAAGGCAAAAACGGAAGAGATTTCTGCATCGCATTATAACTGGAGACGAAAAATGGGTTTATTGCGATAACCCCAAGTCGACAATCATGGAAATATCCCGGCCACGCTTCCACGCCAACGGCCAAACCGAATATTCACGACTCCAAAGTCATGCTCTGCATTTAGTGGGACCAACTCGATGTAGTGTGTTATGACCTGTTAAAACTGTATAAAACAATCACAGGGAATCATTGTCGAATACAATTAATGCATTTGAGAGGAGCATTGAAAGACAAACGGCCGCAATACAGCGAAAGACACTATAAAGTGATTTTAAAACATGACAGTACTCGGCCCCATGTTGCGAAAGTAGTCGAAACATAATTGAAACCGTTGAAATGCGAAGTCCTACCCCACTCGACGTATTCTCCAGACGTTACTCCCTCTGACTATCACCTGTTTCGATCAATGTCACACGTCCTGGCTGACCAGCACTTCCGGTCTTACGATGAAGTCATAAATTGGATCGATTTGTGGATCGCTACAAAAGATGACCAGTTTTTTCAATGCGGGATTCGAATGCTGCCTGAAAGATGGGAGAAAGTGATGGCCATCGATGGACAATACCTTGAATTATACATGTATAACCAGTTTTTTACAATAAAGCTTTGAATTTTGAAAAAAAAAACTGCGGAAGCAAAGTTGTATACCTTTTACATCAATAAAAAATACATAGCTTCCTTCAATAGATGCCAAGACTTGTACGGTGTGTAGACAACTAGATTGCACAAACACATTATTAACAAATTAAAAAAAAAACTTGTAAAATCTTTGATACTGTTTTTCCAGGAATGTAAGATTTTATATAGAATATAGAATATACAATATAGAATATAATATAGGAATATAGGATATTTATATGTCAGTTAGTAAATATTCTGGTTTTTCTTCTATGCATTTTACTAACATACATGATGACGGACAATAATTTTTCAATATAGATCATTATAATAAGAGCGCAAGATGTGAATTTTAAATAAAACATGGTTTTCTGTAGTAAAGTATTGAAATATTTATTGATTTATAATATAGACATTTGAAAATTATGTATGGAACAACACATTCAGTATATGGCCGCCACGGATTTGATGGCACACGCCTATGTGGCGGTATTTCGTTGACACAGCGTTCAATATCAGAATTCAGTGTTTGGGTGGTCGTGGGCTTGTTGGCGTAAACCTGAGACTTCAGAAAACTCCACAAAAAAAGTCCATAGGTGTTAAATCGCAAGATCGTGGCAGCCAATTGCGGTCAATGATCCAATAGGTGAACTCTCTTCGCTGTGCATGATCTGTTGGCAGAAGTTGTTGAGTCAATTGGACTTTGTAAGCATGGAGATGCAAATCTTTAGTAGAATACGGTGAAAAGTGGCTGTTGAAATGTCCAATTCTTGTGCAGGATGACGAATCGAAGACACTGGACTCTCGGCCACACTCTGACGAACTGCCGTGATGTTTTCTTCTGAACAACCACTACGAGCTCGTGTCGTGTGTTTCACATCAATAACTGGACAAGTACTTTCGAAGTTTTTCGATTATTCTTTTCACAGTTGATGAATTTGGATCAATATTTCTACCAAAAATCGGACGCACTTTCCGAATCATAGCAACCAATCTTTCACCATTTTGACAGTAATGTTTAACAATAAGGATGCGCACAATCCTTGATATATCGAATCATGACAGCCAAAATGGCGCGCAATTCAAATCTTCGGCTCTTATTGTAAGAAGATAATCTTTACAAAATCTTTATCTTCTAATCCCTTTAGAAGATAATCTTTATATAACGTTAACGTTAAATAATTACCTAATATTCAAATTATTATATTTAAACCTTCCGCAATGCGTTCATCATCCGCATATTTTCGTGTGAACAACTAGAACGAAAGTGAGCAAAGGATTTTATGACCAAGACAAATATATGGTTACGATAATCGAATGAAAATTCGGATATTTTTGTGAAAATATTAAAGATGATTGCATTTCTGAAAAGTTGCTCCCTTTCTAGTTATTCTTAATTTTTTTGTTTTGATTAAAGAACATTTCTTGCGCGGAAAAACTATCGCGCAACTCTAAAAATACTTGAAAGTATTATATGAGACTCTGCTCCATCACATTTCATGATTCATAAATGGGTTACTCAGTTTTAATATGACCGAACCAACACTCAATGTTCCGGCCGCCTCGTTGGGGCGGTTGAGGCTATTTGAGTTATTATTTGGGTCATTATTTTTTCATTGGGTAACTGGTAAGCAAAATCCATGATATCGGATTGGCCGATCACAGAGTGAAACTTAGAGAGATTATTTAGATAATAAGAATGTCGAATAAATTCGTAGGGAACATTCTACAGGAAAATTTGAGCATGAGAAAGCTACCAAAGCGAAGGGTGAGCCTCGTTTGCTCACCTTCGAACCAAGAACGGAATCTAGTAACCACTTCACAGCTGTGTTTATATATGTATAAGCACAATCCGAATACGTTTCTGCAGCGATTCGTGACTGTTGATGAAATTTCCATTCATCACTATATGCTAGAAAGTTACAAACAGTCAAAACAATGGATTTTATCCGGTGACCGTGCACCGACGAACGCAAAAGCGCACCCATTGACCGGAAAGATCATGGCCACGGTTTTCTGGAATTCGCAAGCCATTATTTTCATCGACTATTTGGGAAATGGAAAGGCGATCATAGGAGAGTACTAACTGCAATAGTGGTTTCACGGAGATTTTTCACTACTACAACGTACCCGTCCATTAGTTCACTATTTCAGCAGCGAAATTGATCAAATTGCTCTATGAATTGATGGCGCATCTACCCTATTCTCCGGTCTTGGCCCCGTTCCACTTATTTCTCTTTCGAAACATTTGAAACAAAAAATTTAATAAAATAAAGAGATCATCGCCGAAACACAGGACTATTTGTACTGTTCAATAAATTGTACTTTTTGGAAGACCTAAAAAAATTAGGTGAAATGTATTGAGTAAACAGGACGCTACGTGGACAAATAAAACGATTTTCGATCATAAAAACAATATTTAATATAGAAAGTATCTGAATTTTCACCTGACCCTCGTAAATTACAATACACAGTTTTAACTTAATCGTTGCTGTCAAATAATAACAAACTAGCTGCACTCAAAGATATTTACCGCTATACACCAAAATGACTTGCTTTTAATACCTCGACGCGCATTTCACTAGCCATGTTAACATCATCAGGAGATAATTCAGTCTTATACATGTGCTTACGGTTAGACTGAATTATTTATTGGTGATGCTAAGATCGAGTAATTAAAAACAACTTGCTTGGTGTTTAGTGGTAAATCTCTTTAAGTTTAGTGTTTGGTACCAATAGTTCCCACAAAAAAAAATGAGTAGATTAGCTGTCAAAAATATTATTGTTGCTGTTTGTGCAAGTTGCCACTTAAAACAATAAGGATGTATTTTTAAGAGATTAAAAGCACGATATTGCAGATAATCAATATCCATATATGTGAACCCTATATACAGTTTGACCTGTCGGACACCCATTTAGATAATTAAGTAAAGGTACGTATTCGCATTTGACAACTCCGCTTGAAAATTAGTTTGTCTTTACGCTGGAACAATTAATAGCGTTTATGGTCGACAGAACGTTGTTTACTGTCACCACGATAATGCTAGGAAAATGTTATTTTCACAGCCTCTTATTAGTTTACGGTTGCCTAGGGACAGGTTACTGAATTGCGAATGAAATTGTTTTAATACAGGATGATTTATTGCTTCAGCTACCATTAACTTTTCCACAAACATCAATTAAATACGATATAATTTACTCAATTTTGTACCATTTGAAATAGATTTTTATATATTGCCATTAATAGCACTACCAACAAAAAAAAAATTTTTTAATTTTCGGGTTGTCCGGAAAGTTCGAAGGGATTTCTTTAATAGAAAGGGGAACGCAAAGAGTGTATGTAAATATTTATTTAATATATTATGTAATTATCATTATTAACTCTAATTTTCCAGGAATTGTTTTATTGTCATTTTCGACGCACGGCCATTGGTTACGCATTTATATAGTTTGTGTCTATCATTATTCAAACGAAGTTGGTGATTAGGGATAATCTAGAAAAACTTCGATAAACCGTGTCCACTACATTTTCCATCATGTCCTGGGTATCAAAAAGTTCTCCGCTCGATGGATGCTGTGTTTGTTAACAGTCGACTAAAGATGCATTCCACTCAACACTCCTCACGAGTGTTTAGATTTATTTGAATGTGATTCTAATAAGTTTTTTCGACGTTTTATAATAATACATGAAATATAGTTTCACCATTATATGCTAAAGACGAAGCAGTGGGTGGGAGCAGATGAAAATGTTGAAAACGAAAACGTTTTTGCAGTAAGTCATGGTTATGGTTTTCTGGAAACCTCGTGACAGAAACATGACACCTGACAAAAGATAGAAACATCACCAACGAGTATTACACGTCATTACTGGGCCAATTCAAGGGTGTTATTAAGGCTAAAAGTCTACATTTGGCGCAAAAAATGCTCTTTTACCACGATAATGCGCTTGCATACATGTCTCGGGTTGTGTGCTATAAATCTCCATGAATAAACTTTTCGAAGGTCGAATTTACCTCCATTAGGAGGTAAATAGGGAGAAAAATAAGGAGGGAAATAATCACTAGAGAAAGAGTCATCAATAATCAAAGAGAAATAACTATTCAATTTAAAGATGGAAGATATGTTGATTGGGGGACTACTCAAGTCGAAATGTGAACGTTTACGATCATAGAAAATATATAGTAATCTCTCATCAACCACGGGGGTTCCGTTCGGATAGAGGACCGCGGTTGGCGAGGAATTTTCTGGGGTTAAACTTAAAAAACAGAAAAATATAAAATATACATACATATGTAGATATGTATATAATAGTGTGTGAATAATTAAGAAACTGTATATATATATATATATATATATATATATATATATATATATATATATATATATATATATATATATATGTATGTATGTATGAATTCTAAATTATAAATATGTTGGTACATATTAATTTTGTTATAAAGGTAAAACGAATTTTCGAAAATAATGCAAAATAGTTGGCTGTTTTTTTTTGTGAGCTCCTTTTGGGTCTCCCTATAAGGTTGTAATAGCTCATTCAAACCATTTAAAAATTTTAGGCTAATTTTGCAACTATTGTGTGGTTGATAAAACATTTTGTAAACTATTTAATGTTAGGTATATAGTAGTCATATTAGTAGTGGTTGCCTCGTCGGGGATCTCAACTTCTGTATTGCATTGCACATCCTATGTCTTTTCCAGAATTTTAAGCAGTTCTGATTCTAATAATTCATTGCCGTGAGAAGCTATGACTTCTGCAACGTCACTTCATTGCAACTCGTTGAAACCATCGCCATGAATTTGGTGTAAGATTCTTACAATATCTTCAATTTATGTTTCTTTGCCAGGAAATGATGACGTATCGGCCACAACCTCTGGCCAAAAGTTTCTACAACAGGATTTTAATGTTGATGAACATAACTCATCCACTGCTTCTTTGATAAACGTTTTGTAATGGGAGATATTAAAAACTTTCCAACTCTCAGTAACAGTGAGAACAGGATTTTGCTCCACGCTATTCAATACATAACTTAAAGTTCGCTTAACATAATATCTTTTAAACGCTGCTATTATTCCCTGATCTAATTGTTGTACCAATGATGTAGTGTTAGGAGGTAGGAAGCAAACTTCTATGTTTGGATCATCAAACTTTAGGGATTCAGAATGGCCGGGAGTAGTATCAATAAGAAGTAAAGCTTGAATGACAACGATTTTGAGGCCAAATATTACCTAAGACTGGGTACGAAGCAGTTCAGAAACCAGTCTGTAAATAATGTTACAGTCGCCCAACCTTTTTGGTTTGCTTTCCAAAAGACCGGCAAATATTTTTTGTTTTGTTTTTAATTTTCAGAGCACGTGGGTTAAGAGATTTGTATACCCTATGTGCTTACCCTATTTCTTAAACCTTTCTTTGCAACCTTAAATCCTGATGCGGATCTGTCCGTTTGAGACACAAATGTTCGAGCAGACATACTCTTCTAAAATAAACCTGTCTCATCGGCGTTAAATATCTGATTTGGCTGATTGTGGTTGATTTGAATACCTGATTCCTTACTTACAATCAATTTTTAAATTCAGTCGGATACCGTTTAGCCGTCTCGTGATTTGCAGAACCTGACTCCCCCATAATTTTTATGTTGTCTAGAAAAAACGCTTTTTAAAATTTTCAAACTAACCTTTACTGGTTTGGAAGCTTAGAGTTTCCTCATATGACTTTAGATTGTCGAATAGAAACCTAGCTTTTTGTTGAATAATTTAGCTGCTAAGAGGCACTATTTTTTCTGTTTGATCTTCGATTCAAATTCCGAGCGCTCTCTCCATCGTTTCCATCGTTAGAGGTTGTGAGAAGCACATCACTTTATAGCTAGTACAAGTACCGCACAAATCGCACAAACACAATCCGAATGGATTGCTCACTCCTCTTTATTGTTCTTACTGTGGATTTATTCACTTTAGACTTTTTCGCGGCACTCGCATACGTTTCACCTACAGTATGACAGTCAACCAATTGAATTTTTATATCAAGAGTCATTACATTGCGCTTCCTTTTAACAAAATCTTGGCCGGTGGCCGCTACTAGATTTTTTAAATTAGGGCATGTACATATAACTAAGTAATTAAACTCACGAAAATGACAAGATTCTCCCTAATCACCAACTTCGTTTGAATAACGATAGACACAAACTATATAAATGCGTATCCAATGGCCGTCGTCGAAAATGACAATAAAACAATTCCTGGAAAATTAGAGTTATTAATGATAATTACATAATATATTAAATAAATATTTACATATACTCTTTGCGTTCCCCTTTCTATTAAAGAAATCCCTTCGAACTTTCCGGACAACCCGAAAATGAAAAATATATATTTTTTTTTGTTGGTAGTGCTATTAATGGCAATATATAAAAATCTATTTCAAATGGTACAAAATTGAGTAAATGATATCATATTTAATTGATGTTTGT
Organism: Cosmopolites sordidus; assembly: GCA_031761425.1. Taxonomy (NCBI): domain Eukaryota; kingdom Metazoa; phylum Arthropoda; class Insecta; order Coleoptera; family Curculionidae; genus Cosmopolites; species Cosmopolites sordidus. The sequence goes on from JARFXV010001395.1 coordinate 114,915, forward strand.
GGAAAAGTTAATGGTAGCTGAAGCAATAAATCATCCTGTATTAAAACCATATCATTCGCAATTCAGTAACCTGTCCCTAGGCAACTGTAAACTAATCAGAGGCTGCGAAAATAACATTTTTCTAGCATTATCGTGGTGACAGTAAATAACGTTCTGGCGACCATAAACGCTATTAATTGCTATAGCGTAAAGACAAACTAATTTTCAAGCGGAGTTGTCGTCAAATGCGAATACGTACCTTTACTTAATTATCTAAATGGGTGTCCGACAGGTCAAACTGTATATAGGGTTCACATATTTGGATATTGATTATCTGCAATGTCGTGCTTTTAATCTCTTAAAAATACATCCTTATTGTTTTAAGTGGCAACTTGCACAAATAGCAACAATAATATTTTTGACAGCTAATCTACTCATTTTTTTTGTTGGAACTATTGGTACCAAACACTAAACTTAAAGAGATTTACCACTAAACACCAAGCAAGTTGTTTTTAATTACTCGATCTTAGCATCACCAATAAATAATTCAGTCTAACCGTAAGCACATGTATAAGATTGAATTATCTCCTGATGATGTTAACATGGCTAGTGAAATGCGCGTCGAGGTATTAAAAGCAAGTCATTTTGGTATATAGCGGTAAATATCTTTGAGTGCAGCTAGTTTGTTATTATTTGACAGCAACGATTAAGTTAAAACTGTGTATTGTAATTTACGAGGGTGGGGTGAAAATTCAGATACTTTCTATATTAAATATTGTTTTTATGATCGAAAATCGTTTTATTTGTCCACGTAGCGTCCTGTTTGCTCAATACATTTCACCTAATTTTTTTAGGCCTTCCAAAAAGTACAATTTATTGAACAGTACAAATAGTCCTGTTTCGGCGATGATCTCTTTATTTTATTAAATTTTTTGTTTCAAATATTTCGAAAGAGAAATAAGTGGAACGGGGCCAAGACCGGAGAATAGGGTAGATGCGCCATCAATTCATAGAGCAATTTGATCAATTTCGCTGCTGAAATAGTGAACTAATGGACGGGTACGTTGTAGTAGTGAAAAATCTCCGTGAAACCACTATTGCAGTTAGTACTCTCCTATGATCGCCTTTCCATTTCCCAAATAGTCGATGAAAATAATGGCTTGCGAATTCCAGAAGACAGTGGCCATGATCTTTCCGGTCAATGGATGCGCTTTTGCGTTCGTCGGTGCACGGTCACAGGATAAAATCCATTGTTTTGACTGTTTGTAACTTTCTAGCATATAGTGATGACTGGAAATTTCATCAGCAGTCACGAATCGCTGCAGAAACTTATTCGGATTGTGCTTATACATATATAAACACAGCTGTGAAGTGGTTACTAGATTCCGTTCTTGGTTCGAAGGTGAGAAAACGGGGCTCACCCTTCGCTTTGGTAGCTTTCTCATGCTCAAATTTTCGTGTAGAATGTTCCCTACGCATTTCTTCGATATTCTTATTATCTAAATAATCTCTCTAAGTTTCACTCTGTGATCGGCCAATCCGATATCATGGATTTTGCTTACCAGTTACTCAATGAAAAAATAATGGCCCAAATAATAACCCAAATAGCCCCAACGAGGAGGCCGGAACATTGAGTGTTGGTTCGGTCATATTAAAACTGAGTAACCCATTTATGAATCATGAAATGTGATGGAGCAGAGTCTCATATAATACTTTCAAGTATTTTTAGGGTTGCGCGATAGTTTTTCCGCGCAAGAAATGTTCTTTAATCAAAACAAAAAAATTAAGAATAACTAGAAAGGGAGCAACTTTTCAGAAATGCAATCATCTTTAATAATTTCACAAAAATATCCGAATTTTCATTCGATTGTCGTAACCAAATATTTGTTTTGGTCATAAAATCATTTACTCACTTTCGTTCTAGTTGTTCACACGAAAATATGCGGATGATAATATTTGTAAACTTTCTAAATAAAAGCTTTAATTATCACACATTTTGCTTTGATTATATTGTTTTCTTCAATTCATGTCATTAGATGTAAAGTGAATGAATTGTGAAACAATTTTATTTACTCATTATAATATCATTGGTAAGTTTTAGTAGCAATTATTCAATGCCACGATATATTATAAAGGTATACTAACAGTTTCAACGTTACATAATAAGTTAGAACGCATAGTTGGCAGCTCAAAATGCGACTAACAGGAACCGAAATTCATTTAAATTCCGTCATATCCTTTAATCTCGTTGCCCTTGTTTATATACCTCGCGGAGACAAAGCAGTTGTGAAATTCCTATTGCCATGTCTCGTTTCGCTCCAAATTGAATAATTAAATACAATACGTGTTTCAAATTTATTTAGGGCGAAGTTGAGCTCTCCTGTCGTTCGAAGGCGGCTTAGCTGTTATCTTAGAATATGGTGTTACTTTCGTTTGTTTCCCGATTAGAAAGTTGGAAAGACGCAGGAGTGATTCCGAATGAAACCTAGGCATACGCGGTAAACTTTGGAATCCCTGTGTTTTTGTAACTAAAGGGATTTAGATATTTGATTCTCCTTGATAATTTAAATTTAAATGTATATCGTATCATATTTATTATTCAAATTAGGTGTCACATATCTAAAGAAATAAACATCTTGTAAGGCATTCAACTGTCAAATTTAGACCAATTAGTGTAATACTTCTTCACCGAAATTTATTTACATATAACTTAAAGGAACTGATTTTTTGTTTCAAGGAGAAAAATTTAGTAATAGTTAAAAAACTATTATATTGGAATCTCGTCCAGTGCAATATTCACGTGAATTCAATCTTGAAAATGTCTTTGTAGCCAAAATCTTTGAATAGACTTTCTAGTTTTGGGGAGAGAAAATAATTACAATATAGTGGACAATTAAGAGTTAGATCATATTTTGGTCATAATTGACGAACTAGTCTAACTTTCTTCCTTTCAGACGTTCAAACATTTCCAAATAATATTGGAAGGTCACATTTTGATAATTTATGATGAATGCACGATATCATTTAAAGTCATAAAAAACGAGCATATCGTTGACACGCAGTTTTTGGCATCAACTTGATTGACACATTACCAGTTGTGACAATTTTTTAAGAACATTTGGCTACAAGTTACATTTCTGTTCTTGTATATGATATAGTTTCAATATTTACTTCCGTAATCAAAATCAAGGTCAAAGGTTACAATTAAATTAATTATTTTGGTAATAATTATCTTCTACATAAACAAAGTTCATTGTTAGTAGAGTCTTTTTTTGAGAGAGTTAGTAGAGTCTTTTGCTCAAATTAAGTTCAGATAATTTGTGAAACAAAAAGATATTTATAAATCTCTTGTTGTACGCATAAGATGACTTCCTCTTAGTCTTAGTTGTATTCATCCTAGTGATTTTCTTAAAAACAGTATTTGGTGTGTACACGGCACCCTCAGTGCAGTGCGGCCAAACTTGCAAATGCAGAAATACATTCATATGTAGAATAGACATTATTCCAATAATATATATATATATATATATATATATATATATATATATATATATATATATATATATATATATATATATATATATATATATATATATATATATATATATATATATATATATATATATATATATATATATATATATATATATATATATATATATATATATATATATATATATATATATATTCATCATCATCAGCCTGTATCGATCCACTGCAGGATGAAGGCCTCTTCAGCATGTTTCCAACTTTCACGGTCCTGGGCTTTCCTCTGCCACTCGGGTCCAATATACTTAACGATGTCATCAATCCATCGTGCTGTCGGTCTTCTTCGCGGACGTTTGCGATCAAGCGGTATCCACTCCAGGATTGCCTTGGTCCATCTGTCGTCCCATCGCCTCGCTATATGGCCTGCCCATCTCCATTTCAATTGCTTTACTGTTCCAATGATGTCACAGACTTTTGTTTGTTCCCTGATCCATGCGCAGGACTTTCTGTCTCGTCTTGTAATGCCAAGCATACATCTTTCCATTCCCCTCTGTGCCACCCGAAGTTTTTGAATTGATTGCGATGTGAGTGTCCAGGTTTCACTCCCGTATGTCATAACGGGTAGAACGCACTGATCGAAGACTTTTCTTTTCAGGCAAAGTGGGAGTCTGCTCTTAAACACTATGTTGAGCCTACCAAATGCCTGCCAGCCACATTTAACACGCCGTTCCATCTCTCGAGAGGTATTCCCCTCCATTGAAATCCTCTGCCCAAGATATATAAAGCTGTCCACAATCTCCAAATCTCTTCCTAAAACTGAAATTCTTCTGTCCTGAGCGAAGTTATTGAACATAACCTGACTCGTTTTCTGGTTTATTTTCAAGCCAAATGGTTCGCCAGCCCTTTGCAGTTCTTGTATGCGTCTTTGCTACTCCTCTGGGTCTTGTGAAATGAGAATAATATCATCTGCAAATCTATCTTAGATTTGCAGATAATATATATATGATATGATGACCGCCGTCAACAGAGTCAGTTGACTTCGCCTGGCTCTTATCGTTTCTCTTCAGTTGTTTCGTTGCGTTAGATTCGAGCTCGGCTGACGCGGGATGTTAGGCCAGAAACCCCGGTTTGAGATATACTTATCTTGACGGGATGGCGGTGGCTGAATGGAATGGGCACATGCACCGTAGAGTACGGATGAAATACTATAAATATATATATATATATATATATATATATATATATATATATATATATATACAAGGCTAATGTCATGTCTCATTGAATGATGACTACTATGAAGCTACATCTTTTTCGCCTTCACATTTCAAAAATTGAATTGCCGTTATTTAAACTCCACCGAACAACATATATAACTTGTTTATCCCAACTCAACAATCAAAGCAGCTGAATTTTGAAATAAAATTATCGTATGAGGGTTGCTATTTATGTATCCAGAATTGGGAACTATGATGTTGCTAGGCGTCATCTGAAGTTTGACATTGTTGATTGTATACGTACTCAGAACGTTTTGTCATACTTATGCTTTTTGTGTTGCTCAGTCAAAAAAATGGAATTAAGTCGTTAGAATGTTCGTGCGATGATTTAGTACGACTTTCGAAGTGGATTATCTCAACAGCAGTGCATCGATCAACTCACTTCGATACCTCAATCGGAATGGAAAAAGTGCTATGAAAATTGGTTCAAACGTATGCCAAATTGTATCGATCATCGCGGAGAATATTTTGAAAAACAATAAAGCTATTTTCAATGATAAATATTTGTTTTTAATTATTATTCCAGATACATATATAGCAACCCTCGTATTTTTTAAACTTCACCTTTGAGCTTCCCTTCATATTGGTACTAAAAACGACTATTTTAAACACACCTGATGTTGTATATGTTGTGCATATATCTTGAAATATAATTGTAACACAAAAAATTCATAGTGACCATTATTTATTTATTATTGCAAAGAATGGAGATACATCAAATCCAACTTTACAGTATTATTTAAAATCTAATTAAGTAAAATACTAGGATTAGATTCGCATTAGAAAGTGAGACTATTTAGCGATGGGACCTACAACTTAATCTGCGCCTAGCTATTGACTAACCCCGGTCAGGAACTTCCAAAAGCTGTCAACTCCAGGTTTGTACTTAAATTTAGTCTCTTAACCAGTCTCGAACTGGCGAGAACTTTTACACTCTTGCCTATTGAAATGCAGTACAAGAGCTTGGTTTTTTCTCGGATCACCATTTTAAATAGTAACCGCTACAAGTGACGCAGCATTTCGATCTCTGTGTCAGCTGATCATATGAGATGACATTATGCTTAAATTGATAGTGCGCATAAAATAAGAAAGTAAAGCAATCATGTCAACAAATTTAAACTTTTTTGAGATAACAATGATGAAAATAAGTGTATATGAATTATTGTGCAGTCTTAAATCCGAAAATGATAAGCTAATTACTGTAACACGTACAGTTCTTTTGTTACAGGGGTCGGTAATGGGGAAAGAAAAGGAGACGGCATATTTTTACATCTAACATTTATTTAATATAAACCTGTAAAACATGTTAAAACTATGCAAAAACACTACTGAGGATTATGTGAATGAAAAAATATATTAAATGAGACGTCATACAGCGACAAAAACTTTCACTTTTTCCTCTTGTATTCTGTAGCATCATCTCTTTATAAAAGCCATCGCTTCCATCGTCCTGATGTCTTGATGAAACTCTCCTCCTTGTTCGTTGCTTACTGCACCCAAATTTTTCGGAAAAAAATCCAAATGGGAATGGAAAAAGTGCATTTTCAAGGACATGCGATATCCTAGTATTTCACAGGCTTTCAAGAGTTCATCTATGAGGTTTTTATAGTTTATTTTCTTTCTTGTTGCCCAGAAATCCTTTCACCACACTTACAAAATACTTCCAAACTGCCAATTCCTTTTTGTTTAATTTTTCTTGAAAGCGGAAATCACCTAGAACCTTCCTTATTTGAAGCTTATAGAAGCTTCCTTATTAATAAATATGCCTTCTTTTAGTTTTGTATCACTTAATTGAGGAAATATTTCTTTTAGGTACTTGAAACAATTACCTACTTGATCCATGGCTTTGATAAAGTATTGTTTGGACTTTATTAGTCCAAGCTTAATATGGAGAAGCAGAAGAACCTTTTTTGGGTTAACAAGGTTGGCATATTTTATATTTGATGTACCAGGTTCAAAAGAAATTGTATGAGGCCAATCTTTCTTACTGTAATATTCTTTTATTGCTCTAGTAACCCATAGACACAAAAAACAGTAATATTTTGTAAAACCCCCTTGAAGTCCTATACCTATATACCTATTACTTTTAATTCCCCACAAATATCTCACTGATACTGTTCATATTTAACGCGATTAATATGGTTGCTAACTCATAGGTTTATTTCATTATCATTGAATAGGCTAAAGGAATAGATGAGTTTTTGTTTCCATTATGAAGTAAGACTGCTTTTAAGCTATATTTCGATGAATCTATGAAGATACACTAGGAAGATACATGTTTCATATTAAGCTCAATCATTCATTAAACCATCAATATCACAACAGACATATAACGATATTTCCATTTTATAAAAACTTGAAAATGTTACATTCCGTTTCCGCTAAAGTGAAACACTTGCATTTTTATCTAACAGATTCCATTGTTGAAATCTGAAACCAAAAAATTCCAATTTCTGTTTTGACAATCGCAGATCACGTACCAAACCCAACCAACCAAACATTTAATTCATTCTGAGTTATTAAGGCTCACTGATAGTTTTTAAAAGTGTTGGGTCACAACTGGGATTCTTAGGAAGTTGTGGATCAGATCCTGATGAAGAATTAGAATTACCCGGAAATATATTGTCCAGGTTTAAAGGAGCAATCGGTGCCGATAGTTGTTGGCTATGAGAAACTGGCCTAAATGCAAAAGGCAAATTTTGATATTGATTTTTGTCTCTTTACTTTTTTAAAATCCCTTCTGTTTTAGTGATACAAAAGTAGCAATCACTTACATGGTCAGTAGGTTCTCTCCATACCATAGGAACAGCAAATGGCATATAATTTTTCTTGCGATGGATCCACTGCACTAAATTTACGTGACAACTCACCCAGCAAACATGAGGAGTCCAACTTTTATCTTAATCTCCAATTTGGCACTGATAATATAAAAGATAGGCTTTTTTGACATACTGGAATATAGATCTACCTTATGACTTTAAAATAAATCTTCCGTATATATAACAAAACTTATCCGCTGAACGCTGGTAAAATAAATCGACGACTAGAACTTACCATTTTATATAAAATCGGCTTAAATACTTGACTGTACTATAAACGAGACAGAAACAAACTATAGAAAATAATAAAATTGCCCTTAAAGGTTCGTAGAACACTGCGAAAATATCCCCTCTACGGTCTTGTGGTAATTCCTACATTGTCAAATCCAAAGACAAGTACAAATAATTTCAATACCCCATGATATAAAGGAGAATACTTGAAAATGGGATGTGCTAAGCCATTTCTGTGAAAAGGTGTTTTAATAACTACCTAAATGAAACACAAATCAGCGCTAGAACATTTTCATCAGTATTATTAATTATCAGGAAAATCATGTCGACTTGTGTTATTAATTATATAGCTATAGCAAGTTTCCTAAGGCTGAAGAAAAATAAGAAATTTAATTGGTAACCCTTCATTGATTATATTTATTAGCTGACCATTTCATATATCTATAGGGTCTTTCAAGAAACGTTTTTTTTTAATTTTGACTTTCAATAAAATAAATAGTTGAACTTCATGAATGCATTTACGAGTCACTTGAAAAGTTCGCAACTTGGATCACCTTGAGGTCACCAGAATCACATAGCAATTCAATATATTTAGACCAATGACGTTCCAACTTTTTAATACCCAACAAGAATTGTCTAATTCTGTAAAAAATCTCAAAGGTGACCTCATTATTTCAGGTGAATATTCATGGCTATATGTGAACATTTAGCATGAATATCATCATTTAATTGGTACAGTAGTGAAGCGTTATATTTCTCAAGGCTCTCAGGTTACCTTTTGTCAGGTTATTTATGACCGAACTACAAGAATTATAGAAAACTGTAACCATCATTTTTCCTGCAGATGGAACCGTTTTTGCTTTCCTTGACAACTATCACCTACTTCCATCCACTGTTCGGACTAGTGCTTCATATTTGATCTGTAATGGAGAATCCATAGTTTATCTACTGTTATAAAACTTGGAAGGAACTGGACAAACTTCCATTTAAATAAGTCTAAACCATCTTGAGAAGTGCTAATTCAAAGGTGTCTTTGGCAGACTGTTAACAAACGCACCCATCTAGCGGAACACTCTTTCATACACAAAACATCGTGTAAAATATAATGCACACGGTCTTTGGAGATGATCACAATATCAGTAAGCTCTCATACCTTCAATCTTAATATGATATTGTGAATTTTTGTGACAATTTTGTTGATTTTTTGTGACACTATGTGCCCGGAACGTTCATCAACTTTACTGGATGTAAAGGGTCTTTTAAATTGAGCGGTTTTTTAATTCTTGAATAAAACACAGAATTTGCATTGATTTCAAAAAGCTTTTTATTGTTAATTGAACTATAGTATATAACATTTAAACACGAAAGACAATATCTGCCAAATAACCACTTCTTGCAGCTCCACAGACGTTCACTCTTTTGTCAAAATTTGGGATGACAATTACCTCCAAATGACTCATCAATGTCTCGAATCTCTCATCAAAGACTCGAATAATTTGATCCTTTACTTCAGGAATCGATTGTGGATTGTTCTTATAGACATGACTTTTCACGTTACCCCAAATAAAATAGTCCAATGTTGACAAATGTCCGCTCAGAATCGTCAAGAAAATTTTTCTCTCAATAAATCAATTGTTTCATTAGCAGAATGAGGTATAGCGCCACCCTGTGGAAACCACATATTCTCCAGATCAATATTATTCAATTCAGCCCACAAAAATCCAGTTATCATCTCACGATATCAAACACCATTCACAGTTACGGCTTCACCAGCAGCATTCTGAAAAAAATCGGCCCAATTATATCTCCTGACCATAATGCACACCAAACAGTGACTCGTTTAGGACTCATTAGTAACTCGTTTCTTCACCCCAAATGCGGCAATTTTGTTTATTAACATAGCCACCAATTTCAAAATGTGCTTCATCTGGAAAGATGGGATTTTGAGAAAAATCATCAGTTTGTTCTTTGATCCATTTGACAAATACACAACGTTATGAATGATCCAATGACTTTAGTTCCTATGTTATTTGAACCTTATATGCCTTCAGAGCTAAATCCTTTCGTGAGATACGCTAGGTTGTGGATTCACTGACTCTAAATTATTGTGAACATCGGCTAATAGAAATTTCTGGGTCTTTTTTTAAATACACATTTTAACACTTTCACGTACATTGTTCTTTAATCTTCCACCGAAACAGTTTCTTGAAATTTTTGAACAATTCGATTGACAGTGCTTTCAGATGGACGATTGTGCAAACCGTAAATATCACGTAATTTTCTAAAAACATTTTTCATTGAACGTCCATTTTCATAAAATCATTCAACAATTTTAACGCGTTGTTGTATTGTGTACGACTACATTTTTATAAATGTCATATATTGCACTTCTGAAGTGAGACTAGTCCTAGGCAAATTAACAACGCAATCTATGTTTCATTCAAGAATTTAAAAAAACCGCTCAATTTGAAAGACCCGTTACGACCACGTTTAATTCAGCAGCTCACTTTTTTACCGTCGTTGATCAAGGGGAAGAATCATTTAAAGTAGAATCCAAGTCTTTCTGTTGTCCATCGGGTTTAACCCATGAAATCAAAGTACTTTTCAAGAGCCATTTTTTCCATATTTTGGAAAATGTCAAACCTTGCTTGTTTTACTCGATTACCACAAACAAAGTAACTAAACGCACATATCTGACACTATGCACCACACCATTTAACGAATCATACTTGAAAAATATCATAATAATTTGCCTATATTTCCATCATGTGCAAATCAGTCAGGGCAAAAATTTTTCAAATGGCCTTCGTATTAAAATGGTTTTTCTAATTTGAGATTTTCATATACACGGATAAGTAAATAAAACTGATCTAATATGCGATGAATAATATTATCGAACCACCACAACATCGTCAAACTCAGGTTTCGATATGATTTATGGTCTGGAAAAATCATTAGTGCACACCTTTTCAAAGGCAAAATTGACAACGCGGTTACAGCTGAAGGTTTTTTTAAAAAAGGATGATCAATTTGTAAAGTCGCAAACGTTGAACGATTGACTGATACTATTCTATAAACCTAAATAGCAATTACTCAACATTGAAATAAAATAAAAAATAATAATTTCTGAAATATCCTGTATTATAACCATAAAGAGATCAAAAGAAGATTTACCCATATAACATATAAGCAATTTTGTACACTTCATTAAAAACTGATCTCTAAAAAAATTTAGTAGCAAAATGTCTCGTAGTTCAATGAAAACTAAAAATCTCTTTCAAATTTCTCTTTCCGAGCCAGTACATCATTATATTAAAATTGAAAACTCAGATGCCTCGGTTCATGCAATATTGTTCCTATAATCTGCCCTACGGGTTAAAACTTCAAATGCAGATAAAAAAGAAAAAGGAAGAGAGGAAAAGAAGCAGCTCTACAAAAGTCTGATGTCAATAAAACCGGAGCCTTAGCGTCTGAAAACGTTCTTTTTAACTTTTTTAGGATGTTTACGTCTACCAAGGTTTTAAAACAAAAAGGCCTTCGTGGATTTCATAAAGAATTGTTTTTCATTATTCACATTTTTATTCTTATGTGGACATCATAATGGACGAATCGCTGTACTATAATATAATAATTATTATTATATATTTGCCGGAAATCCTAAAAGAAACAGCAGAAAATGTAGGACTCCAAATTTCCTTTGAAAAGACACAATACATGACCTGCAACAGACTAAGAACGCCATTTCTAAAAACAAAATATGGTAACATCAGACGAGTCTCTCAATTCAAATATTTGGGTGAAATAATCATGGAAAATGGGTTGGAAAAAGCGGCCAATAAGGGTAGATGTCAAAAAATGGAAACGGCATTGAGACTTACACAAAATATTTACAACAAAAAATGCCTATCTAAAAACACAAAACTGAGACATTACAACACAGTTATTAAGCCAGAATGTCTATATGCTGCAGAAACGCTCATTTTGAATAGAAAGAGGGACATCGAGGACATTGAAAAGAATTCAAGAAAAATCGTAAGAAGAATCCTAGGCCCCAAACAAATAAATAGCACAACATACCGACTTCGAGAAAACGAAGAAATCAAACAATACACAGATATACATAGCGATATGAAAAAAAGAAGACTTAAGTTTTACGGACACATAAAACGGATGAATCCGAGTAGGTTAACTAGACAAATAGTCGAATTTTATGAAAATAGGAGTAAAGCTAAAGTAGAAATAATTAAATGGATTGCTGCAATTAAAGAGGACCTAAGATCAGCAAATATTTCACAAAGTGAAATTCAGGATAGAGGCTGTTTCAGACACAAGGTAGACGTTTGGAAGGTTGGCCAGAGAGAAAAATGTAGGAAGACTGGAACAACTTGGTCTGACGAAAGGAAAAAAGCTCATAGCCAAAGAATGAAATTAGTATGGGCGCAAAGGAAGGCTAACAACAACAAACGCCTCTAATTGTACTTCGCGTGGTCGACTAGGGCCCATACGTGAATAATAATAATATATATTTGCCGGCTGGCAAATCGATGCAAATCTGTAAACAATATAAAAAAAGAGCGAGGTAAGACAAAGAATTAAATTAGTTGGAAGCATAAATGCATACAAATTGACACAAGACACAAAACAAATAGTTCCCCCGAGTTTAGAGTTATTTTCTAGTTGTAAACTCTGTGGAGTAGGCAGATTGAGGCCTCGCAGTAAATCAACTAGATTTTCTTGAAAATGGCTCAAAGAGGAAGCCGAAACGTCGAGATTTCATAAATCTAAAACGCGGTTCTACCTATCTATATATATATATATATATATATATATATATATATATATATATATATATATATATATATATATATATATATAGATATATATATACATATATGTATATATATACATATATATATATATATATATATATATATATATATATATATATATATATATATATATATATATATATATATATACATATATATATACATATACATATATATATATATATATATATATATATATATATATATATATATATATATATATATATATATATATACTACTCTACACTCGAGGTACGGAGAATGGACGATGTGGGGGAATTGGATTCCTCATCAATCGATAGCTGAACGACAATGTAGTAGAATTTGAAAGTACATCTGACCGACTAGCCCAATGCGTCAGTCAGCTGAATAACTAGTTTAGGCTTCAAATCGTCCAAGCTTATCCACCAACTATAAGCCATAGGGATGAAGAAATTGAGTAATTTTATGATGCCGGCCGAATTTTTGTACAAGGAGAAATATAGGTACAAAATCCTGATGGGTGATTTTAATACTAGAATTGGAACAACAAGAACTGGTGAAAATACAACTGTCCCATATGGAACTGGTCAGCGAGACAATAAAGGTGACAGATTGGTTGATTTTACTGAAGGACAAGAACTTTGTATTATAAATTGGTTCAATAAAAAAAATATCAGCAAAAAATGGACATGGAAAAGTCCATCTAGACTAATGAAATTGATTAGATTATGACAAACGATAAAACGATATTTTGCAATTGTACTGTCCTCAGAATACTGGTGTGACCACCAAATAGTACGAGCAAAAGTTAAAATTAACTGTTGAAGAGAGCGCGAAAGAATTGTAAGGTCAAAAAAGGGCAAAGCGGATTCTGGGAAATTGCTGAAGAGGGGCCACGATTTTGAGATTGCATTGTCGTACAGCTTTGCAAGTGTTATAAGACCCGGACGACATGGAAATATCAGTCCAATATGAAGAAATCATCAACAATATGCTTGAAACGGCTGCTTCAACAGCACCAGAAAAAAAATGTCTCAAACAAACAAAAATCTCCAGTGAGAAATGCAGGGAGTCATTTAGACAGAGTCGAGTACGCTGAGCTCTACAAAACTATTAGAAAACGTATCAGAGAGGAAACGCACCGGTTCAACATGCAGCTAGTGCAAAAAACTCTGGGAAGAAAACAAGGGAATTCACAAGGCTAAACAGAGGCTAAAAAATAAAAAAACCCAAATGTATGCCTTAATGCGTGAGGATGGTATAGTGTGCAGGGCACGTATGGAAATGTTAGTGGTTGTTAGAAAATTTTATTCACAGTTATATGAAGATCAGAACCAATCAAAGACAACAATATCTACGGAAGAGCAAATGCCAGATATCCAAGTGGAGGAAGTGACAAATGCTATAGAATCGATAAAAATTGGCAAAACTCCCGGAAAGGACAGTGTAACTGTCGTAATGCTAAAAGCTGGTGGTCCGATTTTGGCAAAATTATTCTCAATATGCCTCAACGAAGAAAAAGTACCTGACTTATGGAAAAATGCAGAAGTGATCTTTCCAATAAGCCTTCTATCAGTAATGTACAAAGTTTTCACCAAGATAATATCTAAAAGGATATTAAGAAATCTCAATGAAACACAACCAAGAGAACAAGCAGGATTCAGAAGTGGATTCAGTACAATGGATCACATCCAGGTTGCACAGCAGGCCATAGAAAGGCACGAATGCACCAGGCCACTGTGATTGGCTTTTATCGACTACGAAAAAGCATTTGACTCCATCTCAAAGCATGCCATAATGGATGCACTGCTCAGCCAGGTGGTAGGCAAAACATATGTAAACCTATTAGGATCGATATATGATGGAGCTACAGCGATAATTCACCTTGATGATCTTGAAGTGGGAATTAATGCAGAACGAAGTGGACGGCAGGGTGATGCAATATCGCCTATTCTCTTCTCAGCTGGCCTTGAAGAATTATTCCGTAAACTGGACTAGGAACAGGAGGGGTGTAAAGATCAATGGAGCAACCTTAAACCATTTTAGATTTTCAGATGATATCGTTCTCCATTCACAAGACCCAGAGGAGCTGCAAAGACACATACAAGAGTTGTAAAGGGCTGGCGAACCATTTGGATTAAAAATAAACCTGAAAAAGGTTTATGTTCAATAAATTCGCTGAAGACAGAAGCATTTCGGTTTTCGGGAGGGATTTAGAGATTGTGGACCACTTTATATATCTTGGACAGGGATTTCAATGGAGGGGGATACCGCCCTGAAGGTGGAATGGCAGGTTAAATGTGGCTGGCCGGCTCAACTCAGCTCAGGCTCTATAGTGTTTAAGAACAAGACAAGACGATACAAAAAGCCTTGCGCATGGATCAGGGAACAAACGAAAGTGCGGGACATCACTGGAACAGCAAAGCAATTGAAATGGAGATGGGCAGGCCATATAGCGAAGACGATGAGACGACAGATGGACCAAGGCAATCCTGGAGTGGATACCGCTTGATCGCAAACATCCGCGAAGAAGACCGAAAGCACGATGAACTGATGACATCGTTAAGTATATTGGATCCGAGTGGTAGAGGAAAGCCCAGGACCGTGAAAGTTCAAGGAAACATGCTGAAGAGGCCTTCATCCTGCAGTGGATCGACACGGGCTGATGGTGATGATGATGATGATATATGTACATATAAATGTATATATGTACATATGTAATATACATTATAAAGATGTAGGTACATATTCATTTTGCTTTAAAGGTAAAACTTATTTTCGAAAATAATGCAAAATTGTTGGCTGTTTAATTTTTTTTGTGAAATCCTTTTGGATCTTCATGTATAAGGTTGTAAAACCCATTGAAACCATTTAAAAACTTTAGGCTTCTTTGTAGTGAAAGGTCTTCATCATAGATCAAATCTTACAACTGTTAATAAAATGTTCTATAAACTACTTAACATTAGGGATGTAGTAGTCATCTTAGTAGTCACTGCCTCGTCGGAGATCTCATTGTCTGTATTACCTACGACATCCGATGTATTTTCCAGAAAACAAGCAGTTCTGACTCTAATAGTTCATTGTCGTGAGAAGATATAACATCTTCACCGTTACTTGGCTGCAACTTGTCGAAACCGTCGCCATGAATTTGGTATAACATTCTTACTTGCAATGCAGACGTATCGGCTACAACCTCTGGCCATAACTTTCTCCAACAGAAATTCAATGTAACTCATCCGCTGCTTTTTGATAAATGTTATGTAATGGGCGATATTAAAAGCTTTCCGACTCTCAGTAACAGTGAGAATAAGATTTTGTTCCATGCTATTCAATACATAAATGAAAGTTTGTATGACATGATATCCTTTATACGCTGCTATTATTCCCTGATCTAATGGTAGTGTCAGTGATTTAGTATTAGGACGTAGAAAGAAACTTCTATGTTTGGATCAGCAAACTTTAGGGATTCAGAAGAATGGCCAGGAGCATTATAAGAAGTAAAGCTTTGAATGGCAATGGTTTTGAGGCCAAATATTGCCTAACACTGGGTACGAAGCAGTTCAGAAAACAGTATGTAAATAATGTTGCAGTCACCAAAAATTTTTTATTTGCTCTCCAAAAGACCGGCAGATCATTTTTGTTTTTATTTTTTAGACTAAGTGGGCTAAGAGATTTGTATACGAGCAGTGGCTTTATCATGTGGTTACCTGAAGCATTAGAGCAAAAGTAACCCTATCCTTTGCAGCATTAATTCCTGGTATGGATTTTTCGATTTGTGACACAAATGTTGGAGCAGACATCCTCTTCCAAAATAAACCTATCTCATCGGCTTTAAATGCCTGATCTAGTAGATAACCCTTGCTTTCAATTAATTATTTGAATTCAGTCAGGTACCGATTAGCCGCCTCGTGATCTGCAAAAGCCGACTCCCCGGTAATTTTTATGTTGTGTAGTAAAAAAACCCTTTTTATAATTTTCAAACCAACCCTTACTGGCTGGAAGCTTAGAGTTTCCTCATATGCCTTTAAGATCTCGAAAAGTCTCCTAGCTTTTTCTTGAATAATTCGGCTGCTAAGAAGCACTCTTCTTTTTGTTTGATGTTCGATCCAAATTCCGAGCGCTCTTTTCATCTTTTCCATCGTTAGAGGTCGCGAGAAACACCTAACTTTATTGCTGGTACTAGTACCGCACGAAACACTGGCCCGAATTGATTACTCTCTCTTTTTTGTTGTCGTTGCTCTGGATTCATTCCCTTTAAACTTTTTCATGGCACTCGCATACGTTTCACCTACCGCAAGATAGTCTAACAATTGAATTTTTGTATCAAGAGTCATTACATTTCCCTTCCTTTTAACAAAATCTTGTGTGGACGCCATTTTAATTTAAAATTAGGACATGTACATATAACTACGTAATTAAACTCACGAAAATGACAAGATTCTCCCTAATCACCAACTTCGTTTGAATAATGATACAAACTATATAAATGCATAACCAACGGCCGTACGTTATGAGAAAAAGGCAATAAAACAATTCTTGGAAAATTAGAGTAGCAGTTCGCACGAAATTGCGACGAAAATACATCGTGCTACTGCATAATTTGACTGTAAATTTAGTCTAGGCGATTTCACAAGACAAAACCGCGGATAATCAAAACCGCGGTTGATGAGGGATTACTGTATTTCGACTTCGGAAATTGGAGATAATAAATGAGACCTTGATTTGATTTCCATTTGGGATTTTTCACTCCAAATGGAAAATATTAATTAATATTCCTGTAATTGTGTTTTTATCCATAAGAAAATATTCGACTTTACTTTAAGACGGGTTAAACTCAGACTATTTAATATTTTATTTAATAATTAACAAAAATAGAGTATCTACCCTTATATTCCATCAAAATGTGCTTATTCGGATTTAATTATACGTTATATAATTATTCTACTTAAATTGATCTTCACAATATATTTCAATTTCCATCTTCTTATTTATTCATCTTTAATCCCTGAATTTCATTAAAGCAATAGTTGCTATTTTTAGCTGAGATCGAGCAAGAGGTTTGAAAATGGCCTCCTTTCAGTTTATTATAAAATAATACAATTAAGGGATCCAACATCGCAGCTAAACGAGGGGTGCAGAAAACGTCATAAAGTGGTATCAAAATGTCGCCAGGGTGAAGATTAATGGACCGAGTCGACATGATCGACTCTTTCTGACTCATAGCCAGACATTGTATCGATAGCCAATCGGTATCTGGTTTAAGGAGATTATATTGGGGTTCGTTCTATAAGACGCCTCGTTTGATTCCAGTTTCACTTTTACAATACATTAGAATTATTTATATGAAAAGTCTCAATATGAAATATTACACTACAACACCTATTTTTGTTTTCATTTATTATATCCAAAATGTTAAATGCAATTCACTTTAGCATATGATATTTTTTGTTGGTGTTGAGGATATATTTTTTTTTTAATGTAATAAAAACGAATCGATAAATTTTGATGGGTTCATGCTATTTTTGATCATAATTCATTGTAAGTGGGCGTGTGATAATACTTCCAAATCCCAAATATTCACTTTGGAGAGTATCGTAATTCCCAAGGCAGCTATCCAAGCTCAATTTAATTTCCATAGGCATTTTTCCTTCCCAATGGAAATATTTAATGATGCTTAATATTTGTTTGTTTTATAATTTTGTTTTTTTTCACAATAAAAAAACTTTCACCAGAAATGTTCACCTTGATGCTGCCACATTATTTTTATTAAAACCAAACTATTTAACAAATCGACTTGACATTTACAATCAGTATCAATCAATAAATTAGTGCGATATATATATATATATATATATATATATATATATATATATATATATATATATATATATATATATATATATATATATATATATATATATATATATTAGGGTGTCCCAAATTTACTTTTTTTACTTGGGTATCCTCTAAATCATTTCTTTATGGCCTCTAAATACAATTTTGAAACAAAATTTTAAAAAATTCCGATGTCGTTGTCCCCCTGCCTAAATGTCGATATTTTTCACATTCATTTAACATGGGATTTTTGCACTTTTTAGATATTTGGAATTTTTTTTCTCGCCTGTTATATTGATTATCTTACTAAATATTATTGATTCTGCTTCTGTTGTGATGCTTTTAGATGGGCACATTTTTTACAAAAATGTATTTTATAAGTTTTCCGAAGGTTAAAATTTATTTATAATTTTTTTCCCAATAATTATCTAACATTCTCAAATTTACTGATTACTCGATGCTTTTTCTTCATTTAAATGTTATATATTTCATTTTGCGCTATCAACAGTAATTAAAAACAGATTTTAAATACGAAAAAAATTATATTTTATCTCAATTTACATATTATACCGTAACACCAAATCAAGTCAAATACAGAAATTGTCAGTACCTCCATGTGCTTATTTCAAAATTTTACTTTGAAGAATTTTATTTTTTTGAGACAAAATAAGTTACTTTACAAGCGTGGTATATTTAATAAAGCATGTATCTGAAGAAAAATGTATAAAGCCACTTTAACAGAAAATGTCTTTTCTAAACTAGATAGTATCTCATACTCTACTCAAGTGATTGAAAGTTTTCACAAGTTCTGTCTTTGTTTCGTTTTAATTATATTTTGTTATAATATTATCATATTATAATAGTATAATTATTTTCAGTAATAGTATCAGGTAATATCAATATGCCCACTAAAGATGAAACCCAAAAATAATATCGTCTTCAGGTGATAAAAGTAATTTTCTAAGGTAAACCATTTATATATTTTGTAATTATCAAATACGAAGTGTGTCTATGAATGAATAATTATAATTTTAAACGAACAATAAACTATAACAAAATAAAATGGAATAAAAAAACGTGTTTAAAACTTTGATTAAAGCTATAATACTTAAATTAAGATAAAATATCAATTTTTTCGTATTTAAAATATGTTTTTAATTACAATTGAGAACGCAAAATGAAATATATTACATTTAAATGATTAAAAAGCATCGGGTAGTCAGTAAATTTGAAAATGTTTAAGAAAATGTAAATTTGATAATCGTAGGGAAAAACGATATAAATAAATATTAACTTTCGGAAAACTTTTAAAATATATTTTTGATTCCAATATAAAATTGTATCCATCTAAAAAGATCAGAACACAACCAGAATCAAGAATATTTAGTAAGATAATCAATATATGCGAGAAAAAAAATTAATATCTAAAAACCCCATGTAAAAAAGTATGATCATTTTGGCAGGGTTAAACGGCATCGGAATTTTTTCTTCAAAATTATTTTTAGACTCTAAAGAAATGATTTATCAAGTGAAGCCCAAGGATACCCAAGTGAAAAAAGTCAATTTGGGAAATAACTCTAATATTTATTTAATTTTTAACTCTAACATTCTGGGTCAACCCATGATCCTCTGCGTTTTGGGTTCTCGAAATATATACATTTTTCGTCTCCAGTCATGATCCGATGCAGAAAAGTCTTTCTTTCATGCCGAGAAAGCAAAACTTCGCACACTGTTTTTCGCTTTTCTATCTATTCAGCTGATACTATATGGTACCATTTTTCTGCCTTCTGAATCTTTCCCATGGCATGCAGACGATCACAAATGGTTCGGCGATCAATATTTAACCTCTCTAGCGTTTGTTGTTAGCATATCTATCGCCTTCTTCCAAAAATGCTTGCAATTTAGGAATATTGAATATATGCGTGTGAGCCCGAAAGTAAACATCATTCGACTATATGGGTCTCTCAAATGAACCCCAAACCCTACAAAATGAAAGCCCAAACCCAATAAAAAAAGTTCGCGCAAAAATCACTTCGAATCAAATGGTCGCCTGTTTTTTACAATAAATGGGCATGTGGCTGAAGTGCCACTAGAGAATCGTAGAACGGCCAATTGATTCAGAATTTGAATGGTACACAAACATTTGTTTGCCACAAGTCTTTGGAAATATAAGAAAAAACAACCAGCGACGCAGGATCATTTTTCACCATGACAACGCGAGATCTCACACATCGAACCGAATAACTCAATATTTCACCGGTCAAAATAACGAATTAATGGATCATCCGCCGTACAGTCATGATTTTCCAGATTTACAGTGAAAGTTTTTTAGCAACGAGCAAATTAAACGAATTGGAGTAAGAAATTGGAATTTCGCCGAATTCATCAGATTTGACCCAATATGACTTCCATTTATTCCCATAACCTTAAAAAAATACTCAACCCTACTTTCCACAAATCCCCTTCAGAGATGTGAATTATTAGAGAAGCATGACACAGAAGGTACTGTAGTTATGGCAGACTATATTGAAGAATAAAAATAGCTTTAAAAATTTAAACTTGTTTTCTTATTGTTAGACTGGAAAGTTTTTCATTAGGCTTCGTATAAATGGAATTAATATTTTCTAAATATGTAATTTTCTAAAGATAAATATTTAAAGAATTTGCATTGACACAATGGAACATCTGATAGCCCTATGCTATCCCAACGTGATGAATGTCGAATCACTGGATACGTTGGAAAGCATCTACCTGGCAACTTCGAATCGACGTTCTTTTTGTAAGAAATTCAACTCTTTTGGAAATAGCTTGGCTGCGAGGTGTTTCATACACAGAATATCAACCAAAATGTGTTGAGATGATCTATAAATGACGCGAAGATCTTCTGCTATCTCTCTGATGATTTTCAACGTTCTCACGGTCTTCACTAAATGCTCTATACCATTCAAATAATCTGGTTTTTGAGATAGCAGTATCCCCATAGGCTATCTGCAACATTTTCGATGCGTCGGTTGCAGATATTCCATTGGAAACCCAAAATTTCACACAAATTCTTTCAATTTTTTTATCCATAGTAAAAATCGCCAGAATAACTTTTCATGACA
The DNA here is from genome assembly GCA_031761425.1 of Cosmopolites sordidus. Classification (NCBI taxonomy): domain Eukaryota; kingdom Metazoa; phylum Arthropoda; class Insecta; order Coleoptera; family Curculionidae; genus Cosmopolites; species Cosmopolites sordidus. The sequence continues at coordinate 136,460 of JARFXV010001395.1, forward strand.
GAAACATATGACAAACACACACTAATTAATATATCGCGCTCAAACTTCACATGTATATCACATACGGTTGTACCAACCTAAGAAAAAAGATGCCGATTCAAACCGCGCGGGATTTAAATGACTTAGTCCCGGTCAATTTTGATCACGTGGTATATTTCTTGATTTAATTATTTATTTTACAAAAAAGAGTTTATTATTTTTCTTTTATTGAGTAATCCTGGAAAACAACAAAAGTGTAACAATTATATATAAATTCAGGTGTGGTAAAAAGATGATTTGTTTCAAACACTGGTTTTATTTTACCTTATTTGGTGTTTCTATAAGTAGATTGTTCTAAATATTATAAAAGCAACATTTTTAACAATCAATATTCATACAAGTATTCAGGTCAGATCAAATGTCAACCAGTATTCCTTTCTTATATCCACTGCATCGTTATATTTACGGTATATTAGCAAAATAAGATAAAAAAAGTAAATTTAATTGAAATTTTAAATTACAATAGTTTACTTTCTTATAGCATATCCTTTATAATACTGTAATACTGAATACTGAAAACTAACAATAATATTGTTCATGGCAATCAAAAGAAACATTTTGCATTCGCAATATATTAAGTGCTTTCTTTTACATCAGAATATAATCCTGAGGCACCCAATGATTTCATCTGTTCCCATCCTACGCGGTCAACGATTTTCAACGCTAAACGAAGCGGTTGATACGTTCAAAATGCATGTTTTGGAGACGTATGCAAAGTTTTGCAAACGTATCCAAAAGTGTAGCAATGATCGCGGAGAATATTTTGAAAAACAATAAAACCATTTTCAAGGATAAATATTTGTTTTTATTTATTATTCCGAATACATAAATAGCAACCCTCGAATACGACTACTTTCACTCGCGTTTTTCTTTTGACTGAACAAGAAAAGCAGTACGTACCGCAAATGCTCTTTATTTGGCTCGAAACTCGACATACGACACACGAAAAAAATATGATGCTAACTCGATGGATAGTTATATAAATATATAAATTTTGTTTCAAGCTCGATTAACCTCTTACTGAAACATTTGAAATGATGAAAAAAAAGTTTATGGTGATGATTATGTATCTCGTGAGTTCAAGTGGTATAAACGATTCCAGAACGGTCGTGATGCTTTGAAAGACGACCCAAAGCTAGACCGGCCAAACAACAAAAATCGCGATGAGTTGGTGGAAAAAGTGTGTAAACTGATCACCTACGATTCGACTGTGAGATGGATAGCGAATCAATTAAATACGACCAAAGACATGATTCCCGAAATTTTGACAATGAATTTAAACAAACAGAGAGGCTGTGCTCACAGGACCATCACTGTCGAATTTTTGGCAAAAAACAAGTCATTGTGCTCCAACATCCTCCGTATTCGCCTAATTTGTCTCCACGTGACTATATCCTATTCACGAAACTCAAACATGAAAAGAACGTTTTATAACAGTCTTACACAAGTCCCAGAAGCCGTGAAGATGGTCATTGAGGCGATTCCAAAAAACGACATAAAAAAATCTAGCTAGTATTGCTTGAACGTGCCCAGCGGAAGGGATGTATTTTGAATAAAAAGAAATAATTTTGTCAAAATAACTATTTTTTTAACTTATAAAGTTCCGTTATTTTTCCGACATACTGTGTAGATGTAAAATTTGTAGTGGCATCTATTCGAAATTTCAATTCGTTACTATTAATGAATAACAACTAACGCTGATTAGTAATTCAAAAGAATTATTTTTGATCATCTTTATGCAGGAATGATTAAAATATTGCTTATTTCGGTAATAACGTAGATCGTCCATAATAATATTTCGAATAATGATAAAACAAATTTTTAAACTGCATGATGTATTCAAGTTGAAAGTCCAAATCTTCCATCTCAACAATATATACAACACCTGAACACTATTAATAATTTAGTATTCATCAACAAACATTGAATTACTAATACTATATTGAGTTAAAATTGTTCATGTATGCTCATGATCATACACCTATTCAGACATCGTAATAAATGGTTCTCAATAATTTAACAACTACTACAAACACTCTTATTCGCATGCTGTTTTGAATCGATAAATGCAGTAAAGGTAATTCGCCACGAGTTTTCGCATCTCTGCCGAAAATCAACTGCAAGAGGTGCTTACACCAAGCAATAAAGAATTATTTCAAGAGAAACAAACCCCAAAAAAAAACAATATATATATATATATATATATATATATATATATATATATATATATATATATATATATATATATATATGCAGAAGTGATCCTTTTACACAAAAAAGGAGCACAGGAAGATTTAAAGAACTACCGTCCAATAAGCCTCCTATCAGTGATGTACAGAGTTTTCACTAAGATAATTTCTAAAAGAATATTAAAAAAACTGAATGACGCACAACCAAGAGAACAAGCAGGATTCAGAAGTGGATTCAGTACAATGGATCACATCCAGGTTGTACAGCAGGTCATAGAAAGGCACAACGAATACACCATGCCACTGTGCTTGGCTTTTTTCGACTACGAAAAAGCATTTGATTCCATCTCAAAGCATGCGATAATGGATGCACTGCTTAGTCAAGGTGTAGAGGGAGCCCATGTAAACCTATTAGAATCGATATATGATGGAGCTACAGCCATAATTCACCTTGATGATCTTGAAGTGGGAATTAATATAGAACGAGGTGTACGGCAGGGTGACGCAATATCGCCTATTCTTTTCTCGGCTGGCCTTGAAGAAGTATTCCGTAAACTGGATTGGGAACAGGATGGTGTAAAGATCAATGGTGCAAACTTAAACCATCTTAGATTTGCAGATGATATTATTCTCATTTCACAAGACCCAGAGGAGCTGCAAAGACGCATACAAGAACTGCAAAGGGCTGGCGAACCATTTGGCTTGAAAATAAACCTGAAAAAGAGTCAGGTTATGTTCAATAACTTCGCTCAGGACAGAAGAATTTCAGTTTTAGGAAGGGATTTAGAGATTGTGGACGGCTTTATATATCTTGGGCAGAGGATTTCAATGGAGGGGAATACCGCCCGGGAGGTGGAACGGCGTGTTAAATGTGGCTGGCAGGCATTTGGTAGGCTCAACATAGTGTTTAAGAGCAGACTCCCACTTTGCCTGAAAAGAAAAGTATTCGATCAGTGCGTTCTACCCGTTATGACATACGGAAGTGAAACCTGGACACTCACATCGCAATCAATTCAAAAACTTTGGGTGGCACAGAGGGGAATGGAAAGATGTATGCTTGGCATTACAAGACGAGACAGAAAGTCCTGCGCATGAATCAGGGAACAAACAAAAGTCTGTGACATCATTGGAAGAGTAAAACAATTGAAATGGAGATGGGCAGGCCATATAGCGAGGCGATGGGACGACAGATGGACCAAGGCAATCCTGGAGTGGATACCGCTTGATCGCAAATGTCCGCGAAGAAGACCGAAAGCACGATGGATTGATGACATCGTTAAGTATATTGGACCCGAGTGGCAGAGGAAAGCCCAGGACCGTGAAGTTTGGTGGAAGCATGCTGAAGAGGCCTTCATCCTGCAGTGGATCGATACGGGCTGATGATGATGATATATATATATATATATATATATATATATATATATATATATATATATATATATATATATATATATATATATATATATATATATATATATATATATATATATTGTTTAAATGATGTAGCTTAAACTGACTTAAAAATTAATTACATTTTAAAAATCTTTCTATTTGCTGATATATTATAAGATGATGCACACGGGACTGAAAAATGTTGATAAGTTGGTAGTTAAAAAAAAAGATAGTAGCGGTATAAAAAAATATGCCCTCCCATTCAGACAGATTTAATCGAACCACCCGAACATGTAAATGTTTATAAATAGGGTTAATGCACGTGACTACATTTTATCTATCTCGTAAATTTCGATTGTAAACGACACTGTTTTATCACGCTTTCAATCGAGGGGTTGCCAGTAACCATTGCTATATAACGCCCTTAAAAAGTAGCAAATTTGATAAGGGATTTCTAACATCTGAACGAAAAAAACATTGATAAAAAATTTGGTTGCACGGTTCTTCGCTTTTCTATTTATGTCGCTACAAAAAATCTGGCTTTATAAAGTCGAAGGACTTTCAATGCTGATTGATATACAACAATTTGTTTGCCAGAAGTCATCATTTGTAAATGTTCAAGTAGTAATTTTCTGGTAGTACTCTCTCTAGTTGTTTTCTTGGATTCATCATCGTCATCATCCCCCGTTGCCCCTACAGTGTGCGGTATGTTTTGGTCTTGTCCACAATGCTTCTCCATTTCCTTCTGTCCTTCAGTCCACTCTGGCAATTCAATTCGCTTTAAGTCGCGGTCTTCAATTCATCCCGTTACCACCGGTCTCCAGTTGGTGATTGCCAATATAATACTTTCTCTTTGTTTCATACCATAATTCCCCATACCATCTAATTATCTGTGCCTTTATGTTGCGTACTCTCTGTCTTCTTCGTTGAATAGCTCTCTGATTTCGCGGTTCATTAGTCTTCGATACCATTCTCCTTCCTTTTTCCACACATTGTCCTTATTACTCTTCTCTCAAAGGCCCTTAGTTTTTCTTCCTCCTTTTTTGTGAGGGTCATCGTTTCTGCTGCGGACGTTACAATGGGTCTTATAATTGTTTTATAGATTCTACTCTTTGTGCCATATCCAATCTTTCTGATCCTTAATAACTTTTTGTATCTGTAGTATGCATTGTTTCCTGTTTGGATTCCATGAGCTATTTCCATACTCCTATCGTTGTTCCTATTCACTACTACACCCAGATTTTAAAATCCACTTCCTCACACTGGAGTTCTCCTATTGTTGTCTCTTCATTCTTGTTTGACACCGATCTGCTACATTTCATTTATTTGGTATTTTCTTTGTTTATATATAAACCTCTAATTTGGACTTCTCTCTCTATTTCTGTGACTATTTCATGTAGATTTTTCTTATCTCTGACTATATTGGTGAGATCGTCTGCATAGCCTATTATCTGTACGGATTAGTTCCTTATGGTTCCTTTTATGCTTTCTTTTTTAATTATTCCCTCTAATACTATATTGAAAAGTTTTGTTGAAAGAGCATCTCATTTTCTTACTTCTCTGTTGATTTTAATGTTTTCCGATTTCCCTTCTTTAGTTATCACTGTTGCTTGTGAGTTTTCCATCGCCATCTTTATTAGCCTTATAATTTTTACTTGTATTTTCATATTTTCTGCGTCTTTCAGTATCATGTCTCTTCTCAGGCTGTCGAATGCTTGTTTAAAGTCTACGATTAGAATGTGTATGTTGTTATCGTATTGATGGCACTTTTCTATCGTTTGGGTTATGATATTTATCGCGTCAATAATAGACCGTCTTCTTCTGAACCCTTGTTGGTAATTCATTATATATTTTTCTACTATTTTCTTTAGTTGGTCATTTATTAGTGTAATTAGTATCTTATTAACTGAGTTTAGAAGCATTATTCCTCTGTAGTTCTTACATTCCTAGGAGTTTCCCCTTTTTCAGTATCAGTGCCAGAAGCCCCTCTTTCCGTAACTCACCGTAACTCATATTAAAAATTTAATTTAATTTAAAAAATTTAATTTAATGCTTTTATGGGCAAAAGACCGTTCCATTCAAAAAATGTTCATGGTGCTTCAGAAAATCAGAAAACAGAACGCCCTGTCTACGCCGCTATCTATTTTTTTTTCAGCAATATCAATTATACCTAATAGCGACTTATACTAGATCTATCATACGAGTTTCAAGATTTCATTTCAAACGGTTTCAATATTACTAAAAAAAATCAAATTTTATTTTGGAACTTACAGGGCCATACTTATGTAATGGCCTATACATACCTATGTAACCACCGAATATTTTTTGAGTTCTCATAAACATGCAGAAAGAAGCACATATTTCCTCGTTTCTCTCAACTTGCCTAAAACTTGCCCCCCTACTTTTTCTATCCTAACAGAATTCTTCGATAGTTTTATTAGTTCGCTTTGAATTCGAAAAGAATAATTATTGCCATTCATCATTTGGGCGGACTTTGTCTTCTTGATGTTGACCGGCAGCCTTGTTTGATGTTCAACTTGAGTAAGCTCTTAGTGTTTTTTTCTTGATTTACTATAGTTTATTTGAAAGATCCCATGGAATACATTTTCTTATGTTATTCACCTTTTTCATGACATACTCTAAAGTTATAGTACATACTAAATAGCAGTGATGGAAAAACACATCCTTGTCTAAACCCTCTTTCGATGTTAATTTTATCGGAAACGTGTTCCCTGTTCTACAAAGTTTTTTACGGTGCCAGTCTATTTTGCAATAACGCCTCTTAGTGTAAAATATTTCTTATTGCCCCATGATCGATGTGGCAAACACATTTTAAAAGTCGAGGAATATTAAATACAGTGGGTGTCGAAATTGTCTGATGTATTAAGATGAAATAAGATGTATAAAGAATGATATTGCTGATATCCTTTGTTGTAGAATCATACCTCTACAGTTGTTATACGCAGCCAGGTTGCCTATATTTTTAAGCAGCCAATTAAACAGGTTTTAATCAGCCAATCCTTCTAGTTGTTACGAATATTTTCATTATTTTAGATCTCTCTCAGTAGCGAATGAAACTCTCTGGCAAATATAATGCAGTTTGTTTTAAACATTTTAGCTAGAATATCTCCTGTCCCTGCAGCTGTATTATATGTAAGGTTACGGATAGCTGCCTCTATTTTCCGAATGAATGAGACTGAAGTATCTGGAGAGTTCTAGCAAGATCACCAATTAATCTAAAATCTTCCTGAATATTAGTGAAAAGCTCTTTCCAGTGTTGCAAATGCTAATCATTGGTGGAATCCTTTTCTGAGATCTTCAATTATGTTCAATTCTGTTTTTAGTGCATTTCTCAAATATGTCATTTCCTCATTTTCTCTATTTTCTTCATTTAATAGATCTCCATCCATATTGTTGCATACGTTAAGTACAAACTTAAAGCTGTCCCTTGCGTTTTGCTTAAATCTTTCAGTTCTTATAACTGAAAATGTATATGTACTATGTTTTCTTTTGAGAATTTCGTTAGTAGTGATGCATTATGAATTTCTAAATCCTGGCCAAACTCTTACCGTATTACTCTATCAATAACAACTTATTAGTTTAATTCGTGCTTTAAAGTGTAAAAACTTTTATTTTAAAAGTGGAGACAGACTATTTCTGGCTGATTAAAATGACAATTTAAAATATTCAACGAGATTAAAGCATCAATGAATCAACTTTTTTCATGAACGTGTTCCTAAATTATCTACAAGGTAAATAAAAATTATATATATTAAAGGAGGTTATTGTGCATATTAAATCAATGTGTATATTTTTTTGTGAATATATTTCAAATTTTATAAAACAAGGCTCCTATATACTTTATACATTTTCTAATAAATAATTTACTTCATATGCACTCAAATTATTAACAGTTCGATAATTCAATTTAATTAAACTTTATTAAATTAAAAAAGAAAAATGAAAATTAGCAGACAGCATTTTCATGTAGTCCGCCATCAATCGAAGTATTTGAAATGCATCTTCCTATAAATAAATTTAGAGTACTAATAACATTATATTGCATGCTACGGTGGTTAGAGGGAATGATGCATTTTCATTAAACTTTACCAAAAGCCTGCACGAGTCAGAGAACAAGGTAATGGTAAACTATTTGCTGGACGTTGTTTCAGAACAAGTTTGAAACTGGAATTTCAAACTCGTCGACGAAACAGAAAACGTCAATTAATATTAAGAGCTAATTTATTGTATACCGTATACAACGTGATGCGTTAAACCACTTTTGCCCAGCGTATTTTTTTTCTATTTCCTTAAAAATAATCATTCATCGTTATTTACCATAACTTTAGTATCGTACATACACCTACATTATTTTTATTATTATAATGTATTTCTGTAATTTTATAAATGCCATTAATACTGTTAAACAATTTAATAAATTCTAGGATACATGATAATGTTAAAATACCTTGATATACATACTATGGAGAAAATAACTTTCGTAAATTTAACCAACGATTCTTTACATAATTTGAAAGAAAAAAAAGCCTTACAACAAGTATAGGATATAAAAACTAAGGGATTTCGCGAAAAACAATTTCAAAGTTGTTAAATCACAAATGGAAAAGCTATGATAAGAATTATCACTTTAATCAAGTAAGTGTAAATGAAAAGTGTTATGAACTCGAAAACAACGATAGTTTACCATTTCTGGATGTTTTAGTTAGTAGAAACAATAAAAATAGGTTAGATTTTGATGTTTTCAGAAAAAACGCCACCACTTCGAGATACATTCCTAACGATTCAAATCATAGCTTCCAAAATAAGATGGCCAATTTAAATTTTATGGTAAATAGATTAATTAATTTTCCTTAATTAATAATTATAACAAAGAATTAAAATTAATTAGGGAGGTATCTGAAGTGAATGGTTATAATAAGAACATTGTAGATAAATTAATTAGAAAACATAAGTTCAGAAAATTATTGAAAGAATTTTCGACTTTTCAAAAGGATCAGAACACAAAGAAATTCATGGTAATACCATTTGATGCTCAATTAATAAGAGGGCTAGACAAAATTTTGAAAAAAGTGGACATTAAGGTAGTGTACAAACCATATAATAAATTAAGAGAAGTTCTGGGTAATCCAAAGGATAAAGTAAAGCAACATGAAAAGTCGGGGATTTATGAAATTAGTTGTCAAGACTGTGATCGAAGGTATATTGGGCAAAGAAAAAGATCCATATTGACAAGATATAAAGAATATATTGCCCACATTAGATATGAGAGAAATGAAAAATCTTGTGTTGCCCAACACGCAATCGAACACTACCACAGTATAAATATTTGTAATTTAATACTAATTAAAAGTGTTAATAATAATAGGGCTTTAGACGCATTTGAAAGCATTCAAATAGAAAAATGTAAGAAAATCATGAACCGAGATAAAGGGCCTATCCCGTTCAATCAACTTTTTCAATTATTAATGTAAGGCTTAGTAAACTTCACGGTTCATGATTTTTACACGCTTCGTTAGGTAGGGTTTTTCATATAAATAGTACATAGTTTAGTTTTAGAATTAGATTAAATCATCTCCTGATGATGCTAACATGATCGCTAATCATCTTAGTTTCGCCAAACATGCGTCGAGCAGTTTAAAAAAAATAAAGGGCCTATCCCGTTCAATCAACTTTTTCAATTATTAATGTAAGGCTTAGTAAACTTCACGGTTCATGATTTTTACACGCTTCGTTAGGTAGGGTTTTTCATATAAATAGTACATAGTTTAGTTTTAGAATTAGATTAAATCATCTCCTGATGATGCTAACATGATCGCTAATCATCTTAGTTTCGCTAAACATGCGTCGAGCAGTTTAAAAAAAGTGATTTGGTGTTTAATGGTAAATCTCTTTTTGTTTTACAAATTTTTGTAAAAGTATATTAAGAAAATAATAAATGGTTGTTATTTAACAATGAAAATGCAAATAAACTTATGAGCATTAATAAAAATTTTTTTTTTTAAAATGAGTCATATATCCGCCAAAAAATAGAGGTGGCAACGTAGTATAGTAGTTCTATAGTATCGATTAATATATATTATTGCTTAATTATATATTAATTGCTTAAGAGAACAATGAAACAATACATGTAATTTTCGCACATTGAACATTTTACGATGTTGCCAATTGTAAAAAAATGAAAATGCGATATGCATTGCGGAAATGGTTGCATTTTGGACACATGTTTTAAGGAAACTTTTTGTTCAAAATAATGTAAAGAATCGTTGGTTAAATTTACGAAAGTTATTTGCCTAACACGCTATATAAGGTCGCTTTATGTATGGAAACAATCAAATATCTCCAGCACGCTTTGAGATGTCTTAATAAAATGTTGTACACAAACATCAGGAAATTGGCTTTTTGGGTATACCATATTCTCATTTTTTTTCTTGATAACATATTTGAAATCATAATCATATTAATAATAAAATTAAATGATCTCCTGATTATGCTAACATGATTAGCGAAACGTGCGTCGAGAAGTTCAAAAAAGTGATTTGGTGTTTAATGGTAAATCTTTTCAGGTTTATTGTTTCACACCAAAGGTTCCAAATAGAAGAACTGATCAGTACTTGAATTTGACATTGTCGGAAAGAGCATTTTTTTCTGAATTCAACGAGGTAAATATTGTATGGTTTTTATTTCGAAATGAATTTTAAAATAATGACTAAAATGTGTTTTGGTCTGTTTTATGGTAAATATATTTTTCATTTAGTAAGTTACAAAACAATTGATGACAAATGAAGTATTTGATCACACTTGACCACTGATAACTGTTAACGTCAATTTGTGAATTTCAAATTTCTTCCTATTTTTATATGGAATTAACATATATTTAACTGAAAGGGAATTGAAATACTAACTAATTGTTGGATACGGTGACAGAAAACACACTTATGCTAAAGTTTATCGAGTATTCAATGAAGTATATCAGATACGTTTTCTGTTACCATATCCAATAATATAATTAGTATTAATTCCATATAAAAATTGAAAGAAACTTGAAATTCACAAACTGACGTTAACAGTTGTCAAGTGTGATCAAATACTTTATCTGTCATCCATTGTTTTATAGCCTACTAAATGAAAGATATATTTACCCTAAAACAGACCGCAAACAGACCTTTTAGCATTTTTTCTTAAATCTGTTTTGAAAAAAAACTATACAATATTATCCTCGTTGAATATAAAAAAATCTCTTTCCAACAATGCCAAATTCAAGTACTGTTGTTATTTAAACAAATCAAGTTAGTCTTGGGTTTCAAATATGCGACAAGGAAAAAAAATGAAAATATACCCAAAAAGTGGTACCCATTTTCTGGTGTTTGTGTACAAAACTTCATTAAGAAATCTGAAAGCATTCTCGAGATATTTGACCGTTGCCATACATAATAGCGAGCAACTTCTATATATATTCTGATCACAAGCAAATTAAAAATTTTGATTAAAAAAAGCTAGATAAAGTGATAGACTTACAGTATCAATAAACAATAAACAAAGGCATAAACAGAAATAAACGCAAAGGAAAGCCCAAGATTTTTAAAATATTGCAACAATTTAATCCTGCCCTACAGCCAAGATCAAAATCGGTTCAATATGTGAAAGATCAATCAACCGTTATGTTATTAGAGCTGAGAAAAAGCCAATACTTTCTAAAGTTTTGTAAATCTATTCTGAGATCTCAATTTACGAAAAAAAAAACATAATACAGTGAAACAAATATTAGATCCTAAACTCAATTCCTAGTCAAATCAGAATTTTTGCCGTCCTGTGGTTATTTTAAAGCGCCGTGTTTCAGTTTCAAAACGAGGTACTGTGAATATAACTTGAAAAAAATCAGTTGAAGGTGCAATGTGTGGTGTCTTTGATCTCCAGATTAAAAAAAAACTTCTAGTTGTCTAATTATAAATATCAGATCTTGTGTGCTTCTACCCTTTCTAAAACCATGTTGTAGTTCCTCTAATGTTGCTTCTATTTTTTCTTTCAGCCTATGCTCTTTATTCTGATAAATATTTTTCCGGGTAAACTTATTAATCACTCGTGTGCATTTCAGCATTTTGCTGTGATCTCGTCTTTGCTGTGATCTAGTTTACAAAAAAAAAAATTAAAATTACTTTCACTTTCACTTACTAAATATGCTTTTCATTTAATATATTTTTTTAATTTAATAAAATTAAACTACTTTACTTTAAATTAAATTTGTAAACTACTGCAAAAAGTAGCTTATATCAAGCAAGCAAGCATAGTAGATTATATCAAGGAGATGAAAACGAAAGCACAAAGATACCCAACGTCGGTAGGCGCTACCTTTATCTCTTGTCTTGCGTCATGACTTTTCGCTTGAGTCTTGCATGCTTCTCGTTCAACAAAGCATGCGTCTTTCACCGCAAAAATGCGCCTGCATACACTTTTCGAGTTGTTGTTGTAAAACTCTATGACCTGTGATTCGAAGTGCTTCCAGATGGGCCGTATTTGCCGGATTTTGCTCCTAGCGATAACTGTTTCTTAAACTTGAAAAAGTGACTCACTGAACGAAAATTCACATTAAATGATGAGATCAAATATCAGACAACCGCTGATTTGATAAAGTTGTGCATCGCGGGTGTTAAAAAATTGGAATAATATATTGAATTGCAACTTGATTGCGTTGAAAAACAAAAAAAAAATTAAACATTTGTTTTCCTTGTCAAGTGGAGAACTTTTCGAATAACCCTCGTATATAAATTCTACAAGTAAAGGGTATTTAAAAAATATAAAATTTGGATAGTCGATATATTGGAGCTCTTGATGTATTAAAAATGGTGATTTTTTATAAATCAAGATGTTTTTAAACCATTACTGAAAATTACAATTCAATCTAAAATAAACCGCCAGAAAATATGCAAGAGAAAGGTAAAATGCAGTGAAATATTTTAAAGGTTCTATGGTATATTGAAATTAATTCTGAATTGTTGTCTATCAACCAAGACTCGCAAATTATCTGTTGAGTTTTACAATCCACTATAATCAGTGCTATAATATTTTCAAGCGCTCTTAGCAATGTTAACAGACGTTCTCTAGTGGTGTACTTGAATAATCCCGATAAGCAAAATTATTAGTTAGTCCCCAAACAAGAAGCGTTGCGTTTGGTAGAATTTCAACAACTTAATTTACTTCAAACTAACACTCAGGTTGTCAACGCCAACGTCAATTGGGCACATCTCAATCCAATGTATGTTGAGCCACACCGAAAATACTCAGTTCTTGCCGACAGAATAAAAGTTCTTTTCAAACAAGACAATGCCAAATCGCAAAATATCTGACAAGCTATCACTATCGGGTTTTCATCTATACCGGTTATTAGGCACTCTTTAATTTGAGCAAAATCGACCTGATATAATTCATAAGATTTTACCTCTAAACAAGGACTGATACCATGGATAGTCTGAACGAACTTTCGGTATGATTGTTTCAAACGAGAATTATTTCCAATTTCTTTCTTATCCTATTTCCACGATTAAGTCTTAAACAAATTTTGATAACTACCTAAACTCAACCTCGTACTACAGATACTTCAAGTTTGTAATGAAAATTGAATTTACTTTTTTAGTCGTTGTCGTTGCTTTTAAATTTATGCATTAAGGAAAAATCGAAAATTAATTAAAAATTGCACCCATCTTATATAAAATTAAAGCAGATTATGAAATGTAGTTCAGAAAATACCTATTCTAATGTTCTACAAATTGCACATAAATACTCATATGTAATTCAATTAAAAGAATACAAAAAGTAAATTCCCTAATAGTGATTGAAAAACAAAACTGGAATTTTGTAAATATATGTACTAACTAATGTGTAAATTGATTTAGAAATAAATACAAGTTAATATGCTACTCTCCAGTATTTAACCTCTACTCCGCATTACTGAAATAACATGGTGTGAAAAGTTACAAGTGGGCTTGAATAGAACTTAAATCTAATAGGCTTAACAAATATTCCTGTGAGTATTATTTACTACAAAGACTTTTTAAAATAAAACTTATTAATTCTCCTAAATGTCCCTCCAATGACAATGCCAGGGTTTTTCGAAAAGTTCTCGGCTTGACAAAGAAGAAAACACAAGATTTTTGACCATTTAGACCAACGACGCTCCAACTTTTTAATACCTCAGTATAATACTATTGCAAAAATAAAATGCAAGGAGCGTCTCACCGAAAAAACTATTAAAAAAAAGATAGGCAGTCAAGGGGACTGCCGACAGAAGTGAAAACTTGAAACTTTAGAATATTTGTTTTTTTTTTTAATTTTTAAATTAATTAGGGTGTGAATAATTAAAATTTCATTATATAATTAAATTCCAATATCAATATTGGAAATATTTGAAAATAAATTATTTGTTTTTGTCATTAATTTTTCTACATAAAAATATTAGCATATTATGTACTCACTCTTGTACTACACAGTGATTCTACAATTAAACAATTAAAATAATGATTATCTAAAACACTATTTAAACAATGCATAGTATACACAAATTAAACTTTTCACATGGTCAATTTAACTTCACTTATTGCTACTACAGCAGTACCGATCCAAAAAGAGTCCCACACGCACATGAAACAGTCGAGTATATACGATGTAGTAGTGTAGATATGCGTATACATCTACACAGGCCACTGCGCGTCGCCAGTCTGGCGCAACACGTCACTAGCATGTCGGTGGCGCGAACGCATAAGTTTTGCCCCTACCAAAAATCGCTCAACGCGGCTAAAGAAGTTTTCACTTCAATAAACGCAAATATTTAATTTTTCGACAAAAATTATTATTTTTATTCAAAATATTTCTCATTGCGCGTCAATATAACGTTTTGCGCGTTCAATTAGGTTGAAGATTAAATTTTTGAACTAGGTCAAAGATATGTCCTTCAGGGATTTTTGAATGCTTTCAATGTCAGCATAATGCTGCCCTTTCATCGGTAAATGAAGGATTTTGAAGAGGTAGAAAGTCGCAGGGAGCCAAATTAGGTGAATATGGTGAACTATTGATGGTTAAAATGTCATTTTTGGTCAAAAAATCAGTGATGAGCGTCGAGCGATGGGACGGCGCATTATCCTACAACAAGTTGATGGTATTATGACTGCACACGACGTATACGCGACAAAAGACGCTTTATAACAACAAGATAAAACACAACATTGATCATTTGATCAGGTACAACAAACTCATTGTGCACAAGTCTCTCCGAATTGAAACAAATCAATATTGTTTTGATTTTTTACTTCTCGAGATGCTTTTTCTTTGAATATGGCTTGCTCGGGTGCTTTCATTGGGCACTTTGAGACTTGGTTTCTGGATTATATTGAAAACACCACGTCTCATCACCAATAACAATGATGTACTTGAAGTTTTCATCTTTTTTCGACTCTTTAATCAAGTCATTGCAATATTGGATTTGGAGCAATTTTTGGTCGTCAGTCAATTTGTGTGGAACATAGCGTGCACAAACCTTCCGAAGTACCAAATTATCTGTCTAAATGCGATGAATTGAATCTTTGGACATGTTTAATTCCATTTCCATGTATTGCAACGAAAATTTTGGCAGATTTTTTATAAATTCACGCACAATTTCAATGATACTTTGAGTAACCACGGAATTTTTTATTGTGGATATTCATTGTGCTTGATGTCCTCACGACCTTCTTAAAATCGTTTAAACCACTCGCGGACTCTACCACGGGACAAACAATCCTCACCATACACTTGTTTCATTAATTGAAACGTTCCGGTGGATGTTTGACCAAGTTTAAAATAAAAATTAATATTCGCTATTTGTTCGATGTTTATTTTTCGGCCGATGGTATAAACCCACTGGCATTTTAAGCGCTATAACTTGGCTTCTAATGATCTGAATGTCATGAAATTTTATCAAAACGTCAGTGAAAGATGCGCCTTTCCAACGCTCGTCAAAAAATGACGCCACTAGAAATAGACATTTTTAAAAAGTTCGGTTTTCCGTGACGCGCACCTTGTATGCTCTAAAAATATATCCTGAGCGGTTCGCTCAGCTTTGACTTCGTGGTTTGAAGTGAATTTTCATTCAGTGAACCATTTCTTCAAGTTTGGAAAGAGGAAGTAGTCGCTGGTAGCCAAATCCGAAGAATATAGCGTACGTGAAATCATTTCGAAGCTCAAGTCATGGAGTTTTGCACCAACAACCGAGACGTGTGTGCAGGCGCATTATCGTCGAGAAAGAACACTTTCTGCCAGATGTGGATATTTAGGTTTAGTAGTGAAGCGTAATACTCTCCGGTAATGGCTCTGCCTTTTATCAGGTAGTCTATAAACACTATATCACGAGAATCCCACAAACCCCTAAACATGACTTTTCCAAATGGTAAATGGAACCATTTTCGCTTTCTTTGTTACAGTTTTACTTAATTACACTCACTATTTCAACTGCGGCATCGCCTCTGACAAGTAATGGTGAATCTACTGTTATAAAAAAAGCGCATTTATATAATTCTACAAATTCTTGAGAAATATTCATTCAATTGTCTTTGATGACCGTTAACAAATGCTGACTCATCGAGCGGAAAACTTTTTCATAATCAAAACATTGTGTAAAATGTAGTGGATACGGACTATCGTGAACTTTTGAACTCCCAAATAAAAAATTATGAAATAGCTCAAACTGCAAATTTCTTCATTTTTCAGAAAACTCCAAAACTTGATTGATTTACTGAATCGTCACAAACAATCATCGTCTGAAATACACCATGTATAGTCACTTCGCCATTCTTGCGTCATCTCTGTGTCAGACTGAGAACTTCTTGAACTACCCTTGCATAACGACACGTATATCTTCCAATGGTAATCGTAATTGTACCCACACCTTTAAAAATCGTTTTTTTAAACTCACTCACAAATTTGCATTAAATAATCTACACAATTAAATAAGTATTTTTGACGAACAATATATACAACTTCAAATTGAAAAAGAAAATAATTAATGCTCAGAAAGATATAAAGACGCCGCTAGAAAAGTAAACAAAGGACGTTATAATAAAAAAGCCCGCCCAGCAACGGAGGCGAACAGGATAAGGACGAAGGGGAAGATGAGACCCTAGAGAAAAAAGTACCAAGGAAAAAAAGAGTTATGAGTGCGTCAAGAGGGCGTCGGAGAAGGAGTCGGAAAAGGAGGCGGACTTGAAAAAGTTTAATTTGCAGTAGTATTTTGTGAAATACTACACGTATTATTGGTAAGAAATGCTCGAAAATGTAGAAAATAAAAACTGAAAAAAGATCTCACAAAACTCTAGATGAACCCTAAATTAAAAATATGATGTAAAAACCACCTCCATTTGTAGATATTACATTAAAATGTGCGATGTTGTTGGCCTCGTTGTAGTTCACTCTAGATAATGGTAATCTTAGGATCTCGTGATCATAAGACACATCCTGAATATACGTCCAAGAGCATGGACAAAACTAATGACCCATTTCAGTACCTTTTTGCAAGAAAACTCGGACCCTCAATCCGAATTTGTCACCTAAATGTAGAAAATATAAGCCACTCAAAGAGCCAGTATATACGAAAACTTACCTACCAAAACATTAAAAAATGACAACATCGACTAGTCAGGAGACTAGAAGTCTCCTGTGAAACGGAGGAACATCTACAAAAGAGGAGCAAAAACTGGGCTACGAACCGCTCGGTTCTATGAACTATCAAATGTATAGCAACATATGTATATAACATATCAACGTATGTTAAGTAAGACATAGAAAACACCTCTCTGGCCACCTCTCTGGCCAACACCTCTCTTCCACATCTGCCAACAACGAGATCTATAACGTTGTCGTTAAAATCGGAAGCATCACAGAGTCTAATACTTACAAACCTCCAGCCCAAATTATTAAAACACATTCTCATGCTGCTATATATGAGCATGACTTCAACAGTCAACACTAGCAATGGAAATACAGAGACGTCTTACCCTTGTTTTTGTTGCTAAATACCGTTTCACAATTAAATCAGCAGCCTGGAAAGAAGAATATAGTCCCGAACTGTGTTTCATCTCGGCTGATGATGGGAGCCAACTCCTATCAGTTTCACGTGGAGGTTCACGCAAAAGTGGACAGAAAATGTGGTAAGCCAGAACTTCCAGATCTCTAGGATCTCGTGAACATTATTGAGGAAACTAGGAAGCAGAGACCACAAAGAAAACAAAGACAACTGTTAGCCAAAACGCCAATGCTTCACACACAATAACGACATTCAAAGCACTTAAAAACCAAGCCCTCACAACTGAGCTGAAGCGAGAACATAAAACCCTAAAAGTTGCAGCCACAGAAACCGAATATTGCCGCGCCTTCTCCTGCTAAGAGGTTTTAAAGTATCTTAAAGACATTTAATTCTTAACACTACAAAAGTATTTACGTTTTTGAGGCACTTAGTTATTCACTATTAAAAAAATATATTCTTGGAGGTTTATTCCTCGAAATTTAGGCCGTTGTTTTCGATGATTTCAACTCATCTTTGAGCCAGTAACTCTAGTTGTAGAGTAATTCTCTTCAGTGCCTTTATTAGGTTTTTGGAGGTCTTTAGAAAAACTCGACAAACTCGACTCGTTTTACCTCTTCTTCAGTCATATTTTTTCCTTCGCAAAAAGTGAGCGAGATCGGGGCTGCTGTATACTAGGCCAGGGAAAAGTTTAAAGTCAAATTAATTAATTTTTTTACGTGGTTATGTGAAATGTGTGGTCTTGCTGCAGGAGCATTTTTTTTTACGGTTGACCAAAGCTGGGTATTTTTCGACCAGAACAGAGTGTATGTTTTCTCTCAACTTGAGCTGAATAGAGTACTGAATTTATCGCCCTACCATCAGGAACTAACTCAAAATGAATTATTACCAGCACAGCATAATATTTTTGACAAATCTTTCTCGCCTTAGTATCGGAAGAGCTGGTTGCCCGGATATAACCCATTTCTTTACGGCATTAAGATTGATAAAATAAACGAATTTTTCATCGCAGATAACAATCCATTTGATGAATCGAAAACCAGTAGAGTTTTTGAAGAGAATTTTACATACTTCAACCCCCCGGTGGCTTGCTGCGGCTACAATTCAAAACGGATGTTTCTACAATTCCTTGCCTCCATTCCGATGCCTCACAAATACCGGTTAACTGTAGAGTGAGGTATTCCTAATTCCTCATGATTAATTTATTATTACAATAAAAATAAATAAATAAATGTATCTATTAGTACAACAAAAATTATAACTAAAATTGAATTATACATTTAATTCGGTTTCACTCTCACTGTCACTTTGATCTACGTTAATAATAAGTGGTTCTGTATTATTAGTACATGATACAAAGCAATCTTCTATTTTAATAACATGGTTAATCAAATTTATCCAACTTTCTTTGGGAATACTATCTTTGGGAATACTATCTACATCCTTCCTAATTATGCAACCTTCCTAATGTTGCAGCACTTGCACTTAGAGTCGGATAAATGTTTTCTGCTCTAACATTGGATTTTACCTGATGCCACATATGCTCAATTGGATCAAAAATACAGTAATACGGGGGAAGGCGTAAAACCGTATGTCCTATATCGGTAGTAATGGTATCACATCCATATTCCTTTTTAATATTAAATGTCTATAATATTTCTATAGCCTATTTTATTAAAGAAAGAAACTAAACTCAAACATATGCATGCATATTGCACGTGATCGTTACAGGACCGCACTAAGAACTGTCCTCTTTGTGGGCGGGGTATAGCTAATATCGATAACTTCATCAGGTGGGTCCGTATCAGACATTTTATGGAAACAAAATACAATTATTAATAAATCGAATGCAATTAAATAAGTGAAAAAAACTCATGGCAGTGTAAACTCATGTGAGTTACTGCCGCCGACCCTGTGTTTCTGTCGTCGAACGGTAACCTGCCTATCATCTGGATTTTTATTGGTGGTTTAAATCGGCTCGACCGATTCCCACCAATAGCAGGGGCGCTCAGCGTTTCTGGCTAAAATATCACGTGCTGATCACGGTTGGTCATTGTTGGTCATTGTTTATGTCGACTGTCTATCTTCGGTGGATAGACTTTAGAAGATCACATTTTTTATATATAACTATATATAGTTCATCTAGAACATATAGTTCTCAATCTTCAAAACGTTCTGCTGTGCTGTCGTCATGGTAGTCCAAAGATGAATGTTTAATATTTTTGGAGAACAACCGTAAATAATTTGGAACCCATCCATTCTCGGAACCAGCAAGTAAAATTGTAATTCTTTTTCCCTTGTTTGGTGGGGCTTTGGTTTGGCATTTTCTTGATGTATCTACCCATCCTTTTGCTAGCATTTCATGTGTATCGAACCATGTTTCATCAAGGTAGATAATGGGACGATTTTCTAATATGTATTTTTATATAGAGTTTAAGTAGCCAAACCGGCATCGTCGCAATTGTTGTGATTCCGTTAATATTGTCTTTTATTAATTATCCATTATGCAAAACCCATTAGATATAATATTCTCCGGAGGCTAGTTCTGCTGCAAAGAATGTTGGTTTCATCTTTATTTAGTCTTTGTCGCTTTCGTCAATTCATTTGATTTTACCAGAATCACTACGGACTTTTTTTGGCTTTAATTGGCTTCGTCACAACATCTTTAACTGTGGCCAACGGCGTTTTCGTTAATGAAAACATTTCTGCTGCGGCTGCATTTACATTAAGCCCCCTATTCAATAAAGAAACATACACATTTTTAACAATTTGCTTACCATCGGACCTTAAATGTTTTCTTTTAAAATTAGTACTACCAGAGGCACAATGATCGTTATCTTGCCAAAAACGCCACATTTATAGCATAGATAGAATAATAAAAATACGATCGAAATTATGCTGAAACTGCACTGTTTAAGAAAAGAATGCGAACTAAACTAAAATATTTCGAAACTACTAAACCAGATGTAAAATTAATTGTATCTTTTTACCTGGTATTTTATTAGGCCCGGCTCTGTTTAAGTTTTATGCAACTTTGCCGGGTTTCGTTACGACAGGGATTGTTAACAGTTTATTGCAGCCATTCGTTCAACGATATGTCTTGTACCGCACTATACCATGGAACACTGGTTGAAACAACAAGCGTTCGCTGGTATTCATCCTAATCGCGCAGTTCACTCAATTAATTCGGTTAAGTTGTGATTTGAAAACTTTGAGAACACTCGAGAAACCACACACAAGATAGGTGGTAGTGTGAGAAGAGTGCGTACTCCCGCGAATATTGATCGTGTGAGAGCAGCTGTGGGAAGAAGCCGGCACGTCGACAAAGCGTTGCGCTCGAAATTTCAGGCAGAACAGTCCGACGGACTTTAAGGTTTGATCTTCACCTATAAGGGTTTGATACCTATAAGGGCTTTAAGGTTTGATCACTCCTATAAAATCCAAGTGGTTCAGGCCATCAATGAAAACGATATTGTTGCCCGACGGCTCTTTTGTGAAATGTTCTTAGAAGTGGCTGAGGAAAATGCGGCTATCGTCCACAATCTTTGGGTAAGTGATGAGGCGCATTTTTACCTGTCAGGTTATATAAACAGTCGCAAAATAGTTGCGACATCCATCACCAACTCCATCAAAAACCACTTTATTCGGTCAAGGTGATGATTTCCTCATCAGGAATCATAGGCCTTTTTTAAAGATGAGCTTGAATGAGCAGAAACTGTTAATTATGTGCGGTATTCTGAAATGTTGCGCACGTTTTTAATTTCTAAGCTTCGGCATTATGAGGTCAACGATTAAACGTTATTCCAACAAGATGTGGCCACAAGTCACTCCTCTCGGGTATTCTCAACAACATCTTCCCGATCCGGATAATGTTCTGAAATGGAGAGATTACTTAGCCTCCTCGAACACCAGACCTTACAGCTTGTGATTATTTCTTATGGGGTTACCTCAAGAATAAAGTGTGCGAACACTGACCTCGTACACTTCAACAACTCAAAACAACAGTCCGGCAAGAAATTGAGAGCATTCCATAACAAATGTTGCGTGATGTGATGGAGAATTTCAGGAGGCGCTTGCAAGAATTCATCAACCGCGATGGACACCATCTAACTGATGTTATTTTTAAAAAGTGAACTTGTTTCTTAAATGCTGTTTGATGTAGAATAAGTTGTCAATAAAATTATAAAAAATACAATACTTTTTTTTCACAGCTTTTTCAAAAATGCGAGATGGACAACCGCACCCTGTATTTGGCTTTAATGCCCACAACATTGATTAAGTTTTCACTATTTCTTAATTATTTTAACATTAACAACTTTATGGTGTGTTTTTTCGAATTTATAAAAGCAAATTCCTTTTAACAATTAAAGTAACATTCAGCAAGTTCCTCTCCCAAGAGAAATAAAACATATCAAAAGAAGGATTTATTTTTAAATTTAACTCTAGCAAATGTCAAACCGTTTGAACGTAATTTACCTTAATATAATACGCACCCGGTACATAATTCTCAAAACACCGATTAATAGAGATATACACCGCGTAGATAAATATAACATTAGATATAATTTATTTTTCCTAATTTATTTCAGGAGGTTTATTGCGGCATAGAGACAATATGTACAGTGGATGGTCTTCATTTCCATTGCATGTACAATGCCCGAGTGAAGGCATTTAATAGTTCAGGCGAAGGAGATTACAGCGAACTTATAGGATTACAAACCGCGGAAGGTAAGAAATAAATTAAACTTACCATATATCCATAAATCTATGTGTATTAAACACATTTGTTATTAGAATATTATCAGACTTCTTTCAAAATTCAAATAATGAAACTATTAATTTTAAAAACAATTTGATTTTATGCTTCCGGACCATCCAGAGGTAATTTGAATTCGACACATGTCATTTTTCTTAGAACCGAAATACTAACGACATCCCTTGATCTCGTTTAGAATATTAAAGATCAGCTTACACAAAAAGAGTACCGATAAACCAACAAGAAAAATGGAACAATTTTTTTATGCCCAACACATCCTGTAAAATGTAGTGAGCACGGTCTACATATCTTCTCACCGCTTTCGTTACTTTGAACTATTGTGTTATTAAAGACACAATTAGACAGAGTGGCCCAGAGGAAATGCATGTTTTTCACTTAAGCATAACATTGTTTATTTTCAAGATGTTGGTAATTACAGCTAAATGAAGTAATAAGAGTGCACTTTTAAATTAATGGTGGAAAATAATCTCAATCAAGTGTCGCACTTCTTCGCGGTCATACATTTGCAATCTGTCTTGAAAGTTGTGCATCACACTCAAAATCATTTATTCTGGTACTCTTGCGATTTCTTGACGAATAGCAATTTTCAATTCCTGTATGGTGCGTGGTTTATTAGCCTACACTCCGAACTTAAGGTAACCCCACAAAAAAAAGTCGCATGCAGACAAGTCTGGAGAGACTCGAGGCCAAGAAACATTACCGAAACGGGAAATCACATGTTGAGGGAACATTTGTCGAATATATTCCATTGATGCCGTCGCTTGGTGAGCGGTAGCACCGTCTTGTTCGAAACACAGTTCTGTTTACCATGTTTACTTGTCGCCGCTGAAGTTATAACAGACAATTTTGTGACATGTCAACATAACGTGTCGAATACACTGTTACTGCTTTTTCCTCCAGTTCAAAAAAGTAAGGATCAACGATCCCTAATTTGGAAATTCTGCACTACACTGTCATTTTTTCACTATGGAGAGGTCTTTGGTGCAGCTCTTGTGCGTTCTCTGCCGCCCAGTACCTACAGTTCGGCTTGTTTTTATATCCATTTAAATGAAAATGTGCTTAGTCATTGATCATTATCACGGCATCATGGTCGTCAACAAAAATGGCATGCCTTCTCGCACAAAACTCTCTGCGCGGTGCAAAATTCCTTTCCCTTCAGGTCAGCTATTGCACAATAATTATTTTGTAGAAATGGAATTTCAAATCTTCTTGCATAATGCATTGTAGCGATCGACAGGACATACACAGAGCTGAAGCTTGGCACCTAGTGGAATGCTGAGGACTAGCACGAACGGCCATTTTTACTGTTTCAACATTCTTTGGTGTCCGAACGGCACGGGGAAGGCCAAGTGATTTCCTCTTCATGACAGATCCGGTAGTTCGAAATGCTTCAATCTGAAACCCCCGGTGTTCAACGTTGAACAATCGACGGAAAAGACGTTGCCCGGTAACTACAGAATCACCGTTTCTAAAAAACTGCTCAATGACAAATACTCGGTGCTCCAAGGTCCACAGTGCCATGCCTAAAACTACATTACCTGAGCTGTCCGTTGGCAGCGCGGCGAGAACTTCACCCATCTCTTTGCAAAATACTAGACGTTCAAAAAACAAGCATTTAACCTGAGTCACCCTGTATATCTTCAAATATTAGTTTGAAATTGAAATCATACAAAAAAAGGCGCCAGAATGTATGCAGCAGTCAATATACGAAGCGAAATATGAGAAATATGTTTGAATATATTTTTTTTTATATTTTCAGTAGCGTGGTTTACTTTCGATCCAATTCTCTCTGGACCTGGTTTACAATATTCGGAAGATAACAGTACAGTTACAGGAGAAGGATGGGAACACAGAATCGCTTTAGGCAGTGTTGGATTTAGTAGGGGCGTTCACTATTGGGAATTTACCATTGATAAATATGATGCAGATACAGATCCAGCCTTCGGAATTGCTAGAATTGATGTCACAAGAGATAAAATGCTAGGTGAGTTGTCTAGAATTTTTGTTCCAGTGCTATATCAAGTGTACTAAAAACAATATGATAAACAACGTACCTTAGGCATTAATTCTATGCTTTTAATATTTCTTACTTTTTGAATAAGGTGCGTTTCTTACTACAAGGTGCGTCCCACGGAAAACAGGACTTAAAAAAACACAAATATTTATTTGTTCGACAAAAATAATTATTTTTATTCAAAATAGTCTCCATGCGCGTCAATACAACGATTTGCACGGTCAATTAGGTTAACAAATAAATTTTTTGAGCTCGACCAAAGATATATCATTCAGAATGGCGGTCAACGCCTTTTGAATGGCTTCAATGTCAGCATGACGCTGTCCTTCCATCGGCAAATGAAATTTTTCGAAGAGGTAGAAGTCGCAGGAAGCCAAATCAGGTAAGTATGGTGAATGATTGATGGTTAAAATGCCATTTTTGGTAAAAAAATCAGTGATGAGCGTCGAGCGATGGGACGGCGGATTATCGTGCAACAAGCACCAGCTGCCTTGTTGACGGTATTGTGGCCGCACGCGACAGCATACACCAAGATAAAACACAGCATTGATCGTTTGACTAGGTGAAACGAACTCCTTGTGTTCAATTCCCTCAGAATCGCAAATTGTTTTGATTTTTGACTTCTCCAGACGGCTTTTCTTCGGATTTGGCTCGTTCGAGTGCTTCCATTTGGCACTTCGACGCTTGGTTTCTAGATCATATTGAAAACACTATGTAACAATGCTGTCGTTGAAGCGTTCGTACTTTTCCGACCATTTTTTTGGCCATCAAACAATTTGTGTGGAATAAAGAATTGAATTGAATCTTTGGTATGGAATATTTAAAAAAATTAATTGAATCTTTGGACATATTCAAATCCATTTTCATGTATCGGAACAAATAATTTAAATGTTACTTTAAGTAACCACGGAATTTTTCGAACCAGGATTGAATAGAACCAGATTGCCAGAACCATCCTTGATGTCCTCACGACCTTCTTTGAATCATTTGCCACGGGATAAAAAATCCTCACCATACACTTGTTTCATTAATTGAAACGTTTCGATGAATGTTTTACCAAGTTAAAAACAAAACTTAATATTCGCTCTTTGTTCGATGTTGATTTTTCAACCGATGGTAGGTATAAACATACTGACACTTTAAACGCGATAACTCCAGTAAAGGATGCGCCTTTCCAACGCTTATGGAATAGCTATTTGTGAAAAGTTCTGTTTTCCATAAGACGCACCTTGTACATAAGAGAAGTGAATAAATCGTTTCATGCATATATATATGTATATATATATATATATATATATATATATATATATATATATATATATATATATATATATATATATATATATATATATATATATATATATATATATATATATATATATGTATATATGTATATATATATATATATATATATATATATATATATATATATATATAGCTTATGGAATAGCTATTTGTGAAAAGTTCTGTTTTCCATAAGACGCACCTTGTACATAAGAGAAGTGAATAAATCGTTTCATGCAATGGTGTGCGCCTATCATTTCAATATATATATATATATATATATATATATATATATATATATATATATATATATATATATATATATATAGACAAAGAACCTAAGAAACTCATAACCCAAAGTTATGATGGTGCTTCCGTGATGAGAGGTACAGTCGGAGGAGTACAAGCCAAAATTAAAAATATTTATAAGAATGCACAGTATATTGACTGATGCTCACCAATTAAATCTAATAATTGAAAGGTGTACAATAAAAAAAAGTGTAAAGGTGTTTTTTACAAATCTGTTTGCATTTCCCGCTTTCTTTTCCCCATCATCCAAAAGGACAACTGTACTGGACAGCGTCTTAAAAAGCGTCTACCCCGTGTGACCCCTACCAGATGGAACTTTACGTCTAAAAGTGTGAATACTGTTTACATTTACAAAGAAGAATTGCAAACATGCCTTGAAGAAATTATGGACGCCGAGTTGGATAAAAATTTAATGAATCAAACTCAGGGGTTAATAAATTATTTGGTGGATGAAAATTTTAAATTTTGGTTGTTTTTCTTCAGTAAAATAATGCCTCACTGCGACATTCTCTTTGATCAACTGCAAAGCAGGCAACTAGATGCACTTAAAGTTAAGAAGAATTTGGTAACTTTTTCAACAGCCATTCAAAATATTAGAGACAATATAGAAATATAAATTAATCAAGAATTTGGTAACTTAACTGGTGAAGAATCTACAATGATTATAGAGAATCGCAGAAAGAAACGGAAATTTACTGACAAGGAGGACCCCAATCCGAATGTCAGGATATGCAAGGAAATCTGTGTTACCTTAACCATACAGGTTCATGGACATTTTAGTTTCGATGTATACCTAACTGTAGCAAATTTATTTGAAACTACAAAATTTGGTGAATATCGAGCCATCTTTCCAAATGAAGACATTAAAACTGTGTTTAACCTGTTTACAAACGTAAATTACTGAAAGTTAAAAAATGACTGTGCGCACTGGACGATTTTATCAAACACAGTGGGGCTGAGCCGCTGTTACAAATGTTTATCCAAAACAATTTCACATCAACATTTAGTGAATCTGTGGAATTGCTGATTGTTTTGTATATCGTCCCTATGACGACTGTGAAAAGCGAAAGATGTTTCTCTACCCTCAAACGAATCAAAACAGTTCTAAGAAACACTATGAGCCAGGAATGGCTGTGCGCGTTAGCAATGCTATCTATTGAAAAAAACTGGTGAAGTCAATATCAAATTTTAATGATCAAGTCATCGACTATTTTGCTGCTCAGAAATTTAGGAGCATGGACTTCAACTACAAACAGTTTTAATGGTCATGGTCCTATAATGAGTTTAGCAAAATTTTATTCTCTAGGTACCTATTTGAAAATTTGATGTCTGACACTTACACTCGTGTTTCTACACAGCAAAGTATATATATGATACTAAGAAATGTTAAATTTTTGGTTGTGACGCCTATCCCTATCCCCATTCCAAAATTTGGTTATACGTGCCCCACCTGTTTTTCCCCCATGAACCGCCACTTCATTTATACATTCGACACTTATGTAATTAGAAAATTAGTGAAGGAAATGTTGTTTAATTGAATATCTCGAGTGTACGGATATAGCTGAATATACTGATAAGCAGTAACCTTGCCCGAGCTCGCGCAAAAATCTGCTCTCTAATTATTATACATAACGAGTACACGAAGGAGGAGGTATAAGAAATAAAGTAATGAGACTGATATTTTATATTTTGTTTATTCTATTGAAATTACAATTCAATATTATCTCCTTCAAAGTAGTCCCCTCGGATGCCACACAACTCTGAAGAAAGTTTCCACTCTTCATAGCAGTGCTGGAACTCAGATATTGGAATTGCCTACAGTTGGTCGGTTACGACCTTTTCAGTGTTTTCCGATTTTCCAAAATGATGTCTTTTGGAATAAATCTCGATACAAGGAAAAAGTCACAAGAACTCAAGTCTGCCATAGTGATGTTTTTACTTACCAGAAACTCATTAATTGAAATCGCTATGTAGCAAGGCGCATTGACGCGATGCAGCACCCAGGTATTCTTGATGTTCAATCTCATACGAATGACTCTTTTTCAAAGTTTCAAAAAGTTCTCGGTAGAAATACTGGTTTACTATTTGACCTTG
Source organism: Cosmopolites sordidus (assembly GCA_031761425.1). NCBI lineage: Eukaryota > Metazoa > Arthropoda > Insecta > Coleoptera > Curculionidae > Cosmopolites > Cosmopolites sordidus. Next base: position 164,620 of record JARFXV010001395.1, read on the forward strand.
AGGCACAAATTCCTTATGGACGATCCCCCCATCGAAAAAGCTTGTTGCTTTTGCTCACTGTCAATCAGCAAAAGAAATTTTGATCTTTGATTTATTCATTCTGTTTTTTTGGCCGTGGAGATGTTGACGTTTGCCATTCTTGGCTCTGGCGCTTCGTCAGCGGTAAAGACACATTCGAGAAAATTAGGTCACTTTCAATCCGCCTCAAAAAGTTCCAACATATTTCCCTCCTGTTGTCCTTTTGATCTTGCGAAAAGTTTTTCGGAACCATTTTCGCGCAGATTTTATTTATCATTCATTGTTAATTATTTAGCATTATGACCGCCAACCGACGATCAGAACTCAAAAGATTTCGGATTACGGGAACATTTTCATAACTTCTTGCAATTAAAGGCCTTCCGCTGCAAGGTTCATATGCGAGAATATTTCACTGCTGTCAAAGCCGCGACCGAATCATCATGAAAGTAGTTGAAATACGACTGAATATTAGTTGCCTATGCGGTCGATAGTGCCCTACAGCAGAGAACACTCATCTAATTCTAAAAAGTAGAAATTATCATAAAATATAAAACACATACTCAATTGAATCAAAACCAAAATAAATTTACTATTATAAAAATAATGGATTATCTCCAGAGTTTTTGAATTAAGTCCTAGTTCTTTTGAATATTAATTCAATATAAATATTTCATTTTTTAGGAAAAGATGACAAAGGTTGGGCTATGTATATTGACCGGCAGCGATCATGGTTTCAACATGCGGGAGCACACGAGCAAAGAGTCGAAGGAGGAATCCACGTTGGTTCCACAATCGGAGTTCTTTTAGATTTAAACCAACACATTTTACAATTCTACGTTAACGAAGAACCACAAGGATCAATAGCCTTCAGAGACCTTTACGGCGTATTCTATCCAGCAGTGAGCATTAACAGAGGAGTGAGCGTTACAGTGCATACAGCACTGGATCCTCCATCTGATTCTGACGAAACTTAATTTACTTAGTTTCGACATAATAATGATTATAGTTATCTACGTAAAATTATATTATTAAATTATATAAAGACCAACACCCTCCCCCCATTGACTGAACGTATAAAAGAATCGACTAAATAGCAAAACAGTATACGAACTAAACCTATTATGTATGACAGTGAAAAATATTACTGCCCTAGCCTAATTGAATACAATTAAACAAGATGCATATTGTTGTCTATTGGGGTATTTTTCAGTAATTCGATAATCTATTCTTGTCATTAAACACTTATCATACTAGATTAGACTTTATCCTACGACAAAGACTCTGAATGATTTTATAGCCTACTCTAGAGATAAAGTCTAGTTCGTATACTTAATTAATACCTATCCGGTTCAGATTATTAACAGTGTAATTTCGATGTGATATTCGTTAATATGTTAAAATGAACATGTTTAATGTTTGATGTATATCATTCACCAACACATCTTTTAACAGAAAAAGATATATATAACACACCTTCTAAGTGTACTAATTCCTTAACTATAACACTGTATTGATAATTAAGCATTTTTGAACTTAAATATCCCACATTTTCTTTAACTAATTAATGTCGAACACTACTCTCAAACATTAGTAATTTATTTCGATTTAAGTTTTATTATAAATATTAAGCGGCCATTAGTTTAGAATTATAGTTTTTTTTTTGTAAATAATATAAAATACACCGTTCTGTAAAGATCGCCAAAATCCACGGCTTTTAAACATATTACAAAGATAATCATTTCAGCATACTTTTGTTGTAGTTTTAGAATTTTACATATCAATTTCATTAAATTGTTTCAAATGTTTTTGAAATATGTTGGCACAAACGGACCTTTCAAACATTTGAAATACACTACTTCAATATTTTGACTAAAAAAACGTATTTCTTTCTTTCAATATCTTAAAGGAAATTGAAAAAGGGTAATTAAAAATCCTCGTAAAGACTGACTAAATTTTAATTGGCCTTGTTTAATAATTTTGCGAATTAAAGTTACGGAAATAACGTAGGCTTTAGAAGAGTAAAAAATGTCGAATGGTACCTTTTTAAATAATAACCTTTAGACCCCTTACTATGCAATACATATATAATGTGTATCTTCTTGGATAGTTATATAAATTCTTTCTAGTCTAAAATTATTTTCTATATAAATACAAATATGTATTTATAAGGTTTTCTGTCCATATGAAAGTAAAATTAACATTCTAAATGGATCAAATAGTAACTTCTATCTGGATCTAATAGATTTTCTAAAAATCATAAAAGCACTTTTGGATTGCTTCTATTTTAATTAAAAACTTTTCTTATCTATTTTTCACATTATTATATATATATATATATATATATATATATATATATATATATATATATATATATATATATATATATATATATATATATATATGTATATATATATATATATATATATATATGTATATATATATATATATATATATATATATATATATATATATATATATATATATATATATATATATATATATATATATATATATATATATATATATATGTATATATATATATATATATATATATATATATATATATATATATATATATATATATATATATATGTATATATATATATATATATATATATATATATATATATATATATATATATATATATATATATATATATATATATATATATATATATATATATATATATATATATATATATATATATATATATATATATATATATATATATATATATATATATATATATATATTTGGCGCGATTTGCTAACACTGTAGCTTCGTCAGAATAATATTGACAAATAAATATTTCATCATATTGTCGTTTATTTTAATGAATACGCAAAAAAAACGAAAAGGACAATTCATTCAAAACACTAACATATTTTAGTAAACCGTCTGAGAAAATTCAAAAGTTCTTATATAAAACAATGTTAAAGAAGGTTTTAAAACAAACAATAATTTAGGAACATTAATCAAAAATTCTAAAGCAAAAAGAACATGAAAGAAATGTTCTTTTTGCAACAATTGCACAATTCTAATTATGTCGTACATTTTTTCAATGAAAATAATTGTTTTAATAGTGATCTCGAAATATTACACAATCAAAATAAAGGCAAAATAACTAAACCACATTGAAAGTTTAGAAATATACCGAATTTGTATAACCAATAAACAGTCTTTCGACTTTCGGCTATATATATATATATATATATATATATATATATATATATATTATATATATATAGTTATATTTATATATATATATATATATATATATATATATATATATATATATATATATATATATATATATATATATATATATATATATAGTTATATTTATATATATATATATATATATATATATATATATATATATATATATATATATATATATATGTATGTATGTATGTATGTATGTATTATTCACGTATGAACCCTGGTGGACCACGCGAAGTACAGGCGTTTGTTGTTGTTAGCCTTCCTTTGCGACCGTACTGATTTAATTCTATCGCTATAAGCTTTTTTCCTTTCGCCAGACCAAGTTGTTCCAGTCTTCTTACATTTTTCTCTCTGGCCAATCTTCCAAACGTTAACCTTGTGTTTGAAACAGCCTCTATCCTGAATTTCACTTTGTGTAATATTTGCTGATCGTAGGTCCTCTTTAATTGCAGCAATCCATTTAATTATTTCTACTTTAGCTTTACTCCTATTTTCATAAAATTCGACTATTTGTCTAGTTAACCTACTCGGATTCATCCGTTTTATGTGTCCGTAAAACTTAAGTATTCTTTTTCTCATATCGCTATGTATATATGTGTATTGCTTGATTTATTGGTTTTCTCGAAGTCGGTATGTTGTGCTATTTATTTGTTTGGGCCTAATATTTTTCTTTCCTTCTTTTCAATCTCCTCGATGTCTTTCTTTCTATTCAAAATGAGCGTTTCTGCGCCATATAGACATTCCGGCTTAATAACTGTGTTGTAATGTCTCAGTTTTGTTTTTTTACATATGCATTTTTTGTTGTAAATATTTTGTGTCAATCTCAATGCAGTTTCCATTTTTTGACATCTACCCTTATTGGCCGCTTTTTCCAACCCGTTTTCCATGATTATTTCATCCAAATATTTAAATTGAGAAACTCGACCATATTTTGTTGTTAGAAATGGTGTTCTTAGTCTGTTGCAGATTCTGTATTGTGTCTTTTCAAAGGAAATTGGGAGTACTACCTGTTTCTTTTAAGATTTCAATCTGTTTTTGTGCCGTTAATATATCTTGAGCCAACATTGCTACATCATCAGCAAACGCCAGACAATCTATTTTGATGTTGGTCCTCCCCAGTTTAATATACTGGTCAATATTCAGGGCCGATTTTTTTTTCACGCCACTCCTGTATTACTTTTTCTAGAACACAGTTATAAGAGTGGCGAGAGTACATCCCCTTGTCGCACTCCAGTTTTAATTTCGAAGGATTCCTAGATGTCACCCATGAATTTAACTTTTGACCTTGTGTTAGTTAGTGTTAGCTCTAATAATTGCTAGCCTTTTCAGATCTATCCTTGTTCTTTCCAGATTTGGAATAAAGATTCGCGGTCAATAGAATCATATGCCTTTTTGAAATCCACAAATGTACAGACGTGATTTTTATTGTAATCTTTGATCTCTCGGGTCAACTTTAGATTCAGGATCTGTTCCGGGCAGGATCTGCCAGATCCAAAACCTGCTTGATATTCACCAATTTTAGGTTATAACTGTCCCTGTGCTCTGCCTAGTAGACATTGAGATGGAATCTTGTAACAAACTGGGAGAAGCGATATCCCTCTGTAGTTGATTACATCCGTTCTATGTCGTTTCTTATGTAGTGGATGGATTACATCAGCAACTTTCCAATCTTCCAGAATCCGTTCGGTTTCAAACTTCTTGTAGAATTTTGGTTACTTCCTTGATTGTACCTGGACCAACGGATTTCAAAAGTTCAGCAGTGATTCCATCTTCACCAGAAGCTGTGTTATTTTTCAGTTGCTTGATTTGCTTAATTATTCCATCTTTATTCGGTGTAACGAATCTGGGTTTGTTTGTTTAGGGTTTAGTGTTGGTAATCTGTTTAAGGGCTCAGGACAGTTTAGTAGTTGTTCAAAATATATCGCAAGCTCTTTGCAATTGTCTTGGTTATTTAGAGCCTGTTAATTTGATTTTAAATGTTTTGTAAAAAATTGGGGTGTTATTTTTTTTATTTATTATTTTGGAAATCTTTATTATATTATTATATATTTATTTTGGAAATCTTTTTCTATTTAATTGATTGATTGTTTTCCTATTTTCTTTTAATTTGTTTAATTCGCTTCGATGTTTCTTTTCTTACTTCCAAAAAAATGTTATACTTTATTTCTGTTTTTTGACTGTTCCACTCTTTGAATGCTTTACTTCGGCTTAATACTGCTTGCTCGCAAACGTTATCCCACCACGGGTGTTTTCTAATTTTTTGTAAAGAGACCAACTTTAGTTAGGGCTGTTTTAATAATTTTTTGTTTCAGTTCTTGCCAGTTGGTTGTTTATCAAACTCTTATGTTGGGTTGGTTTTATTTTCGTAGTGTCGAAGGTAGGGTATATATATATATATATATATATATATATATATATATATATATATATATATATGGAAAGAATGGCTTCCGCGGTCGGTAATATTAGAATTACTAGGTTCTCGGGTACTTCCACTTTGAAGCCATTTTCAAGAGAATCTAGTTGATTTACTCCGAGGCCTCAATCTGTCTACTACCCAGAGTTCACAACTAGAAAAGAACGTGGACGGTGCGACCTCTGTATTAATAGGTGTGGTTGTTGGTGGGGCCTTGGTTGAGGGGTGGGGGTGAGACGGGAGGTAGGCGTTTGACTGGAAGCGTTTCGGATGGGCAATTTGGAAATAAGCGGTTTCCATGTATTTGGAACTCGTCCGTCGTCCCTCTTGTTTAAGCAGTCTGGACGTTTTTCGATCTCAATCGCTTCTCGAATTATGCGGGATTTGTAGGAATATATAGGTGCGATAACTTTGGCCTTGTCGAAATCTATTTTGTGACCCGTTTGGATATGATGTTCTGCTAAAGTCGAGGAGAGATCCGATTTTCGGACGGCGAGAGAATGCTCGTATATGCGATTTTGGATACGTCTATTAGTTTGGCCGATATATGATTGGGAGCAGCCAGAACAAGGAATCTCATAGACACCATGTGACTCTTGTGGAATATTATCCTTCACTGGTCTAAGGAAACTGGATATATTTATTTCTGTCGTAAATATCGTTTCGATATTACGGGATCTGAATACGTGGCAAATTTTATCAGTAACCCCCTTGATGTATGGCAGAAGAACTTTGGGGTTTTGGGACAATTCTCTAGTAGATTAGTTGGTATGACCAGATGCCTGAACTTTATTAATATACCTTTTTATTTGACGCTTGTCATAACCATTTTGAATTAGTGCCGTTTCTAGGGAATTGAGTTATGTTTGCCATGTTCCCTATCCGACAATCTTAGTGATCTCATGACTAAAGTTTTAACTACCGAATTTAATTGGGATGGATAATGATGTGAGTTCGCATTTAGATAACGTTTTGTGTGGGTAGGTTTATAATAGACAGAATAGGAAAAGCAAGGAGGGCAGAATTGTTTTCAGTCTCCATTGTAAATCTCGGATCAGTAAGTCTCACGGATCAGATGGGCGGAGCATGTCATTAGAATGGATGCTAATAGAAATCCTTGCAGATTGTCTATTAAGCCAGATGGTAGAAGAAGACCGCGAAGATTTAAAGTCAGATGAGAGAACAGTGTCAAGTATATTGCCACAAACTAATAATGGAAGAATATGGAAGAAAATTGCAACGACCGAGATCAACAGAGGGCTGTTGAGCTAAAGATGATTTTTTTTTGTGACAGTTTTATATTGACACCTACTTTAACAATGAAAATATTTATTTGCCAACATTCTGATGAAGCTACAGTGTTATAGTCAAGTATAAATTTAATAAAATAGGAATTAGACAAGAAGTCTTTCAATAAATATAAAAGCACTTTGTTGTTTTACGCATATTTCTCTGGCCATGTGAACACAATGAGATTTTCACATCTGGAATTGAACTTGATTCCCAACAAGTGATACATTGTTATCTTTTCAATAGCTTACAAATAATAATAAATCATAAATTACCTGCAGATTGTTGCAATTACCTGCACAATTAGGTAATAGAATGCGCAATATTAGAATGGGAAAAATTTTAGAATTTGACATACTTCATATTACGAGGTTACAACAGTTCACAATCAAACCATTAACCAAAACATAATTCAATTATTCTATTTAAACCTTTGGTGTGAAACACTAAACACAAAGAGATTTACCACTAAAGCACTCACTTGTTTTTAATTGCTCAACGCGCGTTTCGCTAATCATGTTGGCATCATCGGGGGTTGATGTAATCTAATTAAAAAATGAAGCTATGCTCTATTGATATATCAATAGAGCATGGTTAGCGAAACGACCGTCGAGAAATCAATAAAAAGTGATTTGCCATTTAATGGTAAATCTCTTTTGAGTTTAGCAAGACATGATTGTTTATTATATCTAACGGGCACCCAATAATATCTTCATGAAAAATCATAATTACAACGTTGTGTTAATAATACTTTCCAATTTCTTATCATTAGTGAATGTCACAAAAATTCACATTAAGGTATGTTTGTTATTATTAAGATAGATCTTTGTTAGCTCTATTTATATTATTTATAGGGGATGATGTATTAAAAATAAATTAAGAATTATAATAGTAATTTCACCTTTGTATATAAACATTTATTTATAACATATTGTTTTTTTATGACACCTTCCACCATTTAACTTTTAATTTTAATGCTCTTGGATAGAGATGCTTTAATACCAGAAATTTCACCAGCATATCTTTTAAGTTCCTTTCTTGGCTCTCGAACCTAAAATTGGAAATTCATAAAATACTGATCAAATGTAATAACACTATTAACTTACAGCTCCTTTTCTTCTTATAAGGGCCTTTCTAAATTTAAGCTTATGTTTAACACGTGGATTTCTATATTCTTTCTTCCTATTAGGAGTAAGACCTTTATTTTTAGCAATTTGATACGTAATAGCTCTCTTTGCAAGTTCTAAAAATTAAAACAAGTACAAAACAAAAAAAACATTTTAAATATTTTGTGTAAAGGGTTGTCCAATAAGAGTGTCAGAACTTAAAAATGAGGTACAATGATAACTTAATGGCGATTGTTTAGTCTATCCGAACTTCCGATAGGGGTCGCTTTCAAATAAACTGTGAGTTTGCGCGCGTCTGTTTGTAAATCTATGTCTCAATAGTCTGGCAAATCATCATGGAACATTTAACATCAGAGCAACGCTTACAAATTGTCGAAATTTATTATCAAAATCAATTATTGATTGATTTGTCCGTTACTTTGTGATAATTAATTTTTTTAAAAAGGAATAAAACAATTTTTTACTTTGTTATCTATCACTTTTATTTTTAAACAAAATTTGTGTGACTATAGTTTCGTAAAACGACTTTATATTCTCAAACACTACTTTAAAACTAATGTTTTACAGCTGTTTATCTATTCTAGCTTCTAAAATGTTTAATTTTTTGCTTTTGGGCGCTGTATGTAAAATTTTCAAATTTGTAATCTCGAGAAATATATGGCCGGTATATATGAAATGGTTCGCAAAATTAGAGTATTGTTTCTTTAATATGTATGCAGATTTATGTTCTTTGTATCTGCAACATAGCAACTACTGCACTCGTTGCAACTTAACATATAAACTCCAGATTTAGTATTTTCTGATGTTTTATCTTTGGCATTAAAAATTAATTTACTGGTTGACTGGGTGGTTTTAAAAGCTTTTTGGAAATTATGTTTCCTCAAAGAGCGAACTATTTGTTCTGAAATTAGACCGAAATATGAAATTTTACAGTACTTTTTATCATTTGTTTGTTTTACTTTTGGATATACTTGATGAATTAGTAATTGTTTCTGTTAAATTAATTCCGTTAATTAAACATTTTAGAAGCCATTGAAATTTATAAATATAATAAAGATCCGTCTAGACAACTATTAAACGATCAGACGGATCTCCGAAATTCCGCACTATTTAAAATATTGTAAAAAATTAACCCCAATAAAAGTATAAAATTATATACTTTTAATATTATAAACAGCTGTAAAACATTAGTTTTAAAGTAGTGTTTGAGAATGTAAAGTCGTTTTACGAAACTATAGTCACACAAATTTTGTTTAAAAATAAAAGTGATAGATAACAAAGTAAAAAATTGTTTTATTCCTTTTTTATCAAAATCAATGTTCTGTGTGCCAAACTTATAGAGCACTTCGTGCGTGCCTAACCGAGCGATATATTCGCCGAATTATCGACAAATTCCGAACGCATTTCACGCTGTTTGTTATTCAACTAAAAGGTTTACCATTGGGGATGATGGAAGTTTGACAGCTCATGGCGGTCATATTTGTTTACCGATTTTTGACATGTCTTGTCAGTTGTTTTCCGAAAGGTTTGCAATTAAATCATGGATCGTTTCACGTTAGAAGAACGTTTGGAAATTGTCCAGTTTTATTACACAAATTCGCGGTCCCCTCGTGCTACTCACGAACAATTCAGACCTATCGTGGTATTCGTCGTGGTGGTCCTTCTGAACAGGCTATTGATCGTATTATTAGAAAATTTGAAAATGAGTTACTCTTCAGGATAGTGTGGTGCCTGTACAACAAAAAAAGCCAGAAGTGTTAAGAATATTGCCACCGTTCAAGCAAGTGTAGCTGAAGATGACAACGTCTTGGTTGCTCGCCGCTCGCAAGAGTTAGGCTTCTCGCCAATGACAACCTGGCGAATTTTGAGGTTGGACTTAGGCTTGCATCTGTATAAGATGGTACTGGCACCAGAATTGAAGCCAACCGACCATCATATTCGTCGTGCATTTGCCGATTGGGCCCTTCAAATGAAGCCGACAACGGATTTCATCTCAAAATCATCTTCTCCAATGAGGCTCATTCCTGGCTCAATGACTTCGTCAATAAACAAAATTGTCGGTATTGGTGCGAATCTAATTTACACGTGATACATGAAAGTCCTTTGCATTCGCAAAATATCAGTTTGGTGTGGATTTTGGCATGAAGGAGTAATCAGTCCCTATTTCTTTAAAATTGAGGAAGGAGCCACCGTTACCATCAATACCGAGCATTACAAGGGAATGCTGGAAGATTTTCTTTCCCAGAATTTGATGGAATCGATCCGGATGACCTATGCTTTCAACAGGATGGCGCACCATCGCATATTTCCCGAGTAAACATGGGCTTATTGCGAGCCAAGTTTGGCAACTCGTTAATTTCACGAAATGGCCCCATCGCTTGGCCGACGAGATCATGCGATTTAACTCCTTTAAATTATTTTCTTAGTTTATAGCAATAAACCTGCGACTATTGGCGACTTGGAAACTAACATTTTTCAAGCCATAATTACCGTACAGACCGAAATGTGCGCCAGGATCATCGATAATTGGCGCAAGCGGATCCGTCTCTGCAAAAAGAGCCGTGGTGGTCATTTGGCTGACATCTTGTTCAAATCATAAATTGCATGTCTGAATCTCTTTTCTAAAGCAATCGGAACCAATTTAAACCAAAAAATGTGTGTTTTATTTAATTTTGAAGTTCCATCATTCTTATCGGTAGACCCTTTACATGGGATATTTATCTCAGAGTTTGAATGGTATTGATCTGGAGGAAATGTGGTTCCAACAGGACAGCTCCACAAGTCATGAAGCCAGCGCAATCATCGTTTTATTAAGAGAACAATTCGGTGAAAAAAATATTTCAAGCAAAGGACCTGGTAATTGGTTACCAAGATCATGTCATTTAACACCATTTAGATTCTTTTCTTCGGAGTTATGTTAAATCTTTGCTGTATGTCGATAAACCACCAACTATTGACACTTTGACACAGATGCTTTAAAAAGTGATCGGAAATTGGCAGAATGCGTTTTGTCAAAAGTAGTTCATACATTAATACCTCTGTTTCAAAGTATTTAATTTGGTTGTTTATTTTATTTGAATTTAAAGTTCGGACGCACTAAAAAGATCACCCTATATAAGTGATAAACTGGTTATATTAATTTTATCTTGAAGAACAAATAATAACATTATGCTTCAAAAATAATGTAGTCCAAATGTCCCCCTCAACTTTATCTAATGGAAAGCATTCCGAAGACCCAAATGCCGAAATCCTGCAGTTATGTTTGTTCATAAACCCAATAAGTTAGAAGTGCGCTTCATTGGAAAAAAACTATTTTTTCCCAGAATGGAGATCATCTCCCAACTTGAACGCCTTCACTCCTTGAATTGTGTATCTTTCCATGATGAATTGACATAATATTTTGAACATAGCAATCTATATGTGACATTTATATTTCAAACAGTGTGTCCGGTATTACATTTGTAAGTTCTAACACACTTGACAGAAAATTCTTTATACCTTCAGATTGAATTTTCACAATTTCCATAGTATCTTGATTTTCTTCTTTATTAATATCTAACCAATTTGATTTATTGTCAGACTGAGTCAAGTCAAATCTTACCCTCTTGTTTTTATTTTCATCATTATTAATCTTCTGAATTTGTTGTTTATTATCTCTACCTTTAATCTTGTTCTCAATATCCTTTTCTTTTGACAATATTTTTAGTAGTTTCTTTACTTCAGTAGGCTTCTTCACCTAATTTTTAAAAAATTTTAACAATAATTAATAAAAGAGAAATACATATTATTTTGAATTATACAATTTTAATATATACTAAAATGAAATTGTACCTTTGCATCTAAAGTTTCTTTTAACATCAAAATGATTTGTGGTTTAATAAATTCTTCAAATATTGGTTCCATTTTAGACAGTAACTGTCTATATTGATATAGAGTCTTAATAACTGGATGATTATTCAATTCTTTGTTACTTTTCAAAAGAAGGTACATAGATATATTTGTAGCATAACTAAAATTAAATGTTTAGTTATATAGAATCTACCAAAATAAAAAAGCATACTTTAAAATTAAGCTATAATAAGTTTCAATAAATTTAACTGGTTCAGACATTTTAACAGATTCCCTTTTAATTTTGTCCATAACTGGTTTTAGATAATCTTTTGCAACTTCCATTTTATCTAAAAACATTAAATATAACATTGCATTACATCCATCACCTTGTATTGTTAAATAAGGTAAACCTTTAAAATCTTCAATAAGCCCAAAAAACTCTGGAGACTCTTTTTGTAAAATACTAATCTTCTGTTTGTTTGTTAACTGTGAGTAATCAGTTTTTACCACTTCTTCTGATTCCTCCTTTATTTCTTTCTTATATTTTTTCTAAAAAAATAGGACATGTATTTAGATCTGATAAAGTTTTTAAAAAGGAATGTATGATTTCATTGCAAATCACTTGTTTGCAGTCCCTAGATGCAGTTGATCCTATTAAAATCATCAGCAGATGATTTAATCTGATTTTAGGCTCTTTTAAATCTCATATTTGCCATGCCCTGGTGATGACAACATGGTTAACAAGACGTTAAGCAAAAAAATAATTTGGTGTTTTATGGAAAATCATTTAGAATTTTAGCACAAAGATTTGCTGCTGATGGTCAAAAAATAATTAGATATCTATAAATGTTAATACCTTGAAAATAACATCTAGAGTAAAGTCATTATCATCAAGTTGCTGCACTAATTGATTTTGTATATTTCTTGCTTCCTCTTCTTCAATTTCAGCAGCTTGGGCATCTTTTCCCTCAAAACCCCCATAATCAGGATCTATATAATCAGTCCCATAATATTTCTTTTTCTCCTTGCCCCATGCTCTTGAATCAGGTATATCGTCAGTTCCTTGGTCTTCTACATCACTTAGAGCAATTTCACTTTTATCAGATTCTTCCTCTCTGTCGTCTGACCTAACACCCAACACTTCCATCTGCAAGAAAGTGTTAATGTGTTTATTAATTTATCATAATATATGACTATATATTTACTTCACTTTCAGAGCCCTCATGTTTACCATTTTTATATTGTTTTAACAACCTTTTCTCATTCTCATCATATTCTTCATCCGAACTTGTAACATCTGAATAATTATTTTTAAATCTACAACAAAATAAAAAACTACATATTAAATTAAACAAAAACCATAATAATTACCGTATATCTGTATCCATTTTCAAATTACCATTCCTTATTAAAACTCAAATGTTAAAATACTAGGTTAGGAATTTGATCATATATCAAACTGTTTTTATTTATGTTAAAGGTTACTAATATTTTTCCAGTATTTATATATATGATGTACAAAGCATTTTAACTTAAATGAGAAATATTTAAAAAAAGACAAAAAGAAAAAAATAGTTCCACATCCAAAATAAGAATTTATTAAAATACTGACTGTAAATATAACGGATATTGGGTGGAGATATTTATTTTTCAATCCTGACAATATTCTGTCGGCATGTCAAGTGTCAAGTTTTAGTTTATACGATTTTCTTGAGGAATTATTTCTAATTTGGATTAAATGGTCTAAAACTTTTATTTCCAATTTGTAGTCTCTATGTTGACAATAACATGTGGCACGAAGCAAGACGTCAAGAACGGAAAATCCGTGGAATGTTGGTGGATTATAGAAAAAGAGCGGAGAGACGACGAGATTTTTATGAAAAAATAGTAAGTTTAGTTTCATATTTAGTATAAACTTAAGTATTATCAAAATATGTTACAGAAAGCAGATCCCACTCAGTTTTTGCAAATTCACGGAAGACAATGCAAAATCCATCTAGACCCAGCAATTGCAGCTGCTGCAGATAGTGCAGTCATGTAAGGAATGAACTAACTAGCTTATGTAAAATATAAACCATGTATGTAATAGGATGCCATGGCAAGGTCACTCAGATAATCTAATAGACAGATTTGATGTACGGGCTCATTTAGATATTATTCCTCCAATTAAAAAAGATGATCCACCTGAACCTACTCAGGAAGATCGATTGTTGAATTATGAAAGGTATCGAATTATCGCACAAAATGCATATCTAGGAATATCAGAAGAGAAATTTCTTAGACAACTATACTTGGAAGAGCAATTTGGTTATACAGATACTAAAGGTAAAAAAGAAACCAAAGGGACAGGTGCTGCTATTGGATTTAATTATGAGGATGGCACAGGTATTTAACAGAAATAATATCTGATTATATAAGATAGCAGTAAGCTTTTTTTGTAGGTATCCCAGGATCAACATTACCAGATTCTCCAGAAGACAATTCAGATGATGACAACTCTGATAGTGACCTTGATGTAGATTTAGCAATAAATGTTTCCAAAATTGACTCTGCTCAAGCTCATGAAATGAATAAACATGGACAGCACTTTGGCATGTCAGGAAATGACTTTTATTCTTTTTTAACTAATGATTTAGAGGAAGCTGAAAGTTATAAATTAGCAAAGGAAGAAGAACATGAAAAAGCATTATTTTCTGGGAGAAAATCAAGAAGAGAAAGAAGGTTTGCATTAACAAATACCAATTCAGAATATTAATACTTTTCCAATTTTAGAGCTCATCGTGAGAAAAGGCTTGCAAATAGAAAGATTAGTCCTCCTAGTTATGCTGCAAAAGAATCTCCAACTAATCCTTCACTGTGGGATGACAGTAAGTCACCATCAAGATCTCCATCACCTGATGCTGGAAAAATCACATATATTACATCATTTGGAGGTATTATTTCTATTACAAAAATTATTTATATAGTAAACTGTTTTCTCATTCATAATAGATGAAGAAGAACCACCTATTCCTGCCAAGCCGACATATGCAGATAAAGTTAAATATGGCAGATCAAAAATGAAAAGCGGTAGTTCTGAACGTTTTGTTTTCATCGATAAAAAACACAAATACAAAAAAAGTGGGACTAGCTCCGAACGTGTTATTTACAGTGATAGAAAGAATAATCAGTCTGCTAGTAGGGACATTAGTTCCAATCGTAAGCGGCGGTCGGAAAGTAGGTCCAGACATGTAAGATCTTCAAGCAACTCCAGACGTTCCCAAAGTAGAAATGTAGTATCCAGATCCAGAAGTAATTCAATAAATAAATCTAAACGCCCAAGAAGTATTTCGCGCGATAGAAGTAGGTCACGGTTATCCAGAATTAAGCGTCGCATTTCAAGATCAAGGAGTAGATCTACAGATAACAGAAAAAACCGAAGCCGACCGAGAAATAAGAGGAGTTTATCAAGATGTTCAAGCAGATCAAGATCCAAGAGAAGAGATCTTAGGTCAAAAAGTAATAGTAGATCAAGATCAAGAAGAACCCAAAGTAGATCTAGAAGGTAAAACAAATTACAAATCTAAGCTTGACCAGAATTAAAACCTTAACATTTAGGTCAGGATCTTATCGTCGGCGATCTGTATCATCATCGTCATTATCAAGCAGCACAAGCTCATCTAAATCCGATCACAAAACACGATCACCTAGTTCAGATACATCTAAAACTAAAAGTAAGAGTAAAACACCTACCCCTCCATCACCACCAAGAATTGTTCCAAGATATTACGGTCGAAAACGCAGCGACCAAAGTTCCTCAAAGTCAAGCAGTTCCGAAGAAGAGGAAAATCAAGAGGTGGAGACGAAACCGGTTTATCCGTAAGTACATGTGGATTGTAATTATAAATTTCTTTCATCAATATACTTTTACAATTTCTAGGGGCACAAGCGAGTCTAAGTTTGGAAGTGGTAATAATTCAGGCACAGTGTCCAAAGTCAGTAAGAACCACAAAGACATTTTCAACTTTTTAAAACTTGCTCTTGTATTAGTTAATTTGAATCTTTGTCACATTCTTAAAATTTTGAATGGGATTGTATCGTAAGCATATTTTTATTTTCTATTTTTAGAAATCTACTACTTTGACAATTATAGAACGTCTTAAGCGAAGACGACAAGCAGCAATTAACAAGCAATGTTGGTAATCAACCATTTGTCATTTTGTAGATATACTTTCATTTGTTTGATTTTAGTTATTAAAGATAAAATTGCTGAGGTGCAGAAATTAGAAAGAGAAAAGCAAGAACAACAAACTAGGGAAGATGAACTTCGAGAAATGGCGATAAAACTACGTCGAAGGTAAGAAGCTCAGCCAATTAAAGAAAACCCTATTTCATAAAATATATGTGAAACACAAATTTTAGACAAAGAGAAAAGCGGCATGCTTATGACAGAAGTTCAAGTTCTGATTCAGAAAAAAGCAGTGCGTCTCGGAATAGAGATAGCAGATCACCTCGCAGTAGGGACAGAGATTCTGTGAACAGAGAACGTGATAGAAGAACTAGAGACAGGAGAAGCAGAAGTAGGGAAAGAAGTAGAAGAACTCGATCTAGAGATAGAGATAGAAGATCAAGATCAAAGTCTAGAAGAAGGGAAAAGGATCGAGACAGAGATTCTAAGCGAGACAAGGATGATACTCATAAAGATTTTAAGAAGTTAGTTGATTATTAACTCTTGAAAATTAATTTTTTTAAGTGTATCAAGGTCAATATGTTTACAATTTATAAGTAAAAATTAATAAGTTGTAATATTTGAGTGTGTTTAATTAAATTAACAGATAAAGACATTTATTTTCATTTGTTTAATATATATATATATATATATATATATATATATATATATATATATATATATATAAATAAAAAAAATATATATATATAAATGTGTGACTGTCCAGACAGTCACAAACCTCGCCACAGTACGAGCCGACAGGAAGCAACTCGACAACCCTATAAAAACCAATTATATATATATATATATATATATATATATATATATATATATATATATATATATATATATATATATATATTAATTATATATATATATATATATATATATATATATATATATATATATATATATATATATATATATATATATATATATATATATTAATTATATATATATATATATATATATATATATATATATATATATATATATATATATATATATATATATATATATATATATATATTAATTATATATATATATATATATATATATATATATATATATATATATATATATATATATATATATATTTATATAATAAAGCTTCCCAAAGCTCCAACCCTTCGTCCACGTCTCAGGAAACGGACAACGGCTGAACCCGAACGTTTATTTCAGGAACAGACGGCTAACACGGCTATGGCAGAAAAAACCCAGGTCGCGTCTGCAGTGGCAACCACCGGCAACCTGGTCGGCGTCTGTTCACCCAGAGGGTGCGGCCGTACACCACGCTCCAAGAACTAACAATCCCTGGTTCTAAACTCCCAGTGGAAACACTGGACCCATAAGCTTATAAGCCAAGACTCGTGCAAGTAATAACAATGATACCCTAGGTGGTAACCATTCCACCCATCGATAGACGGCAACCGGATGTTCGGATTCTGGGGAACCTGGACTTCACGATCACAAAATAAGGCAAATTTCCACATAAAACACCTACATATATTGACACCTTCAACATCAGCACGCTGATCCAACCAGGAAAACTTCACAACCTAATTTCAGAACTTGACATCCAAAAGATACTTGTGCTTGCCCTACAAGAAACACGCATCACGGATGAGGCCATGGTAGACTATGGGAACTATCGCATATTCAAAAGCAGGACAGACAAACCTGTCGCCAGGGGCGCTCTGCTTCTGGGCATGGCCTTTGTGGTACATAAAGGGATAGTAAACTCTATTAAGGAAGTCACGCCCATAAACAATGGACAGTGCGCATACAGTGCTCCAATAAAAAATATACCATGATCAATATACATGCCCCCACAAACGGAGACAACAACAAAAACGTCAAGTCTACAGAAAAATTCTGGGCAACACTAGAGAAGGTAATGGCAAAGGTCCCAAAGGATGACTCAAAATTTTACTGGGCGACTTTAACGCACAAATCGGTAGAAAAAAAATCGATCAGAAAGCAGTAGACAAATTCCCCGGTCACAAATTTACCAATAAGATAAGGCACAAGACTCATCGAACCATGCCAACAGAATAACCTTAAGATCATGTCAACATCCCTAAGAAAATCTCCACGAAAACATGGAGATCGCCTATTCAACAGATTAGAGAATTCCAGATAGACCACGTTGCGATCTCATACCCACAACAAAGAGAGATCCTAGATGTCCAAGTCAGGGGCGTAAACATTGACTCAGACCACTACCTAACACGAATCAAAGTCAAGTTCACCCCAAGGAGAATTCATCACAAGAAAGCACATCTACAGAAATTTGACACAAAAATGATCAACGAATCCAACCTAACAGAGGAATAGAAAAAGTAACAGGCAGATACATGGAAAAAATTCCACAAAATAATTACACAAAAAGCACAGGAACTGATCCCATTGAAAAAGAATACAAAACATCCTTGGTGGGACTTGGAATGCGAAAGTGCATTGGAACGACGCAAACGAGGATTTCAGAAGTAAAACACTAAAAATCCCCAGAAAGTCAACATCTTTTTGACGTGACTAGAAAACAGACCGCAAAGGTTATCAGGCAAACTAAGAGGAAGTACATGAAGGAACAACTAGACTCTATAGAGGAGAATTTCCGCAATTATAACATGAGAGACTTTTATAGAACTTTTACAAGAGAAATACGTGGATACACACCACAAAATCTTTGTTTCAGAAAGCAGAATGGAAGATTAGCGCTAACCAATCAGGAGAACTGGCACACTATTTCTCTGATCTCCTTAATTGCCCCGAACGCGACAAAGATTCCCCAAAGAAAATTGTATCCATACCTACTCAGAATTACCAACACAGTAAGAAATCCACAGGCACATACGCAAACTAAAGAATAACAGGTCATCCGGTGAAGATGGTATCACCGCGGAACTATTGATAAACCTCGGACCAAATTCACTGCAGGAACTTACGCAAATTATCACGAACATTTGGCAAACAAAAAAATTACCAGATGAATGGAAATGTGCTCTTATCCACCCGCTGCACAAGAAGGAAGACAGAACAGATGTGAACAACTACAGAGGAATCTCCTTACTACAAGTCACTTACAAAATCCTCTCAGCATGCCTTCTCCAGAGTTCACAAGAACAATTAGAACACAAAATTGGCGAGTACCAGGCAGGCTTTCACCCTGGTCGCTCATGCACTGAACAAATATTTAACCTAAAAACTATACTGAAATACAAAGCTATCAGGAACGTCCCAATCATGTGCACGTTCGTGGACTTCAAGAAAGCATACTACTGCATCGACCGAAAATCTTTGTTCAACATCCTAGAGGAACAAGAACTCGACCCCAAAACACTACGATTGATCAAGCAGAACCTGACTGACACAACCTCTAAAGTAAAATTTATGGGAGAAATTTCCGAAGCCTTCCTGATTAAAACTGGAGTACGCCAAGGAGACGGGTTATCCCCACTCCTCTTCAACCTGGTTCTGGGCAAAGTCATAAGGGAATGGGAAAAAGAACTGAAAAATCAAGGACACTGGAAACCAATACGACTCGGGCGATCCAAAAACAACATAGAAATATCATGCCTGGCCTTCGCAGACGACCTAGCCATACTCACAGACAATGAAAAAAGGGTAACCAAACAGATCGAAGTCCTCAAGGAATGTGCAGAGAAAGTTAGCTTACAAATATCCTTTCAAAAAACCGAATCCTTCTGCTCAAAATTAGATGTCCAAAATTTCTACATACACACAATATCTACAATAAGAAATACCTATCCACACACGTAAAAATAAGATACTACAACACAGTAATCAAACCAGAAGTACTATACGCAAGCGAGACACTTACACTTCATACAAAAAGCGGCATAGAAAACATATTAAAAGAAGAACGCAACATTACGAGTAAAATTCTCGGCCCAAAACTGACAGAGGAAGGATACAGACTACATTCTCGAAAGACTACCTAGAGAATGAAGAAAAAGAAGGTTAAAATTCTATGGACATATCAGTAAACTCCCACCGACAAGACTCACCAACAGAATTCTTACATACATAAAGAAGTCAAGTCAACAGAACCATGGATCACACGTCAGAGCTGATCTGGGAAAGGCAGAAATGGGTCCGACAGAGATTGAGGATAGAAGAACGTACAAAAACAAAATACATATGTGGAACGTTGCATCAGAGAGCGAAGTTTCGAGGAGGTCGGTAACAAAGTGGACGGAGGAGAGAAAGAGAATCCACGGAGAAAGGATGAGAGAGGTATGGAGGATCAGAAAGAACACTCGAAAATGAGTCTGAATGCTTTGCGTGATCCAACCGGATCTATATGCACTTAATAAAAATAATAATTTTATGTATAAATATATGTATAATATAGTATATATATATATATATATATATATATATATATATATATATATATATATATATATATATATATATATATATATATATATATATATATATATATATATATATATATATATATGGCATGGTGACGCAATATCGCCTCTTCTTTTCTCAGCCTGTCTAGAAGTGTTCCGTAATCTGGATTGGGAGCAGGATGGAATAAGGATTAATGGTGCATACTTAAACCATCTTCGATTTGCAGATGATATAGTTCTTCTTTCACAAGACCTAGATGAGATGCACAGACACGTACAAGAGCTGCAAAGGGCTGAAGAACCATTTGGCACGAAAATAAACTAAAAGAAGAGTCAAATCATGTTCGATAAATTTGCTGAGAACAAAATAATTTCTATTTTAGGATCGGATTTGGAAGTTGTGGATCACTATATATATATATATATATATATATATATATATATATATATATATATATATATATATATATATATATATATATATATATATATATATATATATATATATATATATATAATTATTATTCACGTATTGGCCCTAGTGAACCACGCGGAGTACAGTTAGATGTGTTTGTTGTTGTTAGCCTTCCTTTGCGCCCATACTGCTTTCATTCTTTCTTATGAGCTTTTTTCCATTCGTCAGACCAAGCTGTTCCAGTCTTCCTACATTTTTCTCTCTGGCCAACCTACCAAACGTTAACCTTGTGTCTGAAACAGCCTCTATCCTGAATTTCACTTTGTGTAATATTTGCTAATCTTAGTTCCTCTTTAATTGCAGCAAATCATTTAATTATTTCTACATTAGCTCTACTCCTATTTTCATAAAATTCGACTATTTGTCTAGTCAGCCTACTCGGATTCATCCGTTTTATGTGTCCGTAAAACTTGTCTTCTTTTTCTCATATCGCTATGTATATATGTGTATTATTTGATTTGTTGGTTTTCTCGAAGTCGATATGTCGTATATGGTGCTATTTATTTGTTTGGGACCTAAGACTTTTCTTGTGATTTTCCTTTCCTTCTTTTCAATCTCCCCGATGTCTATTTATTCAAAATTAGTATTTCTGCTCCATATAGACATTCGGGCTTTATAACTGTGTTGTCTCAGTAATGTCTCAGTTTTGTGTTTTTAGATATGCATTTTTTCTTGTAATTACTTTGTGTAAGTCTTAATGCAGTTTCCATTTTTTTACATCTACCCTTATTAATAGCTTTTTCCAACCCGTTTTCCATTATTTCACCCAAATATTTGAATTGAGAGACTCGTCTGATGTTACCATATTTTGTTTTTAGAAATGGTATTCTTAGCCTGTTACAGGTCATATATTGTGTCTTTTCAAAGGAGTCCTACCTTTTCTGTTGTTTCTTTTAGGATTTCAGTCTGTTTTTGTCAATATATCTTGTTAATATATATTGAGCCAAAATTGCTAGATCATCAGCAAACGCCAATCAATTTTGGTGTTGGTTCTCCCCAGTTTAATGGGCTGGTCAATATTTAGGGCGGACTTTTTTCACCCCACTCCTGTATTACTTTTTCTAGAACACAGTTAAATAAGAGTTGCGAGAGTCCATCCCCTTATCTCACTCCAGTTTTAATTTCGATAGGCTCTGAGATGTCACCCATGAATTTAACTTTAGCCCTTGTGTTAATTAATGTTACTTTAATAATTGCCAGCGTTTTCAGATCTAGTGCTTGTTCTTTCAAGATTTGGAATAAAGATTCGCAGTCAATAGAATCATATGCTTTTTTGAAATCCTCAATTATACAGACGAGATTTTCATTGTACAGTTTTTGATGTCTTAGGATCAACTTTAGATTCAGGATATGTTCAGGGCAGATTCTGCCCGGTCGAAAACCTGCTTGATATTCACCAATTTTATGTTCTAACTGTTCCTGTGCTCTGTTTAGTAGACATTGAGATAAAAACTTGTAACAAACTGAGAGAAGAAATATTCCTCTGTAGTTGTTTACATCTGTCGGTTCGCCAAACTTCTTGTACAATTTTGGTAATTTCCTTGATTGTACCTGGATCAGCAGATTTCAAAAGTTCAGCAGTGATTCCATCTTCACCGGAAGCTTTGTTATTTTTAAGTTGCTTGATTTGCCTAATTATTTCATTCTCATTTGGTGGTAATGAATCTGGGTTTGTTTGTTTAGGGTTTAGTGTTGTTGACCTGTTTAAGGGCTCAGGACAGTTCAGTAGTTTCAAAATATTTCGCAAGTTCCTTGCAATTGTCTTGGTTATTTAGAGCTAATTGTCCGTTTTCGTTTTGGAAGCAAAGACCTTGGAGTTGATAGCCTGTTAATTTAGTTTTAAATGTTTTATAAAAATTTCGGGGATAATTTTTTTGAAAATCTTTTTTTGTTTCATTAGGTTATTTGTTTTCATATTTTCTTTTAGTTTGTCTAATTAGCTTCGATGTTTCTTTTCTTACTTCCAAAAAGATGTTATAGTTTATTGCTGTTTTTGACTGTTCCACTCTTTGAATGCTTTACTTCGGCTTAATACTGGTTGCTAGCAAAATTTTCTACATTTTTGTAAACGGACCAACTTTAAGGTTGTTTTAATAATTTTTTGTTTCAATTCTTGCCAGTTCTGTGCTGGTTGTTTATCAAGCTCTTCTGTTAGGGTTGGTTTTATTTTCGTAGGGTCGAACTTTGGTATTAGCAATCTGTTTTGAATAAGTAAGTTTTCGAGGTTTTTAAGCTAAGTTTAATTCTAGTCAAGTAGTAATCTGTGTCTATGTTAGCTGCTTTCCTGACTTGAACCTTCAAAATCTCTTTAAAATTGGGGTACAAAAATTGGGGTATATGTATATATCTTCTTCGTTGACGTTTGCGATCAAGCGGCATCCAGTCCAGGACTGACTTGGTCCATCTGTCGTCCCATCGCCTCGCCACATGGCCTGCACAATTCCATTTAAATTGCTTTATTCTTCCAATGATGACACTCACTTTCGTTTGTTCTCTGATTCATATGCAGGTCTTTCTATCCCGTCTAGTAATGCCAAGCTAGTAATGATCTTTCCATTCCCCTCTGTGTTACCCAAAGTTTTTGAAGTGACTACGATGTGAGTATCCGTGACTGCGATGTGAGTGTCTATGACTGCGATGTGAGTTGTCCACGTTTCACTTCGGTATGTCATAACGGGCAGGACACACTGATCACAAAGACTTTTCTTTTCAGGCAAAGTGGTAGTTTGTTCTTAAGCACTATGTTGAGCCTGCCAGCCATATTTAATGCATCGTTCCATCTCCCGGACGGCTTTCATATCGGTCTGTAATTTCCATCACCTCCGGGTATTACAACACAGCAAAGCGGTTCGACAAAGCAATTTCAAAATATCTGCCCCTCTCCAGCAGCTTTTCAGAATCCACTTTGCCCCTTTTTGATCTTATCATTCTTTCGCGCTTTTTTCGGCAGTTTATCAAAATATTTGCTCGTAACATTCGGTGGTCATTTCCAACATTAAAATGGTTAAGGACAGTACAATTGCAAAAGATTGTTTTATCGTTTGACATAATGTAATCAATTTCACTTGTGACGCCAGATGGACTTTTCTATGTCAATTTTCTGTTGATCTTTTTCTTATAAAACGAATTCATAATATAGAGTTCTTGTCCTTCAGTAAAATCAAGCAGCCTGTTATCTCTCTTATCCCGCTCACCATTTCCATATGGGCCAGTTGGATTTGTACAAGTTCTTGTGTTTCCGATTATGGTATTAAAGTCACCCCTCCGGATTTTATACCTACACTTCTCCTTGTTTAGAAGTTGGGTTACATCATCATAAAATTCCTCAATTTCCTCATCTCTATAGCTTATAGTTGGTGCATAAGCTTGGACGATTTGAAGCTTAAATTTTTTATTCAGCTGAATGAGGCATTTCTAAACTGTCTTTCAGCTTTCGATTGATGAGGAATCCGATTCTCCCACATCGTCTATTCTCCGTACCTCGGGTGTAGAGTACGTGTCCAGTTGGTTCCACTTTAATTAATTCTTCACCCTTTCTTCGTGTTTCACAGAGCCCAATAATATCCCAATGTATGTTATCAAGTTCGATTAACAATTCTTGCCGTGAAATCAATAAATGTGTTGGCAAAATACCCTCTTCTTGTTCTACCGTTATACATTTCCGTCGTCCTTCAGGATTGTTGTAATAAATCGAACCTGTTTCGCCTAACTTGGGTATCTTCATACCTTCTAACTGCAGTGCGACTATTGGAATTTACTTATGTATAAACGCAGAGCATATCCCTTAAATCACGGTTAGGAAACTGATCAAGTCTGGGCATTTTTTACAAATTATTTAATACGAACTCAGGGTTGGAGAAACTTGTTTCGTGTTGGAGAAACTTGTTTCCACCTACGTTTAATCGGACAGATAGAAAACAATGACAGTTGTCATCGAGACGTAATAAATTTAAGACGTACACAACATTCAAGATACACTTTTTGAATTGAATATTTTTCAGCCACCGACAAGATGTGCTATGCAAGATGTGCAAAACACGAATATCTCGCAAACGACGTGAGATATCAATATTGACCAAGGGTACCTTTTTTACATGGAAATTATGACTCTTCTCTATTTTGAAGTCAATATATTCCCAGCTTTATAAGGTAAAAAATATGAGCGAGTTAATTCCTCTCGAAGTAGGTAGCAAGCACCCTCTAGGAACTAGGCTCAAGCAAGTACCAAATTTGGATTTGTCTCATTTGAAAACTCAACTACCCCGATTTTGAACCTTATATCTTCAACCGTTTTTAAATTATCTCAATTTTTCAAATTTATCTCAAAATTTAGTTTCACTTTCAGCACCCTATATCTTTTTAATGACATAACATTTGCCAACACATTTGTTGACTTAATCCTCTTATTTTGATCTCTACTATCACCAGTTGGTCTATGGCGGATAAGTTATGGGACACCCTGTATATATATATATATATATATATATATATATATATATATATATATATATATATATATATATATATATATATATATATATATATATATATATATATATATATATATATTCGACATTAAAAGAATAAAAATAGACAAAAGCGAAGAAATACCCACGTAGAATCAAGCACGAGTTTGAGAAACCGAATACTTATGCAGCAGTAGCAGGTTCGGTAGATGATGGATGGGCAACAATAAAATTTGTAAAAGAAAAAGTTACGAAGAAGGTAACTGGGGCTCAAAATGAAGGGAATAATAAAAGAAGAGAATGGTACGAAGATGAATGTAATAATGCTGTGGAGAATAGAAACTTTGCCCAATTGAAGTGCATGCAAAAACCCACAATAGCACAAAAAGAAGAATACGAGAGACAGAAAAGAGGCCAAACGTGTATACAAAACATAAAATCGGGAGTTTCTTAAAATGCATATAGAGGAAATACAAGAAGCATGCGACAAACATGAGGCAAGAAAATTCTACCAGAACATTAAGGGAGTAAAAAGTTTTCACCCTAGAGAGCCATTGACCAAGAACGCAGATGGCGAAATATGGAGTATACTAGGGCGATGGAAGACATATTTTGAAACAGTGTTAAACGAAACCACCAAAAAAGATCATAATAGGCCACAATTTATAAATGCAGCCCAGCCATTGGTAGAAGTACCATCAACGCAAGAGATGGGGAAAGTTTAATGAAACTTAAAAATAATAAAGACCCCTAGATAGATAACATGCATTCAGAACCAGTGAAGTTTGGAGGGAATGAATTATCTCAATTAAGTAATTAATAGTTAGCATCTGGAATAATGAACAGATGTCTCGAGATAAATGCCTAATGTCTGCAGATAAATAAGAAATGACATAAACTGAAATGCGAGAACTATCGCGCTAGATCATAGCTTTATACAACTTATAAAGTTGTAGCAAGCATAGTAAGTTAAAATGTCTAACAAACATTATAAGGCAGATGATAGTACCATATATCGAAGAAGGAACCGGCGAATATCAGGCAGGGTTAAGTAGGAGACGCTCAACAATAGATCAGTTGTTCATAATCCGTCAAATAATGGAAAAACAACTACGATCGTATGCCTTTAAGAGGCATACAACCGCGTACAAAGTAGCTATACGATAGAGGATAACAGAAAAAGAGGTAGAGCAAGGACACGGTGGCAGGACAATGTAAGAAGAGATGCTGAATGCCAAGTGCACATCAAAAATTGGCAAGAGATGCTTGTAGTATATAAAAAAATATTATAGTAATCAGAAGAATTGTTGGTGCTGTGAATGATAATCGAAATTAAACGATTAGGTATAGCTTCAAACTCGAGTATCTGTACAAAGATGATGGAAATTGTAGACTATGTATGCCAGAAACCACGGGCGTAGCCAAGGGGGGGTTCAACCCCCCCCCCTTCCGAAATAAGCCAAATATTACCTAATATTATACCGAAAAAATACGAGGAGTGAAGAGAGTTAAATTATTACATTTGAATTGAATCCGAACTAGTGGACGTTGCGCACAGTAACGCCATCTCTTGTCGAGTAGTCGAACTATTTTGTATCGTATGGAAACTTTATTCAAACTAACCCCCCCCCCCCCCCCAAACTAAATCCTGGCTACGCCCGTGCCAGAAACCCAAATGTCAACGAGAATCTTGGAGGGATGATTAGGGTGCAACCAAAAGAGAGGTAAACCAATGTAAGAAGGTGTAACGGAGGTAGGACAATGTAAGAAGAGATGCTGAAGAAGTACTGTCCATAAAAAACTGGAAAAGGGTTGCTGGAGATCAACCCGGTTGAAGGCTCACTGTCGGGCCATAGCATCACAGAAAGAAAAAGCTGAAAAGAAAATTAACATTTGCTCATATTTCTGATCATTTTATATAATAGACATAAATCAATATATTGAACGTTGTATTAACGTTCATGACATTTAAATTAATTGATCATTCAAACATTTAGTTTACTACAATATATGTGGGGATATAAAATAACTACAAAAAAAACATTTACTATATTTAAAATATGCATTCCGAAGCAAGATTTTTTACAAAAACATGTTATTACAGAAGGAGTTTATATCAAACGCACAGACGTATTTACAAAATTATTTTATTGTTGGGTACACCCACAATACACATGTCTTTGTGGCCAGATCATAGATTTAAGACATTATGCTTACACACTGGATTTTTTCTTGGATTGGGGTCGAAAACATCAGGTTTATCATATAAAGTAATATTTAAAATAATTTAAATTCCTGATCATTAGATGGCAGGCCCAATCATATAATTAAATAAATTTTTGAGTACTGTGTACAGACACAGTAAACAAAAATAAGGAGTCCTTAATCTATTGCTGTAGAATCAGTATTTGTCTTTATTCTTACATGGCTGTTAATAGTAACATTGTTCTTACTAAGCCTCGCCTATTAAAGCAGAGATGGGGTCGTAGTCAAATTTTCTAGTCATTACATTATATGACAACTGAAATTACACAAAACGTCAATTTTGAGATTGGAACTAGATAACCGGGAAGTATTAAAAAAAATGACCATTAACAAGGAGGCATTTGTTGATTTGCAAGAAAAATATGAAAAAGTAATAAAGCTACTTTTAGAAGGCCCTAAAACAGATCCAGAAAATGAACCTTTTTTGTCTAAATACTCTGCTAGGCAAATTCTCATTGGTATGAAGGCAAATATTGAAAATTTAATGAGAACACAAGATACTGAAACGGTTGAAAACGTTAAGTTTACTGGTAATTATTTATTATTAATCTTTATATTTGAATTTTTAATTAAATTAAAATATACATTTTTTTAGCCATGTATGGTGCAGTGTATTTATATCTTGGAATGGTTGCTATTGATACTGAAGAAATTTCGTCAGGCGAAAAACATTTGGAGAAATGCAAAGAAATTTTAGAACAATATGAGTTTCTTCCAGAAGTAATTTTGATTGTTTTAAACATGTACAATCAATTTGGTATATTGTGGTCTTTGCGAGATCTTGAAAAATCAAAGATGTATCTGGAAAAAGCAGAAACATTATACAATGATTTTAAAAAGTCAGAAAAGACTCCAATTGATATACATGATTTGTTTATATCAAATATTGAAACATATAATGAATTTTCTGCATTAAAAAATTTTGAAAAATGTCATACACTTACTTTGTATTATTTAGCACAAATATTTGGAAAATTGAATGAGGATTTTAAGAGTGCAGTATATTGCCATATAACTTTACAGAGACAATTAGAAATGGATGATTATGAGCCAATTGATTGGGCCTTAAACTCTGCTACTTTATCTCAATTTTTTATGGAGAAATGTGGTTTTAAACAAGCAAGGCACCATTTGGCAGCAAGTAGTTATATTTTAGATAAGTATAAAAAAGAAGAACTGGATACAAATGCTGAGCATAATGAGGAATATGAAGCGAAATTAGAGACTTTTAATCACAG
Source organism: Cosmopolites sordidus (assembly GCA_031761425.1). Taxonomy (NCBI): domain Eukaryota; kingdom Metazoa; phylum Arthropoda; class Insecta; order Coleoptera; family Curculionidae; genus Cosmopolites; species Cosmopolites sordidus. The sequence goes on from JARFXV010001395.1 coordinate 193,564, forward strand.
GAGTGCTGATGTTGCACGTTGTTGGATGAAATATGGTATTTTTATGTTAGCCAAGTCTAAAGAAAGGCTCTTAGCCCACACTGAAGATATTGAAGAAAAATGTCAAATGGTATCAGATTTGTCACTGATGCAGTTATCAGATGATGTTAAAATAACACCAGCAGATCTACAAAATTTGTCTTTTAAGGAAATTGATGTTGCCAGTTACGAGGAGCAAATTTCAGATCAATTTATTTTACATTTTGCAGATGCAAAAACAGTTTTTCTTAAAACACAACAGTGGATCAAAAGAGCTCAAGACTATTATAATTTAAATACTTTAGCTTCTGATTATACTGAAATAATTCTGGACCAGAGCCAGTTATATTTAAACTTGCTATTTTTTGAAGATGATCCAGACAATCAAGCAAAATTGCACAAAAGAAGAATTGATTTATTGGAACATGTAATTAATAGCATAAATTCTCAGTATTATATGAATTACTGTCGACAAATTTGGTTTGAATTAGGACAGAGCTACTCTGATATTATAGATATCAAGTTAGAAAAAGTAAGAGAGACAAACAATAGGCCTAAACCTCATGCTTTAAATAAAATCAATGTATTGGTAGAAAAAAGTATTAAACATTATGAAAACTTTTTATCTTCATTTAAAGTAAATATAGAGGCAAGAGAAAAAATTATTGCAGATGCAGAAAAAGCATTTCTTAGAGCATATTTTCATGTGGCAGCACTATATGGCAGATACATTACTTTAGACAAAACTGTACAACTCAAGAATATTAAACTACAATATGAACACTACAATTTTATTGTAGATTATTGTGATAAGCATACAAAAGCCCAAGAACTAATTCCTATGGAGTTCGGCATTTGCAAAGAAATGGTTATGCTTTTGCCTGTAAAAATACTTAGAGTAGAAGAACAAATGAAAGAGTAATTTTTTCATTTGTGATATTAGCTTTTGAGGTAGCAATATTGATGTGTATTATATATATAATAATTACTAATAATATAATTACTTTAAAATAAATTACGTTCATAATGCAAAATGATTTGATTTAAAAGAATATTTTAAAACAATAAATTGCCATATTCCTATTGGATCTCTGATAGTCAAATAATTTATTGAATTGAACTTCCCGCTTTACGCATTAAATCACCAACAGAGTGCGCTACTGCATTAGCTGAAGGCGCAGCCATTTTATTAAAATCATTTTCTTTGCGAAGAGTAAGGCGAAACCAGCGTCATTTTTAGAAAGTATTTGTGACTTCAGAGGAAATAATTGTGAAAAAAAACAGTATAAAAAGAAATGTTTAAATATTTTAGGGTTGTTAAAAACGCATCTCCAACAGAAAAAGTGTAAAATCCAGGTAAATACTTCAATTTTATCATTATCCTGGTTTATGGTTTTCCTTAACGATTGCGACGTAGAGTAGTACATAGACATAAGCAGCCATTTTCATTTTTATTCAAGTTATATTTAGTGTTCCGTAAAGTTCAAAACCATCATAAACGAATATTTATATATTATTCTGTTAAAGTAAGGTGTAGTTTCTTTGTGTACTAATTCAAATAATATATTTACTTGTTATGTTTTATCTGATTTCTTTTATCGAAAGATACATTTTTGGACCAATTCTATTTGATACATTTTTTTTCTATATTAATGTGTCTGTTTAATTTTTAGAAACACAAGTTAGTTTCTGTAGGGATCCTAATTGGTCCTTTATCTTCGAAAAGATAAAAATTTGGGTTTTATAAACCCTATTTTTGTTACTGAAAGAGTATTTATAGAGACGTCTAAACTATGATAACGGACAGAATAAACACCAATCATTTACTGAATAAAGTGTAAGTATTTTAGAACAATATAACATATTTTTATTCTGAATAATGTTAAGAAAAATGATGTAGTTATATATATATATAAAATATATATATATATATATATATATATATATATATATATATATATATATATATATATATATATATATATATATATATATATATATATATATATATATATATATATTTTTTTATTTATTTATTTGTTTGTTTTATTTATTTATTTATTATATTTTGTTCCTATCGTGAAGGTTATTTTTAAACTAACATGTATAACTGCATAATCTGGATATTATAGTGATACTGCCACTTGATTATTGTTCTACAATTAAGTGACAGCTTACATTTAAATTATATATATTTTTCTCTATACATATATAGGGAATTTGATACAAAAATGGAAAACAAAGTTGATTCAAAGATAGATGATCTAGGATGGAAAGCAAAATTAAAAATCCCTCCAAAAGATCGAAGAATCCAAACCAGTGTAAGTATTAAACACACAATTTGGTAATGGTTTACATGAAAATTTTATCATTAAAGATTTATTTTCAAAAATGGTTAGAAATGTGTTTAGTATGTTCAACAACTGTTAAAAAAATAATTCTTAATAGTTTATAGGGAAAAAGATTTGATTGACTTATATTCAGTAATATATAATTTTTCTTTGATTAGTGTACAGTGGTGTATTGTTTAATTTTATTAGGTTGAATTTTTATATCACTTTCCCATTAATATTGGTTCTAGGTTATAACTACTTAATATTCATTAACTTTCTTTTATCACATTACTGAAATTAAATATATTGTAGGTGTTAGAGTGGGTTTTTAGTGTTATGGACAAAATTAACTGTAGTATGGTGTTTGGTATTAATGATGAGATATTTTGGATTCCCCTTCATTTTATAATAATAAATGAAACTCTCCTTGCTGATTGAAATATGATCATTATTTTAACTAATCATAATTCTATTTTGTTTTACATCTTGAATGTCTTATTAGGATGTTACTAATACAAGAGGGAATGAATTTGAAGAATTTTGTTTGAAAAGAGAACTTTTGATGGGTATTTTTGAAAAAGGCTGGGAAAAACCATCACCAATACAAGAAGTAGCAATACCCATAACACTTACTGGTAGAGATATCCTTGCTAGAGCAAAGAATGGAACAGGTAATTTTTCAGTTGTCTTGTTCTTAATTTTTAATACATATATTTTTTAGGAAAAACAGGTGCTTACTCAATACCAGTTCTAGAACAAATTAACCCTGCAAAAGACTGTATCCAAGCTTTGGTTATAGTACCTACAAGGGAATTGGCATTGCAAACTTCACAAATATGTATTGAATTAGCTAAACATTTACAAGTAAGATTTATTTTAAATATCTATTCTGGGAATAAATATATATCCATTTCTATATTTTTTTATACAGAGTGTCGTTGAAAGAATGTATATTTTTAAAATGAGAAGGGTGAGGTAATGAGGGGGTTGAATATTAGTAGCCATGGTGCAGTGAAACATTGAGGGAACATTGCATTTTTGTTGTCAAGCAGTTTTTGTTAGTAAGGGTTCTGTCATTGGCAACAATTATAACATAATTCTCTAATGGATTGTATCTTTGTGTAATGTTTGGTCAGTTGTAAAGAGAAAATCAACTGGCCATTCCTGTGCAGATCGAATTCCAGAAAATGTAGAAAAAATGGAAAGTAGGTTTTTGTTTAGTCATCTGCGCTCCACTATGACATTTGCTCTAAATTTGTTTGTTTTTTGCTACTTCGCATCTTACACGGCGATTGTATCTTTGTGTAAAGCTTGGGTCAGTTATAAAGAAGAAATAAACTGGCCGTCCCTGTGCAGATCGAATTGCAGTCAATGTAGAAAGAGTGGAAAGGTAGGTTTTTTTTAGTCTTCTGCGCCCCACCACCACATTTGCTCCAAATTTGTCTGTTGCTAACTACTATGCATCTTACCTGGCAAGTTGAGATTTTGTCTGTCTGATTTTGACCAATCCAGACTTGTAAAGTATTGCTTGAAATTATTGCTCTTGACTATGAGACATCTAATATTGTGATTAGCAAAATGGTCATTTTTGAGTAGCAAAGAACCTCCGAGAATTACAGCAGAGAGCTATCCACAGTGCCAAAAGGTTACAGTTTAGTTTGGTGTTTAGTTATTTTCTTGGAAAAAGGGGCTAAAGCCCCAGTGGTTTTAGAGCAATATGTCAACATGCTACGCAATTATTTTGTTTACAACTTCGACATTTACAGGTCAACATGGAAAAATATGATTCTGCAAAAAATTGAGTTACCATCTTACATGGCAAAGGCTTTGATGCCAATTTAACAGATTTCCCCAGTACCTAATCTCGCGTTTCAACCCTGTGCACGCACACATTTGAAGTTGTATTTCTGTGGACATTTATTTCCATAGATATTGTATTTAAGATATCTGCTTAAATCATCTTAATTTGGGTCCTTTTATTTGTTGTTTTATTACTACTTAAGATTTCATTCACTTATGAACCATTCCTAGGTGGCTATACCTTCTCAATTATTTTGTTTTCTAATTTCTCAGATATATTTCCATAGTTTAATTCTTTACTGTTTTGTTGAAACTGTGAAGTTGTCTTTGTAAACTGGCTTTACTACTTGAATTCGGTACTGTGTCATCTGCATAACAGACTATGTATATTTTATGTGGTACCATTTTATAGCCTTCAATCTTTCCAATTTCTCATAATAGTTGGTTTATTACAATACCGATGGAATCAGACTATCCTTGTCTTTGCCTGTTTTTAGTTCCATTAATTGTTGCCTCTCTGGATGTTACTTGTCTTATATTGAAATTCAACAGTTACACATATTTGAAAAATATTCATTTTTTTTACACCAGCATGTATCAATCAATTCTATTGGAACCTTTGGTGTGAAACACTAAACTTAAAGAGATTTACACCACTAAACACAAAATTACTTTTTCTGAACTGCTCGACGCACGTTTCGCTAACCATGTTAGCATCAGGAGATGATTTAATCGAATTAAATCATCTCCTGATGGTGGTTAGCGAAACATGCGTCGAGCAGTTCAAAAAAAGTGATTTGGTATTTAGTGATAAATCTCTTCTACCAGCATGTATATTCAGTAATATCTACAACGTTTACAGATTCGTATTATGGTAACGACGGGAGGTACCAATTTGCGAGATGATATTATGAGAATTTACCAAAAGGTACAAGTTATTATAGCCACGCCAGGGCGTATATTGGATCTCATGGAAAAAGGTGTGAATATAACATTATAAAAAATAATCATATTCTGCTTATTTTATATATTTTTTAGGTGTAGCAACAATGGATCAATGTAAAATCCTTGTATTGGATGAAGCAGACAAGCTCCTCTCACAAGATTTCAAAGGCATGTTGGATACTGTAATCAAAAATTTGCCACAAGAGAGACAGATACTCCTGTTTTCTGCCACATTTCCTTTAACAGTGGAGCAGTTCATGAAAAAACATTTAAAAGAACCATATGAGATTAATTTAATGGAGGAGCTTACATTAAAAGGAGTTACACAGTATTATGCCTTTGTACAGGAGCGACAAAAAGTCCATTGTTTAAATACTCTTTTTTCTAAGGTTTGTAGTTATATTGTAATGTTTCTCAAACTTAATGGTATGCAATTTTGGTATTGGAATTTTTCAGTTTTTCACATCAACATTGGAACCTATGGTGTGAGACACTAAACTTAAAGAGATAAATCACCAAACACCAAATCATTTGTTTATAACTTCCTAAGCACATCGAAAAGATAAAACATGTGATTTGGTGTTTAGTGGTAAATCTTTTTTTAAGTTTATAAGAATTTTTAGGTGCAATAACTTGGCCCAAGGATATTTTCCACAAAGCTGTCTTGTTTGTAGTGTCTAAATACACATTTTTCCATGTTAGCATTGTCTGGAAATTGTCCACACATCGAGATACTACAAAGAAGTGCTTTTTGCAAAATATCCTTGGGTGATAAACATATAGGATACCAAATATTTCTTTTTCAGTTACAAATAAACCAAAGTATTATATTTTGTAATTCAACTCAAAGGGTGGAATTGTTAGCGAAGAAAATCACAGAATTGGGTTACTGCTGTTATTATATTCATGCAAAAATGGCACAGGCCCACCGAAATAGAGTTTTCCATGACTTCAGAGCAGGTCTTTGCCGTAATTTAGTGTGTTCAGATCTATTTACAAGAGGTAAATATTTAATTAAAATACTACTACTTTATAACTCTTTGCTACTTTATATACTCTACTTTATAACTTTTGTATGGTTTTCAAATCTGATCTAAATAGTCAGTTTGGTGTCTTATTATATGCTTACATGCATCTTTGCATATTTAGTAAGCCTGACTTGACTAGTCCATATCAGGTTGGGGGGACATATATGCTAAACAATTAGCGTGGTTTATAATGCTAATGTAAATAACTTTTTATAGTTTTCACGATAAATAAACCACATACAGTTGTTTTACTGCATGGTGACAATATTATGAAAACAAAGAATATTGATTTTAAAAATCTTAATTTTCATAAAAAAAAAACAAGAACTAATATTTAATTGAACTAAACTACTCTAAAGTTTAGAACTAATTTGTAGTAGTTTATAGTAGTCTTTAGTTAGTTTTTAGATAAAACCAGACCTTCAGCCAGAACCGAAATTACTTTGGTAATGTTTTTGTTCGCCTTCGGTAGTACGCGATTTATTTATAATTAATAGGTAGTATCTCTCTGTTTTTATTTTTCATTTGTCGAGACGTTGAGTACACTGATACGATAATATAAGAAAACTCAAGTCACTAGTCTGTTGTTGGTCGATTATGTTCTGTTCTGTTCCTGGGATTAGTTCCACTGATCTTTATTAGCCAATTCTCGAATCAAACTATTTTGATGCACCTTAAGTTCTATGTGAAATCCAATTACGAACCAACATTTATATTTTTTTGCATTCTTTTTAATATTACCTGCGATTCTACACTCAATATTTGAACAAAGTTAATACCAGCACGAAGAATTACAGTTGACTTTACTTTAAATTTATGGTAAACGACTACTGGCGCCACTATCTTTACATGTGGAAACCAAGACTTTGTAAATAGAGTGGTTATGCCGAATTAATGAATCCTGCAAATTTACATCATCTCCAAGTTGCTTTGATCTTGTGGATTGTCAGAATTTTGATTATTAAAATGTTGGTACAACGATTTGGGGTTTTATCGATTTTGACTTCTTTCGCAAGTAACTTGTCCCATCACATATTGTCTAGTTCCGGCGGTGCTCAACGATGGTGAATGTTCATAATTGTTGCATTCTTTTTAACTAACAAATATATATTTTTTTGCATTCATGAATAGCTTTTCACTTTGGATACGTTAAAAATGACTATGTTTATCGTTCCATGTGCTTCTGGGATCATTTATTTGTGCTTCGTTTTCTGCAATATTTTTAATAATTTATGAGTTATATATCGAGGTCGTGCACCTTTCTACTTTTTTTTACCTAGCAACTAATTTATATATGGCGGTGCCTTTAGCATCACTATACCGTTTTCCGTATGGAAGGCTGTTGAAAGAAATAGAGGGAAAAATATGACGATTTCGCAAGTACGCTTATTGATGCTATGTGGCAATTATACTCGTTGTCTGATTGATTGGGTAATATATCTGCATAAAAACAAACTCGAATCGGAATAGTCTTTTGTGTTAGTACCTTTCATATTATATTTCCATAATTTGTCACCATATTTGAAGTCACTTGAAGAAGTATAAAAATTCAATATTTTTATTAAATGTTACTATTCTTAATACATCATATGGGTGTTTATAATTATGGATTATACTTTTAATCTGTACATTTTTAGAATGTTAAAAATGTATTTTATTTATATAGGTATCGACGTCCAAGCAGTAAACGTAGTTATAAATTTTGACTTCCCAAAGATGGCCGAAACATACCTCCATCGTATTGGTAGGTCAGGGCGATTTGGACATTTGGGTATCGCCATCAATTTAATCACCTACGATGATAGATTCGCCTTGCATCGCATCGAGCAAGAATTGGGAACGGAAATCAAACCCATCCCGAAAATAATCGATCCCAAATTATATGTTGCAAAGTTGGAAGAGGAAGATGCTGAAGAAAATTCTAAGTAACGCGAAAAGTTGTATCGTGACTTTTCTTTTGTAAATATGTACAAGAAAAGGACAAGGAAGATTTGTATTACCGTGGAGAATGACGTTTTAATTTTGATATCTACAGAAAACAAAAAAATGTTTTTTTTTCGGGATTTATGTAAGTGAACTCTCTCGTGTCAGCATATTTATATATATAGCAAACTTGTACAGAAGAAATTGACAATTTCTTTTTGATTGTTTGTGAAATTAATACAGCTGTGTACTTAGGCGGCATTCCATTGACTGGCGCTTAATTGATACAAGTAGTCTGTGATAAATTCTCATGAAACTCATTTTCATACTATTATAGTATTATTTAAATTTCAGAAAAAAGAATTAAATAATTCGGGAGCCGCTAACTGTACCGTTTATGCGAGCACTCTGTTACCCAGTGCTCGTGTTAAACCTGTTTAAATTTCATTTGCTATTTACAAAGAATTGTCAGTTTTAGTGTAGTGTTTTATCAGTACTTTTCGTGTTATATCAACATCAGAATCTCCGTTAGCATGAAAACAATTGTTAAAACTCTGTACAAGATGAATTAATATTGCAGTAAAAATGTGTACGAACATTAAAGTGATAGTCTAGGAGCGGAAGGACTCCCAAAAGTGAAACGACTGAGATTGTGAATCGATTTTCTGATGTCGGGAAGATTTGTGCGACATTTTATAGTAGTATAGGCTCAATTTAATTAATTTTATAAAGGAGATTCTTTAAACTATCCTAATTAAATGTTAACGTTCATGTTAATTAGGATGATATGTTGTCTACTTTTCATTTTCTGGGATTTTCAAAATTTCATATTATTGACAACATAACTAAACATTAAACAATGAAATTATTCAAAATTTAAGATCAATTTGCATTTACATATCCAAATTTGAGTATTTATTTATTTATTTTTGTTTGTTTTGGGGGGAAACTTTTGGCTTGGCAAAGTTTATACATATATACTTTTTTTATTTTCACCAGTTCAGTTGGGTAACAAATTTTGACAAGCCAAAGGAACAGATGAAATATTTTGTTATAAAAAAATCTAGAAAAACGAAGGGTTCTGATTTTTTGCTTTTATAACCATTGTGCAATAATTATTGTCGTTAACGGTGTTACTATGTTTTGCTAAGTAAGTAATAGTGATTAAAATTCATTTTTCAATTTGTCTAATTGAAATACTTTAATATCAGAATAAATCATTCGGGACTCTTCACAATTTGTAGTTTAATTTTAAAACCTTAATATAAACAATGTTTAATAGTTGAATTATGTATAGGGCGATTTTTTATATGCTTTCGAACTTTAAATTCAAATTAGATGACTTGAAACTATTTATTTTATATGAAGTAACATTCAGTAACATTAATGTTTGATAACAATTTCGGAAAAATGTCCGTTGCGGCTACTGCAGCAAACTAATTCCGGCTACTTTTTCAAGCAATTGGGGTCTCGTGTCCGCAATTGGCCGAGTTATGTTGGTTTCAGAGGCGTCAATAGTTGCTGGTTTATCGACATAGGTCAAAGATTTAACATAACCTCAAAGAAAATATTCTCTAAAGACGTTAAATCACCCCTCAATAAATCCATTGTTGTGTTGGCTGTATTACATGTGGAGCCGTCTGTTAGAACCACATTTACAGATTAATACTATTCAAATTTGGAAATAAACATTCCACGTAGTCGAATCATAAGGCCCAACTTCCTGCTAATTGCTAAATTTCGATCTTCATCAACAGCGGCGATATTTTCTTATTTCGCACAGTTTTTTTTTCTTAGTTCTGGCTTTCATACAGTACAGCGGGAAATTCGTTCGGAATTTGTCGATAATTCGGCGAATACATCGCTCGGTTTGACGATTATGTACACAATGACATTCATGAAGTACTCCATAAGTTTGGCGCACAACACTAATTTTGATAATTAATTTCGACAATTTCCAAGCATTGCTCTGATGTGCCAGACTACTGAGACAGATTTACAAGACTTACGCGCAAACTAACAGTTCGTTTGACGGCGATCCCTATCTGAAGTTCGGGCACACTAAAAAATCACCCTTTACTATTCCAGGCGTTTTATTGGTTATTTAAAGCGCAATATTATTGATGTACCAGGTTGGTTCGAAAAGTACTTGGTCTGACAGAAATCACATTTTTTAACCTAGTTACATTGTACTTCAACACATTTAAACGAATGGCGTGCCACGTTTCGATGCTAAATATCCGTAGTATAATGTAATTTGTTCAACTGAGAAAAAAGAAGTGGTTGTCTGAAATTTGATCATTTAAAGAAAATAAGTGAACCATTTTTACAAATTTGGGAAGGGGAAGTAATCGCTGGAAACTAAATACGGTGCATCTGGAAGTATTTCGAAGCCCAGGTGCATGGAATTTTGCAGAATCAACCGGAGGCATGTGTACATTAACGTGGTGATAAACTACTTATTGCAGAGATATGGACGTTTAACCTGAATAACATCCTTCAATTGGTCCAGTACTAAAGTGTAATATTCCACTATGATGGACCTTGATGTCTACCATATAGTCAAGTATCACATCATGAGAATCCCAGAAACTACAACTTGAACCGCTTTCACTTTCCGTTAAAATTGCGTATATTATATGAGTAACGTACAGGGTGCGGTGCTCATAAACTTGAGGTATGTGATAATTGAAGACTTTCGCACTAAACGTTTGGAGAAACCCAAAGGCTCCGTTAAACTGGTAACGAAAATTGGTGACTAATGTTGACGTGGGCGAGTCGACAAAGTGGCAGATTGTTACAAATCATATACGATTACAGTGCCACAAATGCAATGACAGGAAAATGCGAGTTTACCGCTGAAAAAGAGCGATCGTGTGACCTTTGTGTACGACCTCAAAAATGTCGCTATTGTTGGGAAAACCAAATTTCGGGAAAGTGTTCACGCCCTATGTAACAAATGATGGCGATGTCAGGTCGCCATATTTTTTTACAAAGGATGGAAACCGTTTGTTGGAACCGCACTACATGTCGAAACTAGGTTCTACAGTTGTCCATGCATCTGCCAGCAGGATAGTGCACCAGCATAGACGAGCATTTGGTCTAAAACTGGTTGTGTGATAAGATGGGCATGTTTTGGTTCAAGGAGTTCTGTATTATGTATGGAAAGTTGTAGAAAGAATTGCAAACAAGTCGAGACATCAAGCAGTATTGGCGAATTTAGATGACGAGATGTTAATTAGAAAAGTGAAGAATTTAATTAGCATTTTATACTTATATCCCCCTCAGGCTATCAACCATTTATTTGTGCCTAATCTTTAGTCTCTTAAAAAAACTACCTTGAGAAATCCAGTTTAGGTAATCCAGTCTTCGTCTGTCACAGGGGGCGTTTCATTGCCAAATTTCACACTCTTGCCTGGAATCATTGACAAACACCCATACCGTAAGCGGGGTTCATAACATGGTATTTAGGTACTATGTCCTGGGGGTTGACTTCGTAATAAATGCTTCTACAATTTTAATGTAGCTGTTTTATTAAAGGCTATCGGCAGTGCTACGTGCAAGTGATTTTGTCACATTTCATAAAAAAATTATTTCAGAACTTCTCGTTAATTGAGTTTTTGAACAAAAAATAATTATAGATTTTTTAGTTTATTTTAAAACATAAATAATGATAATCGATGCGAAAAACTTTTAAAAAACATGTTACAATTAATGTTTGTGACGTCAGAATACCAGTGTTTTCACATCAGTACTGTCAACGGCTTTTATTCGAATATATATACATACATATGTATATGAAAAATGACATTCGGTTTAATTCAGCTGATGTTCGAAGTGCTAAGGCATCGATGTAAGTTTTTTAAATATTAATAATAAGGTGAAAGTAAATAAGAAACAAAATATTTCTATTAAATATAATTAAACTATATGTAGGGTGTCACGAGAAAGTTACGGTGACAAACCTTTAGGTTTTGTTCAACTTAAATGCAAAAATGGCATTTGCACGTCAAGAGGACGTGTATGTTGAGAACATAAAGTTTGGGGTAAAGCTTATGCAGTTACCTTGATTATTAACGAGAAATTAAGAAAAATCCAAGAAAGCCAATGTCACGATTGTGCAGCTTCAGCAGGTAATAAATACTCAAAAAAATTATATAATGTTATAAATAGTAATATTTTATATATATTTATTTGATGACAGACGGTTGTAAACATGCATTAGCACTACTCATATGGACAAATCGGAAATGTGAAGATCCAACACCCACTGAAGAAAAATGTTAAATATTGAGTAACCAAAAGATATTTTCTAGTTTTGTAGCAAATTTTTTTGAGCAAAAAAACAATATAAATCATAATTAGATAAACAAAACGCATACATACTGTTTAAATCACTAATTTTATTTCAATAAAAAATACACTGTTAAATATACATAAAACTTTCCCCATCTAGGATAATATGGATAATATATTACAGTAGATTATAATATGTAAACTACATTAATAATCAATTCAGAATAAAACAATCACTACCCAAAATTATATACATATTTGTTTGATTGCATTCATTGAAGTTTGCAATACTTTTAAAACCACACAGATTCTTCAAAGCATCAAACTAAACTCTATTAACAATATTTTTAAAAAAATCCACCCATACTATATTATTGCTTTAATTAAGGTTTTCATTATTTTTAAAATGATGGCGGTTTTTCTCCTTACGTGTTTTACAAACCACCACATTAGACTCTTGGTTTAACAATATTTGCAAATATAATGCATGACCAGCCATAGATTTCCCAATTCCAAACCAGCCAAAGATTTGCTACATCTAGATTATTTGCGGACACACAGGAATATTCTTTGTTATAAATTTGGCAAGTTAATTTGTTATCCCTATATGAATTAAATAATATAAATAAAAGTTATAAAAACGATTGCAAAAAACAAAAGGAACCCTAATCTGATTTCATTCTGAACTTACCTTTGAGCCTCTATATCTTATGTACAGATATATGAGAATAACGTCGAAAACAGCGCCGAAAGCCTAAATAACAATTAAAAGCAACGTTGTTTTCAAATCGATCGCAAACCATCAAAAGCAGTCAAAGATATAGGTTAAACCCATAGAGCGATGTCTAAAATAAATAAATTGTTTCGGAACGTCTGTTCAGAAAGAGGCCGAATTGCCCCGAGCCGAACCGATTGGCTTTCGGTACATTGTATGGGGTCACAAATTGCCTAGATTGTTTTCGGGTATTGTCGGTGTGTAATTGGTACTAGGTTTAAAAATTTCTCTTTTGGGATTAGTGTCAGCCATGAGACCTTTAACTTACATTCAATCGAAGTAATGAAACATTGGGAATAAATTGCCATTCACGAACACCAAATATTGTTTATATTGGGATCCTTATTCACATACTGCAAAAGGTGCCGAAAGTGGTATAGGTAGCGCTAATAGTTAGATAGTAACCGTTTTGGCTTCAAACCTAAGGTCTATCTTGCTTTATGTAAACTAACGGGCAATAATGCATTCTCTCATACCCTATATTATAGGTTTTTATGAGAATTAATGGGGTTGAGGACTGTTCCGAAATAAAACAAACGTTTATCTAATAATCATAGTTATATTTATTTATTTTTATTCCAATGTCATCTCATATTATTTTGAATGCTGCTTTGCTAATATAAATAATTTCCAGATTTTATAAATATAAATGCCTAATATGTCTATGTCAATATTTGTACATAATAAAATAGCATATAAATAAAAAGAGTATTTAATACTTTGTATCTTCAAGTAAAACAAAATTAAATTTTGAATCCAAGGTACGACATTTAAGAAGTAATAGAAGATTTTCATTGCAATGAATTCTATATCAGTATTTTTTTACTGCTTTGCATTAACAATATTTACAAATTCGGGTTTCAGTGAAGCTCCACCAACTAAAAAGCCATCAATATCTGGTTGAGATCCTAATTCTTTACAATTTCCTCCTGTCACCGAACCGCCATATTGAATTCGGATTGAGTTGGCCACATCTGCACTGACATTTTTGGAGAACCAATCGCGAAGTGCTTTGTGTACTTCTTGAGCTTGTTCAGGTGTTGCTGTTTTACCAGTTCCAATAGCCCATACTGGTTCGTATGCAATAACGACATTAGACCTGAAAACAATAATTATATTATCGTTGTTTGGAAGTCGAATATATAGATATATTTTTCAATATAATTTATGGATATATTTTATTAGAAGTTTTGCGTTGATCTAATGTAAAAAATTAAGAATACTAATAAATTTAAACCCCGATGTTTGGTAGCCTTTATTGGGTTCATTTAATCTGGGGGTGATTTAGTATATTTATGCCTGCGCTAAGATAATTACAGTTTCAGTGAGTATTACTTTTTTAACTGTATAAAACGTAACATTTTAATTTTAAAAATGCTTTGTGGAAAGTCGTTACGACGTAAAACAAATTGTCTATAATTTCTCTACATGAAGAAGGTTAGTCGAAACGTGGAATACCGTGAACGTCCTTGTCTATCAAAATAAACGTCAACTGCAAGATAGGAAGATTGTATCAATTAGCAAATGAAAAGGTTTAACAACGCCAGTTATTCTAACAGAATTTGATAGGGACAATAAAAATGTATCTGTTTGTTATTAGTGTGTTAGTAAAAAATTAACACTGCAGGACCGTTCTTACGATGGGGAAATAAACGAAAGCGATTACAGTAAGCGAATAGATATAAGAATTGGTCAGAGGAAGATTTGCGAAAATTTTATGCATTGATGGGTGGAATTTATGTTTCTAGATATTGGGTTCAAAATTTAGAGTTTACACAAAAAAAAATACTGCCCAAATGTCTATCACCTACTATTAAGCATGTAGGTTTTATGATAGTTTGGGGTTGTTTTTCGTTTGCTGGAATTGTCGATTTATTTAGAATTTATTAAACATTGAAGATTACATGCGCGTATTCGAGTGTAATGATATACCGTCAGGGTGTTCTTTAATTGAACTTTAGTTCGAACTTTAAATTCGCATAAAACAATCAAATTGGATACCTAAAACTATTTATTTTTATGTGAAATAACATTCAATGCCATTAATGTTAACTATTTTGGACAAATATCCGCCGCGGCTACTTCTGACAAAGCGCATTCTGTCAATCCAATTTCCGACCATTTTTTCAAGCAATTGGGGTCTTACGTCCGCAATTGACCGAGTTATGTTGGCTTCGATAGTTGCTGATATATCGGTATAGACCAAATATATCGATATAGACCAAAACCCCCCAAAGAAAATAATCTAAAGGCGTTAATTGACATGACCTTGGTGGCCAATTAACAGGTCCGTTCCTCGAAATAATTTTCACACCAAATTGTTCCCTCAATAATCAAAGCTAGCCTGTTGGAACCACATTTCCTCCAGATCAATACCATTCAAATTCGGCATTAAATAATTCACGTAGTCGAATAACAAAGCCCAACTTCCTGCGAATGGCGACGAATTAAGAATTTGGATCTTCCTCAACACTGCTAAGTATTTTGTTCGGAACGCACTTTGTTTTTGTTTTAATATCGAGTGAAATGCGTTCGGCATTTCTCGATAATTCGGCGAATACATCACACAAGTTCACATACATCAAGTTCAAATTTACAAAGTGCTCTTTAAATTTGGGGCACAGAACACTAACTTTCATAATAAATTTCGACAATTTGCAAGCTTTGCTTTGATGTTAAAAGGTCCATGATGATTTGTCAGTCTATTAAGACACATTTACAAACTTGCATGCAAGCTCACAGTTGGTTTGACAGCGACCTCCTATCGGAAGTTCGGCGGACACAGGAAAAATTACTCTTTAACACCTAAAATCACTAGAGAATGATGAACTCTTAAAATTATGACTTGGCCTCCACTGTGCCTCAATGTCAATTAGGACATAGGAAAAAGGACATTTTGGAAGGCAAGTAGTAAGTAGTCGTAGCAACAAAAGGCCGATTTTTTAACGAAAAAAAGCCTAAAAGTGTTGCCAGATCGAATGCTACGCCGCCAGTCTCATAACTTTATTCACACACCTTGTATAATTATTTGACGGGTGCTACAGTCAAATAAGTAGGGCTATTGAAAATTTAAGAAATCAGTGTTTGATTTATGATTGAACCTTTTTGTTTTTGACACACCGACGAAAAATTAAAGGCAATATATTCAGGGGGTCTGGACATCCTATTTCTTCTTCCTAAAGACAGTTTTGAATCATTGTATACTATATTTAAACCGTATATACAATAAATGATAATTCGTTAGGAGTTTTGATAGTCATACAAGAAATCGTATGTAAATCTTTATATGATTATTGCTTTTTAAAAATTCACTAAAAAATCGACTCTAATGCTTACCAATCTTGAATTTTATCAACGATTGCCTGTGTTTGTCTAAACACTACAGCTTCAGTTTGGCCGGCTTCACGTTCCTGTAACGTTTCACCTATACAGGCAATAACCTTTAAACCATTGCTTAAAGCAAAAGCAACTTTTTCGGCAACAAGTTCATCGGTTTCGCCGAAAATTTGACGACGTTCTGAATGGCCCAGAATTACCCAATTAATGCCTACGTCTTTCAACATAGCTGGTGAAATTTCCCCTGAAAATTATATTGGAACTTGAAGGAAGAATTTACAGTAATTAAAGAAAGAAATGTACCTGTAAAAGCACCTTTGTCTGCTTTAAAACAATTTTGTGCTGCAACTTCTACATTGGCAGGCGCATTTGTCTTTACATAATCCAAGTATATCGCTGGAACACCCACAACTACTTCAGTGTCTTGGTTTAATGGTCCTGCTTTTAAAAACCCTAATATCTCATTTATTTGGGCTTTGGAGCCGTTCATTTTCCAATTGCCTCCAACAACAAATTTCCGACCCATTGTGTTCTAAATGTAATAATAACAAATTGCAATTAATAATGTCATATTTTATAAATAATTATGTAAGATGGTCATCCTGTATATTAAATAATTTCAAACTGTATCAGATTTTCCGCTAAATAATAGATATGTTGTTACTAACTGGGGCTATTTGTGATTTTAGAGCAGCGCATGTTGTCATCTTGATAGACTATTTTTATGTGTTTTATGTAAAAATGTAATTTTAGTCATAGCATAGCAATATTTATATGGAAACGTAGGTTTAATAGTAGGACTAGACTGAAATGACAGGAGACATTTAGTTGTACCAGTGTAAACTTAATTTACTGACTTAATTCCTCCTTGCCTTTAATTGATACCAAACTAAATTTCCGCCGTTCATACGCACACAGATTGTATATATGAATTTGTACAGTAAAATATCAAATAATATAGCTATTTTTTGTGAATAGCATGAAAGTGATAAAATCCTTTTCAAATCGAGTATTTCTAAATATTTACTTGTCATAGGAAAAATTACAAGGGAAAGTAGCTGTCACACGAGTTATTTGAAAAGGCAACAATGAATCGTTTTTTGCTTGTCAAGCAGAAAAACTATGTATTTGTAGCTAATTGTGATCGGAGATGAAGAAGGGTTTTTATAATTTACATCGACGGTAAATAATATTGACGACGATAAGCCATTGTTTTGTATTCCGTGGATCAGGATGGAATAAACAATTACCTCCAGTCATTACATATAATTTTTTGAACTGAATTATGAGTTAATACCAGTAAAATACAACGCCCACAGTGATGATAATGTGTGACTATACCTTGCAAGTGTTATGGGGATTATTCAACATGAGAAGTTCTACACCTTGCTTATTCTGCTAGGAATATAATTCTGGAGCTAGGAATATAATTCTTTTCTGGAGCCGTTCAATGATATACATTCTCGTTTTCCGATCGATGATATATTGTCGTTGAAATAAATTTTCTAATTACCAAAAATGTCGGATATGGATATATGAAGGAATTTCGTCGAGGAATTCAGCTCTCACCAAAAAAGATTATGGAGCGGGTTCAAATCCCGTACTAGGCAAAAAAGTTTTTCTAAAATTCTTGTGAATGTTTCTAGGTAAGAGTGTAAAATCTGACAAGGAATCACCCCTCAGTCACGCCAGTTCGAGGCTGAGTAAGGCCGGATGCCTTCTGACAGGTTTTCTACGTTGGTCACTCGCAAGTCGGTAGGCTTCTCAAGATACTTTCGGTTAAGCACAAAATCAAGGGTTGATAGCCCGAGAGGGGGGGTGCTGACCGGAGTTTTCGGTAGCTGATGACCGTGGTTCGGAACCCACGTTAAGCTGTAGGTCCAGTCGCTAAATAGCCTTCTCAGTTGCTGATACGCCTCTAATCCCAAAACTTTACTTTTACCAAAAAAGATCATAAAATAGTTGCATAAAGTAACTGGAAATATGTATATTACCATATTAAATCTATTATTTCACCTATTTTTTTTTTTAAGTAAACAACGATGGAAATTAAGTTTACTATTTATTAAATAGATATATATGAAATAAATAGAATGGTTAGTAAAGCGTTTTTTTTAGTTAAAAAAACACTCTGTCAAATAATCTTTTAAGATACTTAACAGACTGTAATTATAGGCATCAGTCAAGTTCACTTAAAAATTAGACTTGAAGTCTAAAACTCATCTTTTATGTAACAAACGTACAGTTATTTATATCATGACAGATATTTCACATTAGTAAGTGTAATATATTTAGTATATTGATGGTCCAAAATTTCCAAACAATATATTGCTTTGAAGACGAAGATTGTTCTGAAAGACTATTCATATCTATAATAATTTTATATATATATATATATATATATATATATATATATATATATATATATATATATATATATATATATATATATATATATATATATACACATAAAATATATAATATATATACAAAAAAAGATGTACAGGATATTTGAGTGCTTCAAAAGTTTTTTCGGAGTTCATTAAATATTGGGGTTACAATTTCCTCAATATCACCAATATCTTTTCCTATGAAAGTGAATTGTTCCGCGAACAAAAATCAAGACAAAGGTCAAATTCAAAGGTTACAATATGTTTTTAAAACATAAAAAACGGCGAAGACGAACGGTAGAGTTGCGTATGAAACTCAATGAGATGTTATGCGCAAAATTTAGAGTCAAATGAGAAATTCTAGATAGTCTCCACAAGCTAAATATGATTTTATCACATTCCCTTGCACAAACTGATAAAGCTTATGGATAGCATCATTTTGGACCAATAGACGAAAAACGGTTAATTTGTAGCTATTTTGGAGGGCATTATTTTGTTACATAAAAAAATTGTTTTGAAAAATTAATTTGAATAATTTCCTGAAAAGACTATTTCATACTGTTCTGTTAAAATAAATAAACTGAGTGGATTCAGTTTCTCTTGTTTATTATAATCTTATCACCTTTACAATTCTATCTTATATATATTAAAATAAAACTTTAGGTTAGCAATCTAGCAAGCTGAATAATTTTGATAAAAATTATTTATATTAAATTGTATTTATTTAATAATGCAATTTTTCTTCTATTCGTAAATATTTATGTAATAATAGAAATTAAGTAACAAATTATTTCATTATTCAACTAATCCAAAAGCCAATTTACTTATTGCAAATAATTTTGAAAATCTAAAATGAGGAAATAGAAAATTAATAATATAATCCAAAATGAGCACTTATGGGTCACATTTATTTGTTATTAGTACAGTTCTAATATTAATTATTGAATTTACAGGATTCTTAAGAAAATCTTAACTTACCTGTGAAATTTAAAATTTTTTTACTCTAAAAAAACCTCTGCTAAAATCTATGCGACTATGACCTCTAAAAATTGTAAAGGTTGAAAAGCTCCACCCCTAGAAAGTCTACTTCTTTAAAATGTTTTAACATTATGAACAATCACTGACAATTATATATGATATACATTTTTTTTTGAAAATCTAACTGAATAGTTAAAACAATATATTATAGAAAATAACACATTATAACAGTAATGCGAACTGCTATATTTAATTTTTATTTTCGTCTTTTATAACCAATTATCTTTTTATATTCTTTGGCATGTATTTCACTATCTGCTACTTCTGTCAATGATTATGATTAAATGTAAACCAAAGACGGTTTTAGAAGGTTTATCAACTATAATTGATTCATTAATATTTAATAATATTTATAACCATGTCCAGCACATCACAAAAACATAGAAATTTTGTGGCAGAACCAATGGGAGAAAAACCTGTTACTGAATTAGCTGGAATTGGCGAAGCCCTAGGGAAACGCTTGGTCGAAGCTGGTTTTGACAAGGTATACATTTTTGATTTCTCTGTCTTCGTAATTCGCATTTTAACTACTGCACTTTTAATTAACAACCCATTGTTTTCAGGCATATGTAGTTCTTGGTCAGTTTCTGGTTTTGAAAAAAAACCAAGAATTATTCAAAGAATGGATGAAAGATACTTGTTCTGCAAATTCTAAACAATCCACAGACTGTTGGCAGTGTCTCAATGATTGGTGTGAAGAATTTTTGTAAAAATTTATATTGTATTTATCTTAATATAAAAAATGTAACTTCTAAAGAGAACCAATAACATGTTAAATTTATTTAACAAATATAATTTTTGTTAATAAGTAGGTTAAGTTATAAAATCCAAACTATCTGTGCCTATTTCATAGTTTTTTTAATAAATATTTTTGGGTTGACTTTTTAGTTTAAAATTGAATAGAATGGGAATCATGTTTCCTTCTATTAGGACTATTATTACTTCTATCCCTCAGTTAACTAGTCTTATTGATTTTTAATATAACATATATGAGATGTACTAAATATTAATAGTGCGAATAGTTTAATTATCTACGAAGAAGAAATCGATCTGTAAAAAAAACATAATTAAGAAAAATATAAGCTGGGTGAAATTAAATTTTTGTTATTTGGATGATAAAAATTTGGAGGGGATTAAACCTCCACAGACAACGCATGTCCGCCATGATGACTAGACAGAGATGGGTTTATTTATGGTATGGGAGTTCCTTGTTGCTAGAGAGAAACAAACTGCCAGATGTTAATGGGTTGGTTAGGGAGAGGGAGTTGATTTGGAAACTTTTCTTTATAAAAATCTATTTTTCTGGGTAGCAAATTGCTTCGAAATTAATTATTTATTTAATTTTTTCAGTAGTTTTAAAAAAGTGTGTTTTTAATAATAAGTGTCTGGATATAACTGTTGAGAGAACACGGTCGTGATTAAAAGTAAAATGGCGATTTGAATAGAAATGGTAGACGTATGAATCCTGCTTTTGAGCCAGCCACAATGGAAGATACCTCTCTTAACCAGAACGGAGGCCAGATGGGTTCGCAGGCTACAAATTCAACTAACAACAAGCAAAATGAAGAGTCACAACAAAAAACACATTATTCCATCCCAGGAATATTGCATTTTATCCAGCATGAATGGGCTAGGTTTGAACTGGAAAGATCACAATGGGAAGTTGATAGAGCTGAATTACATGTAAGTATTTATGATATATTTTAAGAATAGATGAATTTTATCGCTTGGAATTATTCGTAATCAACTTTTTTAAATCAGCAATTCATCAGTGAATATTAAGTATGTTTTCTAGTTTTGTATGTCTTGATTGTCTATTTTAGGGATCTAACAGTATTTCATTGTACGTATTTTAAAATATCTTTATAGAATATTAATTAAACGGCATCTATTAGTAGTATATTTATAATTTTTAGTGTACTGAAATTCTCTACATAAATGTTACCAACAAACTATTAGATTAAATATATAAAAGCAACTGTTATTTGTAAGACAAATAAAGTTCTAAAAGGCTGTTTTTTAAATGAATTATATTAGCGAAAGATGAAAGTGTTTCATTTTCTTGTTTTAAGCAGATTTATATATATATATATATATATATATATATATATATATATATATATATATATATATATATATATATATATATATACATACATACATACATACATATATACATACATATATACATACATATACATACATATACATCATACATATATATATATATATATATATATATATATATATATATATATATATATATATATATATATATACATATATATATACATACATACATACATATATACATACATATATACATACATATACATACATATACATACATATACATACATATATATATATATATATATATATATATATATATATATATATATATATATATATATATATATATATATATATATATATATACATATATATACATATATATACATATATATACATATATATACATATATATATATATATATATATATATATATATATATATATATATATATATATATATATATATATATATATATATATATATATATATATACATATATATACATATGTATACATATGTATACATATATACATATGTATACATATATATACATATATATATGTATATATATGTATATATATATATATATATATATATATATATATATATATATATATATATTATATATATTAATTAGTACATAATTGATTTTATGTTTTATTATTTAAAGTCTTAAATGTACATGGAGTTTACATAGAATTATGAATATATTTCATATACTACAAATTTGTATGTTTAATATCAAATGTGTTACTACATTTTGTATTAATTTTATGTTATAACTATTATAAAATATGGTTATTTATTTTTTATCAGGCCAGAATTGCATTTTTACAAGGAGAAAGGAAAGGTCAAGAAAATCTAAAAAATGATTTAGTTCGGCGAATAAAAATGTTAGAATATGCATTAAAACAAGAACGAGCTAAATTTCATAAACTGAAATATGGAACTGAGCTACAGCAAGGCGACATGAAACCTCCTGTTATTGATGAAAGTGGTGAATCACAAATTGATCAAGATCCTGGTTATGTATCCGTTTCTAATTCTACATGGAAACAGGGAAGACAGTTGTTGAGGCAGTATTTACAGGAAATAGGATATACAGACAGGATTATTGATGTGAGATCTACTAGGGTGAGGACCTTATTGGGATTAAACAATAATAATGCAGATCAAGAAGAAAACCACAATAGTTCTGTAAATGGAAATGAATCAAATAAAAGAGCTAGTGAGACACAAGGTAATTCTTATTTCATGCCTTTATTATTTTTAATCATCAAATTGATAGGGAGGCGAACACCAGCCAAAAAAGCTCAACCCAGTTCTTTAGCTGAAGCTATGATGTTAGATACTGAAGCAGCAGTTATGGCTAACTTTGGATTTCTAGGTAATCCAGATGTTGAAATGGATGATGATGATGATATGAGTGATGATGGTGATATAGATCCTAATATCGAAATGGAAGATGAAGTTAAAGCTAGCAAAAAAGGTGAGTATAAGTAAGGATTCAAAATCTGGACATTTAATTTCAATTATTTGTTTATTACAGAGGGTGAAGATGTTGATGCATTAGCTTTAGAAGTTTTTAATGAGTTGAACAGGTTATCTGAGGCAGAAAAAAAACAAGAATTAAAAAATGATTCTGCTGATTGGAATAAGAGTAAGTTACTTCAGTAATTGAACAGTTTTTTTTATTGGTTAATATTATTGTTCAGCTCAAGTTCCAAAAAGGCCCCTTGGAATTGGAGATGAAGACAATATTGATTCTACATTAGGTTTAGGAGAATTAGCACAGTTAACTGTTAACAATGATGCTGAAAGCACTTATGATATTGCCAGTAGCAAGGAAGCATTTCGTAAAACCTGGAATGGAAAATATACTTTAAGAAGTCACTTTGATGGGGTATGTAAATGAATACTTAATTTATCTGAAAATTCTGCAGTTTGTATATGATGGCTGCCCATGTTAACTTCTTCTGTGAGTTTTTCACTTAATATGTTAAAATGATGGTTTTGCATGTAGACAAATAACTGATTATATTTAATTATGAGGTATCTAATTGGCTGAATTCAATACTTAAAATTTATGGTAGTAATATTCCTCTATATATAAACATGATAAATGTATTTCTAATATTCAATTTTAGGTTAGAGCTTTAGCTTTTCATCCTACTGAACCAGTTCTTATAACAGCAAGTGAAGATCATACATTGAAGTTGTGGAATTTGCAAAAAACTGTACCAGCTAAGAAAAGTGCAAGTTTAGATGTAGAACCATTGTATACATTCAGAAGTCATACAGGTAATCATAATAATAATAGCCAAGTTTTCATATACTTTTCTGAAGCTAGATTAAACCTGAGTCCACAATTTCTTGTTTTTGAAAGTGTTCTTTTTGTTCATTATTTTTCATTTCTATGATATCCTAGTATTATGCAGATCTGATACAGAAAGTACTTGAAACAATGAAAAAGGCTCAGAAATTTATTTTATCAGAATTAGATAGGTCTAGCTCATAAGAGTTGTTTTTGTGTTTTGTGTTTTGAGATTGTGTTTGACAAAATACAATTATAAAAAAAATATATATTTTTAAGCTAATAATAGCAAATTTGGAACAGATGGTTTTATTCTAAATTTTACTTTCAATTTGTTTAGGTCCAGTTTTATCAATGGCCATTTCGGGATCTGGGGAACATTGCTATTCAGGTGGCCTGGACGGTGTAATAAATTGTTGGAATGTTCCAAATTCAAATATTGACCCATATGATCTCTTTGAACCTGATGTACTAAACACTGCCCTACACGGACACTCAGATGCAGTATGGGGACTTTCAGTGCTAAATTCCAGGCAACAATTACTTTCTTGTTCTTCTGATGGAACCATTAAATTGTGGTCGCCTCATAGCAAGGTAAGAATACTTCACACTTCAGCAATGAGCCAAACATTTAAAATACTATAAATCTATATAGGTTCAGTTATTAAACACCTTTACTTCTGAGCAAGATGGCATACCTTCAAGTGTAGATTTTGCCGGTGATGAGCCTAATCGAATAGTGGCGTCTTTCGCATCATCACATTGTGTTATATTTGATGCCGAAACGGGTAAACAAGTGTTGCGATTGGAGTCCTCTAGTCAGGACGGTGTGAATCTGGTTGCCAAGCAAATAAACAAGATTGTTTGTCATCCCACTTTATCGTTGACCATTACCGCTCATGAAGACAGGCACATTCGATTTTGGGATAACCATACTGGCAAAATGGTTCATTCTATGGTAGCCCATTTAGATGCTGTTACTAGTTTGGCTGTGGATCCTAATGGACTATATCTTCTTTCTGGTGAGTAGGTTTGCAGTAATTCAAGACTGAATGAATTTAACTTCTATGTTATTCTACTTTAACTATATTATTATTTAGCAATATTACTGCTATTAATATTTCTATTTATTAATTCGGACATAACTTAATATTTGGTATTACACACATTTGTCGATAATTACATACCAATACAATTTTTTTGTGTATGGCGCGAAATGTATCAGTTGTTTTGTGATCTGGATATCTAAGGTGGGTAGAACAACGTCGTAACATTAGGTTCTACGTGAAACTATAGAACACCTTCACAAAAACAAGTTTACAATTGGTTTAATCAAGATAAAGACTACTGGAATATATCAATGTCAGGGTTATTAACATTCGCTTTACCTAGCTGAAATGTGAGTGAGACAATAATAGGTTATTTGAGACTTAATCTTACACAGGACGTTACTGTAAGACAGTGCTTCATCATGTAAGACCACCATTATTGATCAACTTTTGGTTTTTTTTTTAAGCATTGACTCTCCACCCTATTAGCCTAACATCAGTCCTTGTGAGTGTATTATGTTTTAAAACTAAAAATTAAAATAATATGGCGTTTAAATAAATAAGTAAAGATCAATATATACAATTTGCCCTATATTTAAAATTGTATGTATAACAATTGTTTTGACACACACAGTGCCTTTTTCAAATACAAACTATGATAAACTAAGAGTGAGAAAAGTAATTACAATCTAAACTGTCCATCAACCTAATAATACCATAAAAGGTAATAGTGGGGAAATCCATTTTTTTGATGTCTAGGAGGGCACTAAGTTTATCAACAGTGAACCATTCAAGTTTAGCTGGTCATTTAGCAAAATACCCAAATTTTTCTTTTTATTAATTTCTAGGCTCTCTAAAAGATTTAATTTTTTAGATTTATTTTCATTATGTATCATTTTAAAATTATCATTAAAATTATGATTTTCTAACATTAAGTAGTTGGTATAATGAGAATTAACACATGACTTGATAAGTTCATAGGCTGACTAATAAAAGAACTTTTAGACAAAATTTGACTTTATTCATCTACATAGTCTCTTTCAAGAGTGATACATTGATTCAAAACATTTTTATGCCTTTTTTGTAGAACGATTTATTTTTGGCTTCAAAATAGGCTTCAGTTTCGTCAATCACTTCTTCATTTGGAGCCATTTTTCTTTTCCTAGAGCTTTCTTTTTAGGTCTGCAAACAGATGTAGTCCCTGGGAGCCAGATCCGGAGAATACGGTGGATGGGGAAGCAGTTCAAAGTGCAATTCATGCAATTTTACCATGGTTGAGAGCGACTTGTGACACGGTGCATTATCCTAATGAAAGGGTACTTTTTTCTTCATTTGGGGTCGTTTTTTCGCAATTTCTTTTTTCAAACGCATCAATAACGCCATATAATATTCGCTATTGCTGCTTCTTCCTTTGTCGAGGTAACAATGAATAAACTACCTTGCGTATCTCAAAATACGGATGCCAAAACCTTACCAGTTTTTGGTCGCTTTGGGTGGCTTTCGCCAGTTACTGTTCACTCAGCTGACTGCCGACTTGAATGTGGATTGTAGTGATGGATCCATGTTTCATCCATTGTCACATACCGCATGAAAAAATATTTTTTATTGCGCTGAAACAGCTCCTAACAACGTGCTGAATCGTCGATGCGTTGCTCTATTTGATCAACTGTGAGCAAACGCGGTATCCACTTAAGATCGAGCTTTCTCATGGATAAATGTTTATGGACAATTGTGAATACACTACACTGCCTTCTGATATATTTAGTGTCAGCTATCTCACGTAACTTCAATTTACGATCGGCTAAACTATTTTGTGGCCTGTTTTTATGTTTTCTGGAATAACTGTCGAATTTGGGCGACCGGAGCGTTCAGCGTCATCGGTATTTGTGCGGCCGCATATAAAATCAGCAAACCACTAATCTACAATTTGTCTCAATGGAGCAGAGTCTGAATAACACTTGTCAAGTCATTGCTTTGCTTGAGCAAGATTTTTTAATTAGGCGTCCTCATAAAACTTCTGTTTGTTTTGAAAGTAATATTTATATCGTTTGTTTTGGATATATGTTTAGAAATTAATTTGGTAAGTTTTCCTGTATATGTAAATTGTTTTGTACGCTGCATTCTTGATATTATCGACAGGATATATTAAATTAATGGTTTTATTTTAACTATTTTTATTAATTATTTTATTTAAAATATTTGGGTGGTATTCAGATCGCAGTAAATAATGGATGGGATCCAAACAATTTAAATAAAATAATTAATAAAAAAAGTTATAATAAAACCATTAATTTAATATATACTGTCAATAATATCAAGAATGCAACGTACAAAACAATTTACATATACAGGAAAGGTTACAAAATTAGTTTCTCGACCTTTATCCAAGACAAACAATATAAATACTGCTTTCAAAAAAAACCTTAGTTCGACTCCTCATTAAAAACAATATAAGTCAAACAAATAAACTCTATAAGGCAGGAATTTATTTGAGTGCGGGTGGTGTCCCAAAGTCTATGTTGGACAAATAGAAAGGTCTTTCTCTACCAGGCTCAATGAACATAAAAGAAATTATACTAAACAAAATAATTCTCATTATGCTAACCACTTAATGTTAGAAAATCATACTTTTAATGATAATTTTAAAATGTTACATAAGGAAAATACATCTAAAAAATTAAATCTTTTAGGGAGCCTAGAAAATAATAAAAGGAAAAATTTAGATATTTTGCTAAATGATTACCTAAACTTGAATGGTTCACTGTTAATTTATATGGCCCCCATAATTAAACTTATATGGCCCTCCTAAACGTTGAAAAAATGGATTCGCCACTATATTTTATGGTATTATTAGGTTTGGTTTAGTTAACATAGTTCAACTATTAGTTTTTTTTACCATAAGTTTAACCATTAGTTTTAGTTTAACATAGTTTGTATTTGAAAAAGGCACGCCGCTGTTGAATCAATGGGGCAGGAAGTATTTTCAGGCGTGGTTATTATTAAATCGCTGCAGGGGAGCTTATTTTGAATATCTTTCTTTTTTTTTGTCAAATTTATAAATACAATACCAAAAGTTCGATTTCTTTTTAGGCAAGTCATGTAAAATGATTTAAATATATTTTGTTTCTTGATCATTTTCAGGTTCCCATGACTGCTCCATACGATTGTGGAATTTAGATAACAAGACGTGTGTACAAGAAATCACAGCGCATCGCAAGAAATACGACGAAAGCATCTTGGATGTGGCATTCCATCCATCTAGGCCATATATTGCAAGCGCGGGTGCCGACGGTTTAGCAAAAGTGTTTGTCTAAATTAAAAAATAAAATAAACGAAGTCAATAAGTGTGATTAAGTAGATAATTAAGGTGATGCAAAAATACTCACTATCAATCCTGTATAAGTATAACATTTGTAGTTAATTTATCATCAAATGACATTTATTTATATTGGTTACTTATGTATTTCTTCAAATAAATTAATTAATGTTAATAAGGGTCAGTTCCTTTTTTAAAAATGTGATATGGGTATGTATTGTCTTTTCTTGTTTTCAAAGATAAAGCTTTTTCTCAATTAGATTTGTAAAATGTATTTTTCTATTCATATTTTATAATTTAAGGTTTCTTTCATTCATATTTTATGTTTGATTTTTAATATCAGTTAAATTGGCATATTGATTAAAATCGGTATCCTTATGAATGTAAGTGAATGTCAATCATAGTAACATGTGTACTTTCAACTATAGGTATTTATTTGACATTTATAATAAATATTGGATTTTTATATTTTTATTTTAACAAGTTGAAAACTGTACAAATTGCATTTTAATATTTGAATTATAAATATAAGTTCGTATTTATTCAAAATAAGTGGGAAAACTGTTGAATTACAAAATAATTGATATGCCTGATGTCCTTACTGAGTTTAACGAAGATTAGTTAATTTTAGCCATTATATGTAGTCATAAATAAATGTCAATGAAATTAATAAAATTAAATTAACAGTAAATGAGAAGTACTTATAGTAATCAAGTCAAATCACAAATGCAACTACTATACTTCTCTTCATACCAAATTTTGTTATAATTCAGTTCAGACTTTAGGAATCATTCTTTTTCCACACAACCAAATGTTTATTGATTTGTAAATTTTGATTTTAACAGTATTTTTGGCGAGGAAATTCTATTTAAATCTAGAGGAATGATTTGTTCTGAGACTCCCACATGCTCATAATAGGCATCAGAGTGTATTTAGTTAATTATTCATGCATTTTTGCCCCCCCCCCCCCCCCACGATCGTTCCCATTGGCCTCATCTCTATAATAGATTTTTCTCTAGTCTGCCCCTATGCCAGATATCTGTTGTCCCCATGTAATTCTAGGTCCTACCCCTTCTACCAATTGTTATTGTTTCCATAACTGTCCTGGTCACTGTTCTCTTTAATTTGATTTTTTCTAATTATTATATAATGCATATTTTCTCAATTTGAAGCACCAGTGAATGTATTTGACTGAAGAGCAACCAGAACATGATTTTAAGTCATTTTTAAGATATTTTGTTGAATTGCTATTTATTATTAAGGTATTACCACTTCCAATTGCTAGTTATATTACTTTTTATTGTCTGAAAATTTGATATTATATTTATGTGGTCCTGCCTTAAATTCGTTTCAATGTGTAATAATTCAATTTCATTCAACTTTATTATGAATAATATTAAATACTTTACTAACATGTAAACATATTTATGACATTCTTCACTATAACGAAGCTATAAAATAAATATATTTTTATAGGATTGTTAGTACTTACTAAAATCATCACTTAGATTATTTACTTCCCACATTTCAGGAACAATTTGCTTTAAATGTCGGTTCAACTTTAATAAAAAAGAGAAGTGCAAATTCTGAACCCCCATAAAATAATATGCATGTTAGTGTATGTCTTATTTTTACAGAAAGTCTAGTACTCTAAAATTTTTTAAGTTGTATCGCTTAGCTTAGATATGTATATAAAAATCAACTTATTACGTTGTATATATAATAATTTTGTTTGTCATATTCTGCCTTTTCTTTTGTATATAACTATTTATTTTTACCTTTAGTTTAATATTTACTGAAATTCACTATATTACAATGAACTAAGTCTGCAACAGAAAGTAACCTGTAAATAAATAAACAATCTTATTAATTGAACATGTAGAGTCGTGTACAGGGTGTTTAATTTTTCCAGTGTTGCTATCAATATCAGTATGAAAAAAGTGTGAATTCCTATATAAGTTTCATTGATATTTCATTTGTTAAAGTTTTTATTTTTATATTTAAAGGAAATTATTTCATTAGTTAGAGTAAAATAAAAATACCCTTAGTAAATTTGTAATGTTTATTTGAAGCACCCTGTACCCTTGAATGTTATTCAGTCAAATGTAAAGCGTTAATTGAAATCTGTATAAAGGTATATTATTAAAAAAACTGTGTAAAATTAAGAACTAAAAACCAGTGTTCGATAATGTCTAGTGTATTAAAAATATATTCATATTGCACACTGCTTTTGTAGCATATTTCATATATCTCGATTTAATCCTTTTATTTCTTATTTCTGAAAAACGTTTTATAGATCTTGAGTGGATGTATGTTCAATCAGTAACAGAGATAAAGACTGAATATTAAATCAAATTAAACTGATGACGGAGTCAGCTGGATTAATACCAGTAAACAAAATTCAGTAATTAGTTATTTCAAAGTCGCAAAGTTACTAGGTTTACATGTTTTGTTATTACAAGCAATATTAAATTTTTATTTTGAAAACAAAATTACCATCTAACGATTAATCGAATTTATACCAGAGCTCTTATAGTGGGATATTAAATAAAGTAAGGAAATATTATATGCAAATATGAGGTTGTTATTAACAAATTCGAATATGAGATGGATAATCTTTCATGCCAGATTGCGATGTGATATTTAATGCTTTCTTAAATTCATCTTTACTTCAATTTGATGGAAAAATCTGTTTTAGTATGCCTTAAAATTTAAGTTAAAGCTGGGAGCATTAAAAATTGTATAAATTATAACCGCAAACACGTGTTTTTTTTTTAATATATGTACAACTACTCTATACGATATTTTTGAATAAGGGAGATTAATATTTCGTATATGTTAATTTTTGTGTGAACATTTATGTTCTGACAAATATATATTTTGTAATAAACGGTTTCATATTCAAATTTTATTTGTTTTGAATATCTATATGTTGGAATTGGGTTTTTTTCGATTCAGCTCTAAAGGGAGTGGGTGTTGAGATTATGTTTTGATATTAACAGTTATTGACAAAAAAAATTAGATTTAGCGTTTGTCTAAAAAAAATCAACTTTAATCTTAGAAGGAAAAGATAAGAAGAATTCTGTTTAGGCATATTGCCCCCAAATATTGAGGTTACTGATATTGAGATTGTCCATATAAGTTTTAGAAAATAGTTTTGAAGTGTTAAAATACATTTTTTAACTAAAAAATTGAAGCATGTCAGTGTTTTTGTTCAAGAGTGCATTGTGATGCCTTTTAAGTTTCCCCAGGCATACATAGGTATTGTACATAAAATTTTAAAGATTTTCCAAAATATTCAAATAATATGTAATTCTATTCTGGCCGTCTTTTAGTCAACTTTTACACTCAGCTGGCGCTTATTATTGTATTTGCGAATTGTTTAATATCAAATGGCTATGAAATTTGTCTAGCATGATTCATTAGACAGCGTGTTGCGTTCGTTTGGTTGCTTGTTTGTGACAATCAAGTAAAGCAAACAACTTTTGACATTTTCTGAAAAAATAATAAAATTGAACCTAGAATTATAATAGAATAGAATTTTAAGGGCTTACTATTGTTATATATCTGAAGGGGTTACCCTACAGGTACATAACATGAGTTAGATTCCACTTTAAAGGATTCTTTCCCTTCGGTTTTGACGGTAAAAGATTTGGCTGTTGAATTTAAATGTTGGTGCTGTGGGTGCTTTTGAGAATCCCTTTTTATTTTTCAACGTAGTTACATTGCAATTCAATACATTTAGACCAAAGAATCGCTAATGCATTAATAGCCTAGTATAATTTTATTTGCCCAACTCTGCAAAATAAGCGGTTGCGGTTTCAGTTTTAACCTCATCACTTGAAGTGAGCCATTTCTTCAGGTTTAGGAAGAGAAATTAGTCATTGAAAGTCAAATCCAGATATATTATCTCTTTTTTTGTTATTGATTAGAACGAAATGGTCTATTTTTACCAGTCTGTCCAATCTTTTACCAGCTATATCAGCTTGTCTGAGGTAGCACGATATGGAGTCAATGATGTTAAAGTATAAACGATTTCATACAGCCGTAAACCTTACCTGTTTACGGATTTAGTCATAGTCGGCATGGTCGCATTCCAAAACGCGATACCATTATGAAGTGGGTGGAGATCGAACAGTACGAATTCCGGAAAACATTGAAATGCGGTACGTCACGCTGGCGCTCTTAGAATATCAGACAGGTTAGTTCGCAGAATCTTACACTTGGACTTCATTTCCATACGTATAAAATTATGGTTGTTCAAAAACTGCAACAAAATAACTTTGTGAGACCGCGTGGGTTCGCAGAAAGGACGCTGGACGACAACATCGTTTTGTTCATGAGTGACGTGGCCCATTTTCATTTATAGGGGATGATAAACAAACAGAACTTTTGATACTGGGCACCGGAGAACTCCCGAGAACTACATGATCAACCTCTGCACTCCGAGAGAGTAACTGGTGTGCTGTATCTCGAACTTGCATTATTGGACCGTGTTTTTTTCGTGAAAATGGACAGTGTCTGTTAACACAGATCACTATCTCGCCATGTTGCGTGCCAAGACGGCGCATTAACCTCAATACACTTTAGTTCCAACAAGATGGGGCGACTTGCCATACGTTAAGAGCAATAATGGCCTTTTCGGTCACCAGACTTTTCAGCTTGTGACTACTTTTTTTGGAGCTACTTAAAATCCAAAGCTCATATATACAAACCGCGAACTCTTGAAGCTTTTTCCGAAACCATAACGCGCGAAATTGAAAGGATTCCTCGTGCTATGCTCGAAAGGAGTATGGGCGATTTTGCTATCCGTCTACAAGAATGCCTCGATAAAAATGGACGCCACCGAACTGATATGATTTTTCGCACCTCACTGTGTTATGTATACTTTCATGGCAATATACCACTAATGTATAAAAGCAATACATTTGATATTCGTTAAAAAATAAGAGTGTGTCAATTTTTTCAAAACTACCATATCTCCCTGCTGGGCCCTGTACATGGTTTTACTATTCTTTTGTATTATTTTATATTTGTTTCAAACAAATTAAAATAAAGTTAAAATATTGGAAAAGAGAAAATGTTTAATAGACCTTGATCAGAATATAAGACAATTATTAGTAAATATTTACTATTTTGGGCGTCAAAATGTTAGGCCCATTTGTCTGGAGGTTTTATTCCAATTTGTTTACTTCAGTTATTCTTCGGTTTAATCTCTTGGATTTATATTGCAAAAATTAACAATTTATGATTCATTATGGGAAAAAATGAGTGTTTTTCAGAAGAAGAAAGTTGATTCGGTATGGCAGGACATACGGAACTAACTCATCGTCCAAGTGGGAAACCGTTATAAGAAAAGCTTCGAATTCCTGTTGGACTGTAATATCAATTGTTGAGGAAAAACTGAAAAGTACAAAAAAGAGTTAGTAATGTCTAAGGTTTATTAAAAAACCTAAAAATATTGTAAGGAAAATGGAAAAGATAACTAGCAACGTAATAAGTCGGCCCAAATTGCTTTCGCTGAAAAGGTACTACTCATGGACTGAGTAGTGGAAGGAATTCTTATTTATAAAAAAAAATCAATTTGGATGGGCCTAATATTTTTCCTTTTATTTTTATGATCTGAGGAAGGAAAAAAACAAATTATCGAAACTACAAACGGTAAGAGAAATGTTATGGTTTGGTCGAGTATTGGCTACAAAAAGAGATAACTTAGTGTTTCTTTCTCATCGAATTAATTCTCAAAAATATAAAAAATTATTAAAACAATAACTTATCTTTTAATGATACGTGAAATTTCGCCAGTGTTTCAACAAGATAACCTCCCCGTTCATTCCGCAAAAATTATAACGGATTGATTCTTGCAAAATATTATGTCAATATCATTATGTCAAAATTTAGAAATATGGATGATTTGAAAAGTGTTGTTTAGGCTTCATGGGAAGAAATTCTACTACAAGCAATACAACAGTTGTATGATTAAATACTAAAAAGAATTTTTGGTTGAATAACAGATGGTATAAAGACCACAAAATAATAAAATCTTTATGTTTCCTTTCTTCACTTTCCTATAAAACTGAGGATTTGTTTAACATTTTGACGCATCTAAAATTAATTAAAAATTTTAAAATATTAAGTTTATACATACATATATATACATATATATATACATACATATATATATATATATATATATATATATATATATATATATATATATATATATATATATATATATATATATATATATATATATAATACTGAAATAAAGACCAAAGAAAAAACAGACCAATATGAAGAAATCGCCAACAATGTGCTTACAATGTGAGACCATTAATTTAATGAAAAAACGACAGACAATGAAGAATGCAGACAGTCCTTTTGGCAGGGTCGAGTACGTTGAGCTTTGCAAAACTATAAAAAAAAACGTATTCGAGAAGAAAAAAATTCAACATACAGCTAGTGCAAAAAACTCTGGAAGAAAACAGGGGAATTAACAAAGCTAAGCAGAAGCTAAGAAAGAAAAGGACACAAGTGTTTTCCTTAATGCGTGAGGATGGTACAATGTACAGGGAACGGACGAAAATGTTAGAGGTTCTCCGAAGATTTTATTCAAAGTTATATGAGGACCAGAATCTGGCAAGAACAGCAATGCCCACTGAAGAACAAGTGTCGGATATCCTGGTAGAGGAAGTGGCAAAGGTTATAGATTCGATGAAAAATGGCAAAGGTCCAGTATAACTGTGGAGATGTTAAAAGCAGGTGGTCGGACTTTACATAAAACACTAGCAAAATTATACTCACAATGCCTCAAACAACAAGAAGTACCCAGGTTATGGAAAAATGCAGAAGTGATTCTTTTATATAAAAAAGGAGCCCGGGAAGATCTAGGGAAGTTTTCACCAAGATAATATCCAAAAGAATACTAAAAAAACTTAATGACGCACAACCAAGGGAGCAATCAGGATTCAGAAGTGGATTCAGTACAATGGATCACATCCAGGTTCTACAGCAGGTCATAGAAAGACACAACGAATACACTATACCACTGTGCTTGGTTTTTATCGATTATGAAAAAGCATTTGATTCAATCTCAAAGCGAGCCATCATGGATGCATTGCTTAATCAAGGTGTAGAGAAAGCCTATGTAAACCTATTAGAATCGATATATTATGAAGCCATAGCGACAGTCCACCTTGATGATCTGGAGGTTGGAATAAATGTAGAGCGATACGTACGGCAGGGTGACGCAATATCGTCTCTTCTTTTCTCAGCCTGCCTCCTGGAAGAAGTGTTTCGTAATCTGGATTGGGAATAGGATGGAATAAGCAGTAATGGTGCATACTTAAATCATCTTAGATTCGCAGGTCATATAGTTCTTTTTTCACAAGACCCAGAGGAGCTGCAAAGACACATGCAAGAGCCGCAAAAGGCTAGGGAAATATATGGCTTAAAAATAAACCAGAAGAAGAGTCAGGTCATGTTCAATAAATTTGCTGAGTACAAAAGGATTTCTATTTTAGGAACGGATTTGGAAGTTGTGGATCACTATATATATATATATATATATATATATATATATATATATATATATATATATATATATATATATATATATATATCTTGGGCAGAGGGTTTCAGTGGAAGTGGATCGGGTCCGGGAGGTGGAAAAACGCGTAAATGTGACTGACAGGCATTTGGCAGGCCCAACATAGTGTGTAAGAGCAAATTACCACTTTGCCTGAAAATAAAAGTCTTTGATCAGTGTGTCCTGCCCGTTTACGACATACGGAAGTGAGATCTGGACACTCACATCACAGTCAGTTTAAATACTTCGAGCAGCACAGAGGAGAATGGAATGGAAGATGTATGCTTGCCATTACTAGACGGGATAGAAAGACCTGCACATGGATCAGAGAACAAACGAAAGTCAGTGACATCATTGGAAGAATAAAGCAATTGAAATGGAAGTGGGCAGGCCATGTAGCGGGGGGATGGGACGAAAGATGGACTAGGGCGGTTCTGGATTGGATACTGCTTAATTGCAAATGTCCATGGAGAAGACCGAAAACACGATGAACTGATGATGTTATTAAGTATATTGGACTCGAATGGCAGAGGAAAGCTTAAGACCGCGAGAGTTAGAAGCATGCTGAAGAGGCCTTCATCCTGTAGTGGATTGATACGAGTTGATGATATATTATTAGCCAGCATTTCTATGTTTAATTGAATCAAGACAGACCGAAGAATACAAGCTATGTCCATCTTTCGGAGTTTACGTTAAGTCCGCTCGCTAAATAGCCATAACTACTGATGGTTCAGTAATGTTAAATGCGTTTCATTGTGTTAAAAACGAATCGTGGGTGCATATAAAATACTGTAAAAAGATATACATCATTGTTTATATCCATGAGTTTCATTACAGTATGCAGATTTTTCTGGCAATAGCTTAATTCGACATGAAAGTTACCTTTTATACATATATTAATTAAAAAAGAGTACCTCTGGACTTTAGTATTGAATTGAATTAAAAACAATACAAAAAAAGATTTTTTTATGTGATACATTTATCATTAAAGAATATTTTATATGGTGCTTGAAACAAATGTGCTTTAATGTTTACTATGAAGATATCCCCTTTTCTTAGTATCATATTTCTTTTGTCAGACGTCGTATAATCACATTCTAACCGCGACGACAAGACGCAGAAAGGAAGGTGGACGTATATTTTCAAATGACTATGACAAGGAGCCGCATACGAGTCCCCGGGGGATGCTCCACGGGACGCTCTCCAGTACTGAGCAAAAATTTCTCGTTCTTATACGGCCGGTCGTCCTTTAGCAAGGGAAAGCCGCACCTGATGCGGCCATTTATATGAATATTTTTCTTTACCGCCTGTAAAGATGACGAATTTTGCTGACGTTAATTTTGCTTTTTATTTTTTGCACATGCTTTAAACCTAGCTCTTCGGTACGGAAAAGGTTTTATTCTATAACTAGTATAATGAAAGTATAATGCTTAAATTATGAAGTATTGGGATTAATCGAATTAGCGTAAACTATGGATTTATTCATCCAAATATTGTTTCCAAAACGCTTTTAAAATAATTGTTACATAGTTTAATTGTGTTCTCCGAAGGGTTTTTGTAGTAACTTTGATATACAGCATTTAAATCTTGCTATGGAATCTATTAAAAGTAAAACAATTTATGACATTTCTAATAATTACGAAGTTTATCAATTAGTAGTAGCTGGTTTCCCTATTAAAAATTGTTAGCAGCAGAGAATTGTGAGGATTAGCATTATTACTATAATTTCTAAAAACATTCCATAAATACAATGAAATAATATTTAAGCTTATTGAGCTTTATCTCCATTTATCAATTGTGGATCATTGGATACTAAATATTATTATATTTTTTACCTTAATGATGCTTCTCTTCTGTTAATGCAGAAATGGAATGTGCTTCTGGAAATAATTCCGTTATGTTTTCATTGATACTGTAAGATATATTCTGAAGAAAATATTTGATACTTAATAAATATCAAGTTAATCAGTAATGAATATCACTATTGTTTGTTAGTCATAAATAGTCCTATTATTTTAAATTTAATTTTATAAGATTCTTTTAAAATATGAGTCAGTATATATTTGTTTTATAAACGTAAACATTGAGATTGCAAAATAATATATCTTAACATACATATTTATAATCTTATATATGTAGTTGAAGCATAAGTGTTATACATTAGAATTATTTGAAGTATGTAATGTTCAAGATCTTATTCAACTTCTCTCGATATACGTACATCAAAATAATTTAAGGGACAAGAAATAAAACATTAACTGTAAATCAATATTTATTGATTATTTTAATTATTTATCTGAAATATTCTTTTTTACAGTTAAGAAGTTATTCCAAAACTTCTACATAAATTTAAATTTTGTAAAAAAGCGAAAACAGATCAAATGCTTTTTAACTAACAGAGAATATTGAATTTTTTGAATATTTAAGATCAATAATTAGTGTTTCTTTTTAGAATAATATATGATATCCTTGGTTATTTATGAGTACCCTGCCCCTTCGGGACATTTTCAATACCAAAATATCAATGTCATTCGGCTTTATTTCATTCCATTCAGTTAAAAGGTACTCAAAAAGTTGTTCTCGCGTATTATACCCCACATTATACCTTAAAAGTTGTCTTCCTAACATGTTCTACAAATGCTCGATCGGGTTAAAATTTGGTGATTGCGAAGGCCAGGATTGGCACTCTAACCATATGAGGACGCGCAGTCCACATACGGCGCAGTGTTATGCAGCAGTCGAAATTGGGGACCAACTCGTGCAAATGGCACCACAGCAGTTGCATTTAAAAATATTTCCAAGTAAATGAGGTCAGTTCTTCCACCAATGGTGATACCACCCCAAACCATTACACTTCCAAATTGCTGTCTGAATTTCCCGAAGAGTTCCTAATCTTTCTGGGTTTCCAGAATGTCTTCACACTCTTGTTCTAGGTGTATCTGGAGACATGCAAATCGGGATACATCAGAGAACAAAACAGGGACCCAGTCGTGTCTACGCCAGTTTGCGTGTTCAGCCCACTGAATTTTGTTGATGCAATTTCCTTTGTATAACACAGGTACTCTTACAGGTCTTCAAACAAGAAGTGTAGTCACATGAATTCTATTCCTTATGGTTGGGTTAGTTGGTACTAACTACCACTTGATGTATGGTACGCAGCTGACTTGCTAATTGCGATACTGAAGTATTGCGGTTCCGTAAAGCTTCTAAGAAATCGTCGTTAGAACTGATTAGTGTTTCTTGTACGGTTGTATGGTATTCGACCACGTCACCTGTTTCTGAAGCATAAGCCATAAATTGTTAGTTATACTTCTGTGGGCACCAAGAGCTTCAACTGCACTTTGAGTTATGCTCCCTTGGAATCATTTCCACTGACCGTAACTGAGTGTCGCGATCTAGATGACTCTCCACTATTAATAAATGCATGCAAACAAAAATGTATGCATATACTGAAAATATACAAAAAATCATCAGTACCATTTTCATACTTCTAATAAAAAAATGTATGTTATGTGCATTTCATTTTTTTTTTCGGGTATTTTTTATCAGCAAATGATTAAATTTGCTGATAAGAAATCTGCACTAATATCTGGACTCAGAACGACTGTAATCTGTAGTCTCAATCGAGGTCAAAGTCCTTCGGAAAAACTTCATTAGAAAAAGCGAGACTTTAAAGAAGTTGAGCTCATTCAAAATAATAACAATATTCTCTGTTAACCAAGCTTGAAAATTTACATTTGACAACCTCTAATTTCCCTTTTTAGTGATTTGAAGATTACAAATTTTACACAATACATTTTCGATCCATATTTACACATATTAGTAATTAATACATAATTTAAATTTAAAATTAGAATGAGTTTTAGATTGATTATAATTGTATATTTAACTGATCGAAACATCGCCATTTTACCCAAAAAGATACACAACAGAATTTTATTCTGTATCACTTCTGTTACGAGGAAACTATTTTTTTGTATTTGCGTTTCGTAAAACGAAAATTATGATTTGAAGATTCCTTATTTAAAGATGAAATAATACATATTAATTGAATTTTGTATTGGTGAAACAAAAATTCTCTAAGTCAGTACATTCTCCAGGGGATGCCCCAATGTCGGTATGTAGTGTTCGTATCCTAATAAAATTGGGAGCAGTTTGTGCCGGCCCGGGCTGGACTGTTTGGAAAAAGGGAGGACCGCAACTCTTTGGGGACCCGTCCTGGCAAAATTACATTCTTGTCTACGCCGCAGATCCTGCCTTCCGTTTGCCCGGGCTGGGTAAATAGACGCACGTACGCTTAGTGGGAAAAGTTGGGTTTTATCCAGGGAAATGACGTAGCAGTGACATCGCCATCGATACTGGGTTGAATCCGTATCACATTTATTTTATTTTTTTACATTCTCCCTCATTTTCAGAAGTAATAAAATTACGAGAACTGTGTAATGCGTTTCATGTTTTTATCAAAAATTGGTTTGTTATATATATTTACATATACATACACACATACATTTAGCTCCGAGAGTTTTTGAGTAAATCCCATAAATTGAAGATATGGAGAGATTGTCGCCAAGGCCGCGTCTCAGCCAATTCTCGGAATTTTTGACGACCGCCTTCTTTCAAAAGTGCTTTAAGATAGTCCTCGTCGAATTGGCAGGTAGACCAGTGCGGGGCGTCTCGACCAGGTCAAAGTTGCCATTTTTAAAGTATGATCAGGTATAGGGTCCTTTCCATATACGGCGCAAATGTCTCGAACTCTTTCTGTAGAGTTTTTACCACGATGAAAGGCGAAATATAGCAAGTGTCGAACATTAAGTTTTTTGCTGCCTGGAAATTAATTAAAATTAAGTTTTTCAAAGAAAAATATCAAGTGTTCTGTAGAGTAAGAAAAGGGATTTCGAATAC
This sequence comes from Cosmopolites sordidus, assembly GCA_031761425.1. Taxonomy (NCBI): domain Eukaryota; kingdom Metazoa; phylum Arthropoda; class Insecta; order Coleoptera; family Curculionidae; genus Cosmopolites; species Cosmopolites sordidus. The sequence goes on from JARFXV010001395.1 coordinate 234,692, forward strand.
GTATACACAGTTGCGCAAACAAAATAAAAATGGAGGGAAAAAAACGAATTATAAAAACAACGATGATCTTAGGTATCAACCCATTATATTACGAAATAAAGAATTTAAATAATAAAGCATGGAACATCTGTAACACCTGTTTAAAATAATCTAATTAGCATACAACAGCCAGATTTAAAAAGCGGAAACATAATTTCGGGGTTTATGAGCATTATTCGGTATTAAAAAGTTTTATTTTCGATATCGATGGCTATTTTAAATATATATTAAACATAATAAATAGAATTACAATTATGTTAAATGATAATTATTACTATTTTAAAATTAATTTTCTTTCTTGCACGATTACCTCGATTATTTTTCTCATGGATGTCATGCAGCATACTTAATAATTTTACAATTTCATATGAAAAGTAAACTAAAATGTTTGAAGAATTCATTAACCTAAATTATCATATTGATTTGATGTTGCAATATTTGTAAAAGTGATATTGGTTTTGTGTTATGAAATTGATATGTGTATACTTTATCGTTAATTTATATTTTGAAATTTTTCCTTCGCCATTTTGTCAATTATGTCTTCACCTATTCACATTGCTTCGGATAGCTAATTGTCTAGTTATTTTAATAGATAATATAAATTCAGATTAAATCAATAATTTGTACTTTCAGTGCAGTATATCGGCTTTTTGGTTACAACTAATACCACAAATATTAATTGTAATTTGTGTTAATTGTACCTTAATTTTTCTGATGCATCGGTTTATATGAAACACTAAAATCAAAGAGCTTTATTACAAAACACCAAATTGTTTGTTTTAAACTTCTGGACGCTAACCATGTTAATCATGTTACCATCATCAGAGATTCAGTATGAAGATGATTTTATCTCTTAAAGTTTTATTGTACTTATATCTGTATTGTATTTATCTCTTTGAGTTTTATTGAAATTTTTATCAAAAAATTAAATTTTATTACATTAGAAATGAAAGCCCATTGCAACTTATTCATCAAATTTAAATTAGTTCTTGCATTTTCTCCTGTTTTTTTAATTAAGGTTTTTTATTTAAACATTTCTGTTTTATTATACTTTTTTATCTGATTGAGAAGTGATAATTTAAATTAGGAGAAGACCTGGGATTAACCGTAATAGCATTTTATACCACAATACTTTATTGTTAATAATTTTCATAAAATTTTAAGAAAAATTCAATAGAGGCCTTCGCCATTTTGTCATGTTTGTTTTAGAAAAAGTTATTTAAGTTTTAAGAGGTTAAGATATTTTTTATCGTTACGACGAATAAAAATGCTGTTAAAATCATTTAACAATATTTTCAAGTCATCAGAAATATTGAATAGTATAGAATTGGATTTTAGAAAATAGATATTTTGGCCATTTATTATAAGTTAAGAAGAGTGTGTAGTAATAAATACAGCCCAGCACAGTAATCAGAACAACGAGCTTGTGAAAGTGTACTATAGAGACAACAAAAGTAATGTTAAGTAATGCCATCACTTTTTTTGGGCTGGTAAAGGAATTTTTATGTTTTTTTTCTTGAGAAAGGAAAACACATAATTAGATTATATTATGAAAGTTTTTTGAATGCCGATAAAAAATCGTATAGAAATACCCGGTTTGTAGAAAAAGATAATCTTTCATTAAGAAAATCTTATCATTGTCAGCATCAATGCAGCTGTTCACAAAGCGGATGACCAAATTCACTAAGTTGAAGTATGAATTGTTTAAATATTCGACATATTTACCAAATATGGTAGCTTCCTCATTTTAAGCGGATGAAGGAGATATAATAGCAGTAGAAGGGTATTTTGTAGAACCTCTGGAAACTCACTTAAGGGACACTTTAGGCAGAAGATAGAATGCTAGAAGCATTAGACAAAGTGTATATGAGTTATAAGTGATTATATTGAAAGAGAAAAGTTGGTTAGGTTGGGATCAGGAAAATTGAAACTCAATTTTTCACTGTTAAGCTAGAAACGATTTCTCAACCAGTTCTCGTATAGTAAGTAAATTATTACAACTTTTTGCGGTATTTAACCAAACTCGTGAACGAGATAGGAATATGCTAACAGCTTATCTTCGAAGCCGAGGGGAACATTTGAACGACTTTTACTTTCAGAATATAATGCCATTATTAGTTCTTCAAAATAAAATATAAAATATCGAATTATCACGTGTAGTTACTATGGTGCCTCATTTTAAAGTTCTGTTACTCTTCTAGGATAACTATTTATAAGGTTTAAAGCATTGAATTTTGTTTGTTTTAACGAATATATGGTAGTAGTTTCTTTTTATTTATAAAAATGGTGTAGATAATTGTATTTTGAAATTGTTACGGCTAGATGATTAGACTATTTGATGGTGTTTGAACGGCAAATAAATATATTGTCTTTTATAGAGATTCGATTAATATTTCACCAGCTCACACATTTATTTTCAAATTCAAGTCAGTTCTTGCACTTTCCTTAGTTTAAAGCTTCCCCTTCAGGGCATCATTCTTTCCCGTCTTTCGGAAACGAACAGTAGTCGACATTGGCACGTACTACGACTGGTCGCTGGCTTGTCAGTGGCCATTTACAAGGGTTGGATTTCTTGTCGGAAGGGGCAGACGGCGGACTAAAACTTAGGACAGCGGCCAGGCCGGACATGAATAATGCATGCCGCAGATGCGGAATACGTGTAGTCGTTCGAAAAGGGTCGAATGCCAACCGACCAGGGGGTGGGGGGGGTTTGCCGACGATACCGTACCGCCTGGATTTGGGGATCGGGGCGTTCTGGTGGAGTTGTGAATGGAGAAAATTTCAAAGAGGATGTTCCAATTATAGCAGATTTTAATCAAAAAGTTGGATGTTTGAATTGTGCTGTGATTGGTTTATGTTGGGTTTGTCAAAAACGTTTTAAAAATCAATATTTCAGTCTTTTAACGTGGAGTCTTTTAACCTTTGAATGATACATAATCTACATTTTTCAAATGATTCTTTTATTTAGATAAGTTATCGTGCAGGCTAAATTAAGTTTGGATGGTAAAGCGGATTACCAAATTTAGCATGTTTTTGTATGGGAAATAAGTTCCCTTTGTAGCAATATCATATTCAGAAGGAGTAATCAACATTTCAAGCGAATTTTTCTCTTGCTTCTGTTTTGATTTATTGTTTACTATTGAACGAGCTAACTAACTAACTATCTCGGATAACGGGGAGGAATTTTCTTTTTTCAAACAACCCTCGGAATAAGTTTGCGAAATTTGATACTTTGTTTCTTTTTACAGTACTCTTATAAAGTTTGTTTTTATGCAACTTATTTTATTAGACTTATGGAATAGCGTTCGATCTGACAATACTGTTGGTTCCTCGTTGGAGAGGAAGTAGGCCATCATCTGATGACTCTTTATTTCGAGTTTGAACTCTAGAGTGACTTGGTGGTCCGTAGCAATTCTTTTCGTGAACCGAATTTTTCTAATGGGTCCTGAAATGGCGCGCCTATCAAGTTTTATTTCAGACTTGAGCATAGTGCGACGAAAACTTTTGCAAAACCTGTTCAGTTCGTAAAGATGAACCTCGCAGCAGAGAAAGATAAACATTGAAACAGCAAAAAGTGATGAAAATGTTTACATAATCTGGGATCTTGTGCGTTCTGATTGTCGGATGACGGTCAGAATGAGTGAAGAGTTAAATTTAATATATACAATCTTTCCTTATATAATCAATCAGTCCTTATAGAATCGTTCATCTGCCAAACTGTTTTCAAAAAACTTTTTACAGGATCAAAAGAGCAACAGGAGGAAAACATGTCTTGACTTTTTGGAGCGAATTGAAAATGACCTTAATTTTCTGGAATGTGTCATTATTGGTGATGAGTCTTGGATTTTTTGATACGACCCAGAAACGAAGATCCATAGCCAGGAGTGGCACACATGAACCTATCTCACCACGGCGAAAAAAAACCAGAATGAGCAAATCAAAGATCAGAAGCATATTGATTTGCCTTCTTGATAGCTCAATAAAGAATTTGTACCTCGAGGCCAAACGGTAAACCAGCATTTTCACCGAGACGTTCTTGAAATACTTGTCGGAAAGGTTGATTTGACAGAAGACTTGAAGGAAAAAGGGCCATTCGTATGAGATCAAACATCAAAATCACACACACAGCGATTATATTTAACGAGTTCTTGGCCAAAAAAATAACTGTGATTCCGCAGCCCCCTTATTTACCAGATTTGAGTTTTTGTGACTCTTGTCTTTTCCCAATATTTAAAATTCGCTTCAAAGAGTCCGTAATTGACCAGCTGAAGGCCATTCTAGTATCTAAGTTCTAGCACTGCTATAAAGAGTGGACAAACTGTCTCCAGCGCTGTGTGGTTTCCCAAGGCAACTTTGAAGGAGACAGTTTATAACTGCAATTCCAGTAACAATAATTGCGTTTCAGTGTTTTTATATTTCAGTTATAAAAAAACATTTTCATTACTTTATTTGCACACCTCGTACAATAGAGAGTATAATATTTACTACAATAAACCCAGATAAGAAAGTCAGTATATCACGAATATTTTAAATATTTTATAGTCGAATTACGACAACACCTTTTTGTACTGTTCTCAATTTTATAAACAAATAAGGGTTAACGTAGTACGTATCTATGATGAACTGAAAAGGGAATTAAGAAAGGGCCCGTCAAATGTCGTCGGCACTTAAAGGGACGACAATAAACTATAGAAAATTTAAAGTAGGGTAATTCGATCCCTATGTCGTTCGTTTTCTTTACAAAATAAACTGCCCACATAATGGCTGTCTGGCCTAAAAGGAGGTTGGATTCATTTCCGACGTCAAAGGACTTTTAATACTTTTAAAAGATGCTTTTGTCTGTTTTTCGTCTTTACTTTCGATTAATTGGGGATGAAAAAATATTTTACTGTGGTTATACTTTTAACGTAAAATCTGTTATTTGTTCGCGTCTTATTTGATGGTGCACTCTTGCATTTGACTCAATTCGCGCTAACATACCAAACTCTTGATAATGACGTTACTTATTAAATACGAAATATTTCAATTCTTTTATTGGAACCTTTAGTGTTCACCATCATTATTGAAAGAATGTTTGACTTTTTAAAAGGAATAGAGAAATATTAAATTTATTGTAACACTGTTTGATGTCCAATTAACATGAGGGCTAGACAACATTTTAAAAAAAGTAGACATTAAGGTAATCCACAAACTATTATGTAATAAATTTAGAAAAGTCCTGGGAAATCCAAAGGATAAATTAGTTGTCAAGATTGTGATCGAAGGTCAACCTAAAAAAAACTAAAAGATCCATAATAACTCGATATAAAGAACCTATTGAACACATAGATATCACAGAAATGAGAAATCCTCTCACACTGACAGTATTTATGCATCTGGTTCTCCATTTGAGTCTGTGGAATCTTTCAGCTAGAGTTCGGGTAGTTTCATTAATTCTAAAGGAGGTTTGGACTCTACAACCGAATCAGCTGTGCTTCTAGAACGTTTAGGAAACTTCGCCATAGTTTTCCGAAATCATGACCAGTCCTTATGGCTAAATGGGGTCGTGTACCGAGCTGCGGTCGTGCCTTTGCTTACTTACGGTTGTGAATAGTGTATGTTTTACAGGAAGCACCTGAAGATTCTCTAGACCACACCACAACATTATCTGAGTTAAATATAGGGGATCTGATAGTACCAAATAAAAATAAATAAGGAAGTTCTCAGTGGGATCAACTTTTTGACGATAGACGTTTTCGTGGGAAGAGGGCGCCTACGTTGGACGAGGCATTTGACCAGGCTGGACAATCATCTTAAAAAGTTTATATTATATGGTGAACTAACCTCAGGTGAACGTTATCAAGGAAGAAACTTAGTTATAAGGATGCTCTGCATCAAACATTAAAGAGCGTTAATGCTAGTCATCAATGGGAGGTGATAGCCTCCAATAGAATCGAAATGAGAAAACTACTTCATCAGCAGTGAGTACCGATGCCTAGAAACAGACACATCCATTGCTTGGTAAGTTCGAATCGTGAGACCGCATTCGATCAGAGTGCGTGCAGAGTGATCAGATTTCATCTAAAAAGGGTCTCTTCAGCCACAGGGTCGAAAATAGGTTTCTTCAACACCCAAAGAATGTTAAAATAATAAACTTGGATTCAAGTCAGGTATACTCTCAAGTAATATATATATATATATATATATATATATATATATATATATATATATATATATATATATATATATATATATATATATATATATATATATATATGCCCACAAGATAGCTTAACGGGGCTGGGGAGGAAAATATTACAGAAATCTTTCACCCTTTCTCCACATAGTGCTACCGACCGCCTTCGCCCAACTGCCACCATGCGCCATCACATATCTCTCGGGACCGGTTTCTAGCCTTTCAGCCGTCAGCAGCCTAGCTCCAGATGAACGAAAGGAAAGCAGTTGGGAGAGACGATCGGGGCCAGGCCATGCCAACTGGTCATTTTGATGGCGGATCGTAATAGCACACAACTCACGCCATCATATAGCGAATGCTCGTAGCAGTCAGAACTGCTCGTAACATTCTACCTGAAACCTCGGGTATAGTACCAGGTATGCCGACAAGATAGCTTAAAAATGGCCAGTTGATATGGCCTGCACCGTTCGTCTCTCCCAACTGCTTTCCTTGCGTTCATCTGGAGCTCGTCTGATGACGGCTGAAAGGTTAGAAACCGGTCCCGAGAGATACATGACGGCGCATGGTGGCAGTTTGACGAAGGCGATCGTAGCACCATGTGGAGAAAGGGTGAAAGATTTCGGTAATATTTTTCTCCACGGCCCCGTTAAGCTATCTTGTAGGCATACCTGACACTATACCTGAGGTTTCAGGCAGAATGTTACGAGTAGAGGTTTCAAAATAATTTAATTGCTTCTGATGGCCCCATAGAGTGGCCTTCGGGATCCCTAGACCTTACACCAACGGACTTTTTCTTTTGGGGATTCCTTAATGATGATGTTTACTGGAAGATTTTTAAAAATAATGATGAGCTGAAAGCTGAGGCTCGAGCTGCAATAAGAGAAATAACAGAAATATTAAACAATATTATGGAAAAAATTCTTTACCAATGTCATCTATGTTTGAAGAATGAGGGTGGAATATTTGAAAATAAAATATAATTTTGTATTATAAAAATTATTTTTTTTGTTAGATAAAATTAACTATTACAGTTGACTATTTTAGAGAACTTTCTCTGATTTCAGAATTGTTCATACATTCATAACATTTTGTTGTTAGTTTCTATTTCTGTAACAAATTTAATATTATTGTCAATAATGTAAAGTGAAGAAAATGTTTTGAAAACCAATGAGACTTTAAAGGTAAAGGTAAAGTGTTAGGGTTAGAGGCGCATCAGCAACTAACCTATTTAGCGACTGGACCTACAGCTTAACATGGGTTCCGAACCATGGTCATCAGCTTCCGAGAAACCCAGGCCAGCACCCCCCTCAGGCTATCAACCCTTGGCTATGTGCTTACCCATAAGTCTATCAGGAAGCCTACCGACTGGCGAGTGACCAACGTAGAACACTTCTCAGAAGGCATCCGGCCTTACCCAACCTTTAACTGGCGTGACTGAGGGGTAATTCGTAGTCGGATTTTACACTCTTGCCTAGAAACAATCACAAACATTTAGGATGTAAACAGACAGAAGAAAGAAAGAAAACAACCATCCAAACGTTGGAATCGAACCAACTACCGCTCCAGAGCGGTTCGGCACAGCAGCGGCAGGCCGCTGCTCCTACCGTCCGCACCAACGCGACCGGCCGAGACTTTAAAAACAACAATAAAATATATATTTTTAAGTAGGCTTATTTGCAATGATGATGAGTTTCTTAGTCGGGAACTTGTAATAAATATTAAGTGTAACATATTGTATTCAGAATAAAAAGTAGAATTTACTTAACATAAAATAAAATTTTTCGACTATTTAAAGAAACAAAGTTAATGATGGTCGAAGAAAGCTGAAACGTTGGATTAAAAATCTAATTACACCATCTTCTAGACCAGAAAAAGTGGCCGTAAAAATGTAAAAGTTATTTGAAACGAATACAATCAAAATCGCGAAAATTCGGGTTTTACCACATATTTTCGGAAATATTCGGAATTTTTAAAAGTTGAATATTTGAATTTGTAAAGTATATATATATATATATATATATATATATATATATATATATATATATATATATATATATATATATATATATATATACACCAGGTGTCCCATTAAGGATGGATCGCGGCCGTATCTTGAAAACTATTTATCCCACAGCTTTGGGGAAAAAAAAATTGTACTAAAAATGATCATGAGAAATTCACCAAACATATTTTTAAGCTTCTAAAACGACCGCAAGAGGGCGTGATGAGCTAAATATTTTTATAAATCTTTTTTTTTTGTGTATTTGCAACTGTTAACCGACTAAGAAAAATTCTCAGTTATAATTAGCAAACTGTCTCTTACAACTTTGTTTTATGACATTTTGTCGTAATTTCACGAATAGAGTTTTACCTATTTAGATAAAAAGTCGTCTAATGTCTGTTTGCCTAAACCGATTTTCCTCAATTTGGATTCATTTAAAAGACAATTGCTGGGACAATCAGATAATCTGGGAGATAAATTATTTAGTTTATAAATGAAACCGCGAGGTGGCGTTACATTCAACAACAGTTTTTTTGAAGTTTTGTTCAGTTTTTCAAATTGAATGGTACAGCTTTTATTACATGGCTAGAAAGGTAATTTAAAGAGGAATCATCCAGTGAAAATCCGAAATCGATATCTCTGACATGTCAAGAGATATTTCGATTTTTCTGAAAAAATCAGTTATTAATTCACTACTACCTGCATTAAGTTAAAAAAATATTAACCTAATGTTTGCCTTCCTTCACACTTTACCCAGGCTTAGGACTGGTCCAAATTCTTCGTGCCATATTAATTTGGAGCGTGTTTAAAGGCCAACGGGTCAACAACGAAGATAATAATAATAACAACAGTCAAATAAAATTAACAGCACAACAGTCTAATAATTAACAGAATCTTAACTTTAACGCCTTTCTAAATGTTCAAAATGCCTTCCATCCTTAGAAATGCAAATATTTATTTTTCGACGAGTACTAAAAACGGCAGCTTGAATTTCCGCTCTTGAAATGCTGTTTATTGAATTTTGAATTCTTTCAATCATGTTTTCTCGTGTGGTAGGACGAGTTTGAAAAACAAGGTCTTTTAGTCTTCCCCACAAGTAAAAATCGAGGACTGTCAAATCCGGTGAGCGCGCCGGCCACGAAAATAAACTACCCCGTCCTATCCAACGATTTGAAAACGAAGCATTCAAGAAGTTTCGAACCACCTGCGAGAAGTGGGCTGGACATCCATCATGCTGGTACCACATTTGTCTTCTTGTTTCCAACGAAACATCTTCCATTAGTTCTGGCAGTCCATTTTGTACAAAATTTAAATATGTTTCACTATTCAAATGTCCATTAAAAATAAAGGGACCAATAATTTTGTCTCCCAAAACACCACACCATATGTTCACACTCCATCTATTTTGGTGGTTGATTTCTAACATCCAGTGTGGATTAGCAACTGCGCAGTAGTGCATATTATGTAAGTTAACGCCTCCATCAGTGCTAACAGTAGCTTAATCAGTCCATAGTATGCGTTTTAAGAATTGTTTATTTCCACTACACATATTTTATTTTATTTTTTAAATAAAATTGTTGCGGTTGCGATTGCGACCTAAATATTAAGACAAATTTTTAACTTAATATTACGGTAAAATATTACATGTCAGAGATATCGATTTCGGGTTTTCACTGGACGATTCCTCTTTAAATTACCTTTCTTGCCATGTAGTAAAAGCTGTACCATTCCATTTGAAAAAACTGAACAAAACTTTAAAAAAACTATTGTTGAATGTAACGCCACCTCGCGGTTTCATTTATAAACTAAATAATTTATCTCCCAGATTATCTGATTGTCTCAGCAATTGCCTTTTAAATGAATCCAAATTGAGGAAAATCGGCTTAGGCAAACGGACATTAGACGACTTTTTATCTCAATAGGTAAAACTCCCCCCCACTTCTCTATTCGTGAAATTACGACCAAATGTCATAAAACAAAGTTGTAGGAAACAGTTTGCTAATTATAACTGAGAATTTTTCTTACTCGGTTAACACTTGAAAATACACACAAAAAATGATTTTTAAAAATGTTTAGCTCGTGACGCCCTCTTGCGGTCGTTTTAGAAGCTTAAAAATATTTTTGGTGAATTTCTCATGATCATTTTTAGTACAATTTTTTTTCCCCAAAGCTGTGGGATAAATAGTTTTCATGATACGGCCGCATCCATCCTTAATGGTACACCTGGTATATATATATATATATATATATATATATATATATATATATATATATATATTTTGCATATACATATATATATATTTGCATATACATATATATATATTTGCATATACATATTATATATATATTTGCATATACATATGTACATATATATATATATATATATATATATATATATATATATATATATATATATATATATATATATATATATATATATATATATATATATAGGGTTGTGTCAATGTCGTTTATCCGGAGGGTTTATTTGCCGTTCTTTAGGCAAGATTGTGATGACCGACGTGAATGGTCACTCTGGGGCAACGGCCGGCAATGAAGCTGTCGTGGCTCTGATTAACGGATTGTCCGAAAGGGACACCGTCGCTAGGAATTTGTCCAGTAGTCTGGACAGGAACGTCTGAAGCTCTGGAATGTCTGTCTCCCGGTGGATTTGCGCGTTCCTAACAAACAGGGAGCGTTTAATATTGTGCGAAGCGCACGTGATTAAAAAGACTGAAGTCTTTTAATCGATGAAGTTGGGAGGAACGAGTACCAGGCCGGATGTCCGTAAATAAGGACTGCTCTGACCATTGACTTATACAGGGTTAGTTGGTTGTCAAGCGTGAGCTTACTTTTCCGACTGATTAAGGGGTACAGTATACGGAGCATTTCGTATGCTTTCCCGGTAGCTTTCTTGAGGTGTGAAGGTAACCACGTAAGGGCCTTGTCGAACTCAAGTCCCAGATAGTGAGCCGTTTTGGTCCACTTGATCGGGACTCCACCAATAAGAATATTCTGGCGGATTATCGGTCATCTTCGAGTGAAAAAGACAGCCTGGCTTTTGCTGCGATTGATTGCTAGTCGCCATTCGACTAGCCATGTCGAGGCTTTCAACGTCTGCTTTTGCAACCTGGATGTAATCACTCAGGGCGCGTGGGCCGACTTAAAGAAAGCCGTATCATCAGCATAAAATGTAGTCTGCACGTGCGGAATCTTTGGAAAGTCCGCCATGTAGACATTACGGGGGCAAGAGGAGAACCTTGCGGTACTCCCGCTTCGATTCGCTGGACTGATGAAAGTGCACCATCGACGAGCACTTGGAAAGTGCGTCCAATCAGAAATGATGCCAACAGCTTGACTAGGTCGGTTGGTATGCCGAGTCTGAGCATCTTGACTATGAGTCCGAGATGCCAGACTCGGTCGAATGCTTGCGAGAGGTCTAGAAAGACGGCTTCCGTATGACGCCTTCCGTATGACGCCTTCTATCGAAACCCTGTCTGATGTCCATCGAGGCCTGATGGACGGCTGCGTGCCCCCTCCGGAAACCAAACTGCTCGTCCGGCAGAATGTTCTTGTCGGCAAGAACACCGTTCAGAGCATGTAAAATAGCTCTTTCGGCGATCTTGCCAAGTGCGCTAAGCAAGCTGATCGGCCTGTAGCTACTTGACTCCTGTGGGTTTTTGCCTTTTTTAAGGATTACGATGATTTGGGCATGTTTCCATAGAGATGGAAAGTGGTGGAGTCTGAAAATTGCGTTGACTATGTTAGTCAACTGCGCAATTTGCTTGTTGGGTAGTCGTTTCAGCTGCATTGGAGAGATGCGGTCGCGACCAGGAACTTTTCTGACTTTCAAACCTTGGATAATATCATGTATTATCTTCGGCGAGACAATTTGGCTGATCAACTAGCCGGGGTTGGGTGTTCCTTGATAAGAAAGAATTTCCTGCTTGAACTTGTCAACTTTATTCCTTTTCTCAACTGAGGGTCGAGGAGAGGTCATCTGCTTATCTGCTTTTGGTAGGTTACAGCAAAGAGCTCCGCCTTCTCCGTCCCGGTGACGTCATGAGAATCACCCGTCCTCAGGGGGGGGGGGACGAGCGCTCACCTTACCCCACCATGAATTTGGCTGTTTTCCATAACAATCGATCAGCCGTATCGATTGACACCAAGAAATCATCCCACCTGTCGTCTCTAAACTCCTGAAGAGCCCGTTGGGACTCTCTCTTGGCTTCGTTTGCACGAAACCGGAGTTCGGGGTCGCCAGTCAGGTGATAGCGTCTGTAAAGCCGGTTTTTTATTGGAATCTTTTCTTTTACCTCGAACGGGATGTCCAGAGTAGTCCGAGTTGATTCAGGAGAGGTTTTAGTAGCCGCTTGCGTGGCTTCTATTATGTCATGGGTTAATTTTTCGATCGTATCCTCAAGCTGCTGAACGTTACCAATACGCGGGTTTGGCCCGCTGTCCTGCAAATGCTGCTGAAAAATGCTCCAACAGATATTAGTCTTGTTTCTCGGCGCGAAGGTATCCACATAGGTGCCGATTGTTAGCACTACCGCGTGGTGATCCGAGGTACGTTCATGGACAACCTGAACTTCGCATTGATTCGTTAGATTCTTTATGATAAATAAATCTAAGAAGCTGCGGAAGCGGGATGGTTCGTCTGGAACAAGGAGGTTCAGCCCGTATCTTTCCGCCAAAGATAGCAGGTCAGTTCCTCTCCTGTTTGTCAGATCTGAACCCCACGATCGATTATGGGCGTAATCTCCTTCAATGATGAACGGAGCGTTGTTATTCAGGAGCCTGCCAACTTCACCTGAATCGAAGTCGTGACAAGCTCTCTGGTACCATGAGGATAGGTTGACAAGATTACCTTCCAGAGCCACCTGCACAGACATGACTTCCGAGGAAGCAAAACCTGTCGGAGGCAGCAGGTTATGTCTGATTTCTCTCTTGACGAGAATCAGCAAACCACCCCCGGTTCCGCCGGGCCTGTCCTCCCTGTAACAGAAGAAGTTCCTCACACCAAACCGTTTGCTCGGTTTAAGGAAAGTCTCCTGAATCAGAGCCACGTCTATGCTGTGATTTTCCAGAAAAGCGTTCCAATTTTTTCCCGTTCAGAGAATTGGAGTTCCATATTACAACCCGCAACGAATTTTTATTATTCATTGCTGGTTTGGAACATGGCTACTGCAGCATTTTACTGCTCTTGGACCATCGCAGCCACCTGCTGTATCATTTGCTCCATCATTACCGTGAAGTTCGGTAACTGAATTCTTGGAGCCTCCATCCTAGGAGTGGGCTTAGGGGGAGTAGCCGGCGCGGAAGCCGGTGCTTTATTATTATTTTGAGTCCCCCAAACGAAAGTTGGGGGTGGAATTTTTGGCGGAGGTTTGGATGGGGTAGTCGATTGATTTTTCTTTCCCTCATCCTTGTTCGGGGGTCTTTGGGAACAGGTTTTGGAGTTGGCCGGGTGCGGACCTGCACAGTTGGCACATTTAGCCGGAGCTTTCTTCGGCTTTTTGCAGTCCCTTGAAGCGTGGTTGGCCGCACACTTCATGCACTTGGGTGGCACGTGGCATTTCTTTGCCGTGTGCTCGAAGACATGGCAGTTGTAACACTGCGAGGTTTCCCCATTGGACTTGATGTTTTCCACCCTTATCTTTTGGTGGACCAGGTATTGTCTGTCCGAGGAGGAGGAGCCAACACCAGAACCAATAAGATGTACGTACCATCACAATCTGCGACCCAGAAGAATATAAATATTAAGAGACAGTTTCCACAGTTGGCGAAACGTCTGCACGTTCCCAACAAACGGGACACAAACGATCGGATGTACTCCCGGACTAATAGTAGATAGAATACAATCAAAATCGCGAAAATTCGGTTTTTACCACATATTTTCGGAAATATTCGGAATTTTTAAAAGTTGAGTATTTGAATTTGTAAAAGTATATATATATATATATATATATATATATATATATATATATATATATATATATATATATATATATATATATTTGTTTTCTATATCTTTATTGGGTATTGTAGTTTTTGTTTTTTAATATTATATTATTATATTATATTATAAAAAACATTCGATGGCATCGTCCAAAACATGTCACCTAATTGAAGGAATAGGTGGGGCTTCTTCCCGGTCAAGCAACCAACAAAAGTGTTCATTTAGGCAGAGACGCTGATTGTTGTGTGTTCCACATGAGATTGTGGAACCCACCGGTTGGGTGTGTCACGCCACTCAGCTACTGCTGTCTCATTTGACGCAGTCCAAGAAAATCTAACAGTACATATATACGCCATCCGACGGGAGGTCGGCGAAAACATGGGTTGTTGGCTGTGGATAGGGTCTCCCTATTCTTGATGGTATGGTGTATGTCGGTGCCCTGAAGAGTCTGAACCTCGAAGACGAAACAATCCAGTTGAAAGGATAGGTGAAGTGATAGGTGATAGGGATAGGACAAACATGAAACTCTCACACAAATGCTATTTTTGAATTTATTATTTCTTTGAAGTTCGTAGCACACATTATTTTGAAGAAGTCATTTAAGGTTTAGAACTCACAGCAGTTAATCGACATAACTGCGAACTAAGAAATACTCCGCAGTGCGTGCGCGCTAAGTTCTATCGGTTACAATTTTGGCGGCTTAGCCGTAGTGCGGCCTAAGGCTAACTTTATATTTATCCATTATATAGCGTTACAACGTTTTTTTGTTGAAATATGAGGCGACGGGGTTAAACAACTGAAGCAGAAAGAAAACACAAAATCTCAAAAGGGAAAATGTTACCGCCAAATTGTAAAAATTGTTAACCGGCCTCACACTACGGTTCAGTGTTGTAGATCATTTTTAGAATGAAAAAAGAATATGTAATAAGAAAAGGGAAAGTCCTAAAAACATTTAATGTAATAGATGAATGCTGGATTATACACAAAGTTAAACTAGATCCTAAAATGTCTGCATCCATTTTGGCCTAAGAAATTGAAAAGTACCTCCACGAGACGTTCACCGCCCAAACTGTTCGAAATATCCTAAAACAGCATAATCTTCATGGCAGAGTGGCTCGAAAAAAGCTCTGGATTAGTATAGTAAAGTTAAATGTTTGGTATTTGCTAAGGAGTACAGAAATAGAGAGTTTTCGTTTTGGATAAAAGTAATTTTCACAGATGAAAGTAAATTTAATCTTTTCGGGTTAACGATGTCACGATCACGGTCACGATAGGTGTGGAGAAAATCCAGTCGAGTCTTTAAAAGAGAAAAATTTGCGAGTGACTGGGGATGTATGAGTACTGAAAGTCCTGGGAATTTACATTTTATTGACGGAATAATGAATCAACACATACATTTAGACATTCTTAAATAAAACCTTAAACAAAGTGCCCAAAAACTTGGTATTGAAGAAACATTTGTGTTTTAACAGGATAATGATCCGAAACATAAAGCACAAAACATTAAAACATGCTTTATAACTGCCCCAAAGTCATTGAGTCACTTCCGCAAAGTTCGGATATCAATGTTTACCGTAGGATGGCGTCACTGCATGTGAGAAAGTACTAATTTCTTGACATTTATTGAGTGACTGCAACTGTCCTGAATTTAAACCAATTTTTGGTATATAGACAATAAATATGATACTATTGATTGTGAAGAACTGTGTTTGACTTTTGATAGGAATGTATTTCCGAATATGGTGATCATCAATTCTTCTATTGGAACCTTTGATGTGAAACATTAAACTTGAAGATACCACTAAACACCATATCACTTTTTTGAAGTTCTCGACACACGTTTTGCTAACTATGTTACCATCATCAGGAGATGATTAAATTACGTGCGTCGAGAAGTTCAAAAAAGTTATTTGGTATTTAGTGGTAAATCTCTTCAAGCATGGTGATCATGATAACGTTAACAAAGTGTGAAACTTTTTTGGAAATATGTTTTTAGTTGTATAGCAAGTTGTTCCATCTTATCGAACCGGCTTGTAATTTCTTAGTGCTGAATTATACTATATTTACTGAATCGTATAATATTCCATTATTAAAAAATGGTCACTTGTACAGAGTTATCAAAGCGTATATTTTAGAAAAAATGTTATCTATTACCGGTTATCGGGTTATTAATCGGTTATCTATTACCGTTATTTACTCCGTTTCTTTCTATTACTTCCGTTTTCCGTTTTCGTTACTTCCGTTTTCTATTACTTCCGTTTCTAACTAGAAATATTAAACATATTAAATTGTAATAAATATCAAATTTTCTAGAATTATTACCTATAAAAACTATGTATGAATATTTTATTAATAATGATATTATCATATAATATTCTTCATTCGATCCTTGTATCAAAAATTGTAGAAATAGAATAAAAACTGTATTATTTTTATATATTGACAATATTCTCACGTCACTGGGACTGGGGAGCCATCGATTCCAGTTCTTTGGGAAATAAACAGCCACAGTCCCTTCGTCCCAACACAATATTCTTATTGGGATGCCAGCGAGGCTCATTCAATTATATACCTGTCGACGGCCTTGCTGGAAAATTTGTTGTCTACCGATATAATTTACTATTTCAATTTTTTATCCACTTTTGCAATTTTGTTTTTTATATTTTCTGATCTGCATGTCTCGATGCTCTTCATATTTTTCTTGAGGTAGAATGTGTTTTTTTATATTTGTTATTATGTATATTTGGTCATTATATTAGTATGATCGAAAAGATCGAGAATAATTAATTGATAAATGAAAATTATACTTTGCAGAAACAGTAGCTTTTTTAGATATTATGTAACTTAGTTACTACATTATTATTGTATTCATTCTACGATCAAACTGGGATATTGACATTACCTGTAATCTGGTGACCCGGTTAGTACTTGGATGGGTGACCCTCCAATGAGAGACCAGCATATAGCTAGCTAGCACGGGGCCAAGCAAGCTGTAGGTTTGTTGCACTTTTCGTATCCTATTACGAACATCATTGTCCGTTTCTCTATTTTTTCCGATGGTTTCTAAGATAGATGGGGGGACTATTGGGACTGTTGTTTATTTGGAATTGATTCCAACTAGTTTATTTGGATTCGGTGTTGTTCCTGGTATTGATTCTAATTAATTAGTTTTTCAATTCTAATTAGTTTTGTTTATATTTATTTTAATCTGATCTTGCTGGCCTGTGTTGAGAGTATCTAGATGGACTAATGTCTCTTGAAAGGTTTGGTGAAGAAAGCATATATCGTCCGCCTGCTCATGATCGCTTAAGTATGAAAGAATGTGGTCCAGTACGATATTGTACAGAAAAGACGAAAGTACACTTCTACGTCGCACTCCAGAGAGAATGTTTAATCTCGTGGAGATTGTTGCATTTAGTTCCTTCACATAATGTTTAAATCAGAACTAGATTTTTTCTGGAACTGCCTTAAGTTTTGATATCTTTCAAATGGTATTGTGTCAAAAGCGCGTTCAAAATCCTTAACAATTAGGAATATTGGTATTCTACAATCCATATATATTGTTCTATGAAAATTCTGATGGTATTTATTTGGTTAGTGGAGGAGCAATTAGTACAGAAACTTCTCTGGTTAGGTCGCAAAGTTGGTTCAGTCACTTTTGTGAGCCTTCCATTCCAACCTGCTGAATTGTGGTTTATATGCCAAACTTGGCTAATTATGAGACTTAAAAGGTCGGCAATTAAATGCGTGTCTTCCTTCAGCAAAACTAAATTTAATTTGTAAGTTTTTAACTTTTTCCTGGTTAATCCTCAGGGTAATGGAATGCAACGACGTTTCCTTGATGCTAAAATGGTAAGGTTATACTGAGTATACTCGGTCATCAGAGCTTTATCTGTGAGAACAGGGTTTGCCATTGTAAATTTAGGGAGAAAATGCTGTTTGAGACATAACTAACCCCATTAGAACTCCAGCAGGTAGGTATAATAGTGTTTATTATATATAAAATTATGGAAGAATATAATCAGGAAAAAATAATACAAAATTGCTACCAAGTCTAGAAAATATAAAAGTCACTGTAACTACATAGTAATCTAATCGTTTGAGATTTTGTTTAGAAATTGAAGTGGATGGAATGCGAAAATAAATCAATAAAATTTGAGGTCTAGAACTAAGGTATCTTTCAGTCGACAAACCCATACATAATAAAATCAAATTGGTTTCCAAAGGGCCTTTTTCTTTCTCCTTTTTTTCCTGTTCGCATTAAAGTACGTCGATGTAATTGGACCTCGTTTATGTTATCCCATTGAACCAGTCCGTTTTCGTTCGTTATTCTCTTCGGTAACCATCAGACGTCCGACCTATTATCCCTCGGAAAACTAAAACAAAAAGAGCACAAACAACGACGCTTTCGGGCTATCTGGAAAGAAAATACGGAAAAGGCGGATACAATAAGGATGGCTGCGGCTCGGGTTGGGCCTCAGGGAATTGGAAACTCATTACAGTCGTCTTTGACCCCGCGACCATGTGCTACCCGGGAGACGGCATCAAACTTGAAAGAACTACGCCACCAGGACGGAGGCGGTGGGATAGCCAGCGGCGTCGCTATCGGGAATTTGGGTTAACATGTACGTTTGCGCCTGTTTGTGAGTATATATCTTTCAGAAGTCTATGGACTAGTGTTAAATAGTACAGATTTCATTTTGTTGGAAAAATGGCATTCCCGATATGGCAATTCAATTAATAAATTAGGTCATTATAGTCATATTATATCTTATACGGCAATTACAAATGATTTTGAATTTAATTTTGACATAATTGAATTTTCTTTGTTGTTTTAGAATAAAATTCAAGTATTTTCTTGTCTTAAAATTGAGTAACATAAATCAAATTAAACTTCAAACTGTTCAATGTAACAAATATGTGCCTATATATGCTAACATACTCAGTGGTGGAGTATACCACCCGGAAATGGAGCAGTGTGTTAAGTGTTAAGCGTGTTAAGGCTGGCAGATATTTGTTATGCTCATCATGGTTTTTAAGAATAAACTTCCTCATTTTCTGAAGATAAAATCCTTAATCAGTTCGCCCTGCCCGTTGTGATATATGGAAGTGAAACCTGGACAAACATCACAATCAGTTAAAAAATTTCAGATAACATAAAGGAGAATGGAAAGATTTATCCTTGGCATTACAAAGCAGGATTGAAAAACATGCATATGGGTCAGAGAACAAACGAAATGGAACGGAAAGAATTGAAATGGAGATGGGCAGGTTATACAGCGAAGCGATGTTATAACAGATGGACTAGGGCAATCCTGGAGTGGTTGCCGCTTGATCACAAGCGTCCACGAAGAAGAGGAACGAATAGCAGAGGAAAACCTAGGATTGCGCGAGTTGGAAACATGCTGAAGAAACATCCTGGAAGTGAATGGACCCGGATTGCTGATGATGATGATTTCTTTTTCATTTCGTAGACATGCCATACTATTTTAATTTGTCTTCCTTTTTTCGAGTTTCTTTTACTTATTTTGTTATTCTTTCAGACATTTTTTTTGTATGTATAATTAGCCCGCCTTTCTTAATTTTCTTATTATTTCAATCTTGAGGCTTTAACTAGTGTATCGATCTTTAGTTCTTATAGATTTCAAGACTTTTCATTTGTGTTTTTTTCAGTCAGGTTAAATTTTTATTTCTATATACATGCAATATTTTGTTCTTTATTCTTCCCACTACTTCCCAGTAGTGGTTTACTGAGTTTCCATGTACAGGACGCCTATTGAGGTCACTAAGGTTAACAAAATCCATGATGTGATATTGGTCAATCGCAGAATGCAGATTAGAAAGATTACAGAGATTATAAATATCTCGGACGAACATGTACGGAACATTTAATTTGAACGTTTGTGCATGCGAAAGCTATACCCGTGATGTATGCTGCGTTTACTTACTGCGGACCAAAAACGGAATCGAGTCACCAGCTCACAGTATTGTTTAGAAATGTTTAATTACAATCCCAAGGAGTTTCTGCAGCGATTCCCGACTGTTGATGAAACTTTAATTCATATCTACATATTCGAAATGATAAAACAGTATGTCTTACATGGTAAATCGTGTCCCGAAGAAGGCGAAGATGCTTTTATTGACAGGAAAGGCCATGAACAGTGTTTTTTGGAATTCGTAAGACATTATCTCCATCGACTGTTTGGAAAAGGGAAAGACGATCGCAGGATATTATATTATGTTGCAATACTGGTTAAATTTCACGAAGAGTTGATAAATAAAAGCCCTCATTTGGTGAGGAATAAAGGTCTGTTTCACTATAACAATGCACCAGAGTTCAACAAGTCGTACTTTTTAGAAAGCATAAAAAAGTTGGAAACTCGTTAGGCGAATCATAACAAAAATATTTCATTTAAGATATATCCAACTTTCTACTCAACCCTTGTATATCTTATCGCAGCCAATATAGTATAGTATATGTTTGATAGTATATATCGATAGTAGTATAGTATAGTAATATATAGTAATATATAGGAGTAGTAACATATATAGTAGTACATAGTAGTATTGATATAACTAAATGTTGCCATTTGTAAAACTAGCTTCATTCAATTATGGCACAACGTGCACAATTTATACAACTTTACTATGAACATATTTTGCATTTAAAAAACATTTAATTTGGCATATATAAGGCGAAGAAACCCTAACGTAACTCGGATTTTTACTCTTCTAATCCTCTAATTCTCTAATATCCTCAAAAAGTAACTTTTTGATGGTTTATGTTTCAGGTACGGTATTTGTTTAGAAGCTGTGTACGATTTGATTATTGAATTATTGATTCTTAAGTTTGCTACTGACGTATTTGCTTTTTCCGATTTATGGAGTATATGTTTATTTGAAATATCTAAAGGCAACGAATATTAAGTAACATATAAATTGGAAGAGCCATAAGTGGGCGTTCGAATTTAATATTTTTTTGATAAAATACAAGTACTCCAGCAAAGAGTAAATGATTCAAATTTAGAAAATAAATATGCAGTGATTTTTTTCGACTGTAAAATATTTACTATTGACCAATCACAAGTGTTACATGGTTTAATAACGTACGCCTATTATTAAAATACTTTATCAATAGAATTGATTCTTTGTGTTATGTAATTAGTTTACAAATTTGGTTACTAAGCGTTGGTTTTAAGAATTGTGCAGTATTACAAAATAATATTTACGATCTTACAAAATTCAATTAACTGAAGAACTATAGCCTATGGCTTCGCAGAAGTTGAGACTGCAGTTATTTTGGAGCTGAATTTCAAGAAAGGCCTTTTAATAAATAATCACCATCATTAATGAAGCCGACTATAACATGTAAAGTTTGTTATAAACAAGTTTGATGTTAAAATTATAAGTAAGTGAATTATAAGTAAGCAAAATATATATAATTATTTTCGTTTATTTCGCGTAATTCAGGAAGAGAGATTGATTTTGTGCGACCTAAGCTTCAAGAAGGATTCATTAAAGGTCAGTTATTCTAATTGATAAAAACTGCTGGCACTCTTATTGGAAAACTATTTAATACAAAAAAATCAGCTCTCCGCAGTTATCATAAAACTTTGTAACTCTGGGAGGCATGGACCAAATTAGATCATCTATATCCTCTTGTGAAAATCCCATATGCTTCAAGTTCGTTTAAAGTTGCTGGTGGTAGGGCTAATCATTTAAGAGGTTGATCTATGCCATCCCATATATGTGTATGCTCTATAGGCGATCTTGCCATCGGGGATCTCAAGTCTAGCTCGACATAATTTTAAGCGATGCGTCTTGTGGCACGTTATAAGTGGAAACATCTAATAAGGATGATAAAGGTCGGTTAACAGTCATCCGTTAAAAAGTCCTACCTGTATCTACCACTAAAGTATCACTCACTTGTCATTCATACTATGAGATATTTGTTGACAAATCTTGTTCATATTTGACAGTTGGATTCTTTTTTGTCTTGACATTTGAGAAACTAAGGGTTATCATTTTAAAAATAGCTTTGAGAAGCCAATTCCGTCCAACAAAAAGTCGTCACATATTTGAATCGTCACTTACTTGAATCGTCACAGACTTGAATGTTTTTAGGATGACCACAATACCAGAAGGACCACCTCATAATAATAGAAGCAGCAATATTCAATTGTCTCACTATTTCACCAAAATATAAACTTGTTTCTTTCATACCAATAGCACGTACCTTTCCAACTTCGGATAGATATCTGAAACGACGTAGTGAACGAACTCGTGGCATTTCAACACTTAACAAAATCAGAAGAATACTGCTTAGCTTAGTAACAAACGAAAAATGCCTCATGACATGATAAAAAAAATTAAACCGGTGACTTTGCCACATTCTTAGTAATCTCATACTGAAACATGAAGGTAAACAGGCAATTAGTGTATCAGTTTTGTATTCGAGATCTGCTTGTTATGAGTACAAGACCTACCAATTGTGATTTTTTTTTGTATCTTTCCTATTTCTCTCTTCTTTTGTTCAACAAACTTCCGAGGATGTAGTGTTTATAAATAGTTCTAATTTTCAAGTCGAGCCCAAGAGTTCGTTCGAAGAAGGAACAATATTTTCAGGTTATAATTATCATTTGTTTCTTAATATAATTATGTATTATTTATTTTCGTTAATAGAATTCAAGGAAAATATTTTTTCAAATTTTAAAACGGAACATACCCATTTAAATTTTCCCTCTCACGGTTTATACATATTCTATACTTCATATTTCTATTCGACCGCGACAGGCCAAGCAAGCGTACAGGGACAGGAGAGACATCCAACATTTCCTCGGGCTAACGCAAAAGAAATAAATTGATGAACGTCTCCGGGCGACTGGGAAATTTTATTGTCCAGAACATCTGGATAGGTCTCACGTAACCGGTCGATGGACATTGTACGGTGCCCGATATTGTGCGAATACGAATCTAAAATGCTTGCGGTTTTGGTGAAGATCTTAGTTATGGTTAGATAATATAACGTATTTTTGTAATACTTATGTCAATTGTTTAAATTTTATTATTATTTTTTGTTATTGTAGAATATTAGTTAGGAGAATAGTAGAAGTGGATGGGTTCAGTAGAAGTATAATAAATAGTTTCATTTAAAGGAATATGTTTAATGTTAAAAGTACAATATTATAGATTTATTATTAAAGTTTTTAAACAACGAAGATATTTTTTGACAACAAATTTAGTACTTATTTGGCAGCTGAATTTGATTATTGTCTTTATATTTGAGAAACAAAGAGTTGCCATTTTAAAAATACCATAGCTTAGTACAGTATGGTATAGCGGGTATAATTTCTTCAACTATTCTAGTTAAATCATTGATTTTTGTAAATTGATTACACGTAATCATACATACGTAAACGACACAAACGGTGTAGTGAAATATATGAGCTCGATGGAGTGAAGGTAATGGATCTGTTTTGGGCAAAAAATACTCAGTTTGTGTTAGTTCCTGGTTGTTTACTAGATAATATTAATGCGTTGCAGAAGACCTAAATGTGTCAATTTCTTGAGGTTCACATGAATTCAGCATTATTGAAACTACTAAGGTGGCATATTTAATGTATGATTTTAGTTATAAAATCTAATAAAGTTCAAATATCACCATAATTAAAATCGTTTAGTTGACTATCGAAACTCGAAGAGATTTACTACTAAACAACATATCAGTCAACACTCATTTCGCTAACCATGTTAGCACCATCAGAAAGTTAATTAAATCTAATCTAAAACGAAACTATGTTCTATTTATATGACAACTATACCTAAAGAAGCGTGTAAAAATC
Organism: Cosmopolites sordidus; assembly: GCA_031761425.1. Lineage (NCBI taxonomy): Eukaryota > Metazoa > Arthropoda > Insecta > Coleoptera > Curculionidae > Cosmopolites > Cosmopolites sordidus. The sequence goes on from JARFXV010001395.1 coordinate 258,712, forward strand.
ATGAAGAGCGAAGTAAACCAAGTATTACATTAATAACTCAAAAACTTGAGTGAATGGAATAGTTCCTTTATCCCGGTTCATAGGTTACATTTGGCTATTTGAATGGTTTCATTATTATTATTTACACTTTGAACAAGTCTTAAATTGCTAATATTTATAATATGGTCATGGATGTTAGGCAACTCATTAGGCATTTCTCATTTCTAATGTAGGCAATATGTGCAACATTTTGGATATGGCCCAGGGTAGTATGTTTATCACTAGGAAGCTGATTTTTGCCCGAGCTTGGGCAAGGTCTCTGTTTACAATTGTGTTTAGTCATAGTACACTTACCTGTACACTTGTTTCATGAATTTTAAACATTACTTTAAACATTTGTTTCATTATTTTTCTAATTGCACAAGCATCCAATCTACTAATGTTTTAACTAAGTAAACACTTAGTTACTTACTACACTTATAGATATGAGTAATTTTTCAAAAATAGCTTCTGTTAGATTTATTGTAGCTGGAGCTTGATAACTGAAATGTTCATACATGTGGTCTTATATTGTTTTTCAAGTACTTCAACAAAATTTTTTACTTGCGAATCTCCAGGACTTTTTTTCCGTTAGATCTTTCAAAAAGCGTTCTTAGTTTCTCACTAGCATTGGTAGGAATTGCTTTTAGCAAATTTAAATATTTAACTAGTGGCAAATTGGGAGATTCCAAATTTCAATCACGTGTGGTATTCCACATTAGGTATATTTATCCAAAATGGTCACTAATAAATTGTGTCGCTTTTGACATCAATAAAGTAATTTTTGACATCAGACATAGTTAAAATTTTCTTACATTTTTTACACTTTGAACATAATCTTTCAAACAAGTAACAACAATTTTCATCAAGCCAAATTACTTTAATATTACGTCACTGCTACAAGCCAGGTATACCATCGAGTAATAACAGGTTGGGGAAGTAATGGGACATTTGGACATATTTCTTTAAAATTATTAATGCGACTAGGTGACTTGAGAAATATTTTTTTTTACTTCAATAATCAACTTATTAATTTTTGGGTCATATGATAACTCATATCTCTTCACATATTCTGTGTAAACCATGCGCTATACATGTAAGATGTAGCATATTTGGAAATATTCTTTTAAGTGCTGTCTAGTTTTTCGCATATATACGTGCTGTTAGAACCCATTTACTTTAGAATAATTATATTCTTCTTAGTCAAATCTGGCTTTACGTTGAAATTCTCCGAAGGCGGATATTGTTGCCTTGTTAAAAAAGAGGAAAAAGTCTTCGGGGAAAAGTCAAGCGCGACGTAAAAAATAAGTAATTAGCGTATTATTAGTAGTCAAAAACGTTGAATATAGAGGCTATTTAATTGTTAACGGCTTTTATTTTTCGCGATTCGAGTGTTGGATGCAAGACGGGTAGTTTTGTATCGCACATCAATTTTTGACATTTGGCGACCGTGACAAGTGAAACTGTATTTTTTTCAGATATTGTACGCGAGTGTTTTCAAAAAGTATTATTGTTTTAATAAGACAAACTTTAGCTACGTTGTTGCCCGCTGTTTTGTAGACGTGTGCGGTTTTGAACCAAGTTTGTCGAGAAAATGGAATCAAAGAAGAAACATCGCAAAGTACTTCGTACCGCTTTTACAATAGTTGTAAAATAATTAGATAGTTGATATCTACGCCTGAAGTTGATATAGGCGCAATAAGAGTGCTGCTAAATACTTTAGAGCAAAAATATGGAAAGATCAAATTAGTTGATACTGAAATATATATCATGGTGGAAGAAGATGCCACTGAAGAGGATTTGTTAGCAGAAATAAAAGGCAGTGACATCTATGAAAAGAAGTTCATAGATTCAAACCTAAGCTGCGAGAAAGTGATGCAGAAGATGGCGGCAGACAAGAACGGGATCAATTCTATCACATCTGAAGGTAATGACGCCATCAACACATCAGGTAAGCGTAAATTTAAATAGCCGGCGCTGGAGTTTAAAAGGATTGATGGGAACATTCGGGATTGGTTGCCGTTTTGGTCGCAATTTAAATAGGTACATGATGATTTGGATATAGATTTGAGCGATAAAGTGGAATATCTAGTTCAAGCAAGTGTATCGGAAAGCAGGGCCAGACAATTAGTTGATAGTTTTCCCGCTACTGGGGACAATTACCAAGAAATGATTCACTGTCTGACTGCACGGTTCGGGCGCGAGGACTTGCAAATAGAAGTATATGTTCGTGAGTTATTAAAATTATTATACAAGTTAGAAACCCAGTTACGAGCTTTAGAAACTCTTGGTATTACATCCAATAAATATTCCGCTATGTTGTTTCCTCTTATAGAATCATGCCTTCCGCCAGACTTGTTGCGAGTTTGGCAACGTCTGCCCATTATTAACGGATCTAAAGGTTTATCACAGGCCACAGAGAGTTCCCCATTAGAAGATCGTCTTAAAAGTCTTATGTTATTTTTGAAAAATGAAGTTGATCATGAACAGTATATTACTTTAGCAGTTGAAAGTTTTCGCATGGGTACAACGGGAACAAATAAAGGTTCGAGTCGTAACTTTGATGATGAGATAAAAGCCCATAAGAAGTCCAGTGTTCCGACTGCGACTGGTTTAATAAATTGTAGCGTTGTTAATAATAAATGTATTTTCTGTCAAAATTCTCCTGAAAGCACTAATTATTTCAAAGCTCAGAATCTTAACTTAAAAGAAAAAAGATTTTAACTGAAAAAGGGCTTGTTTTCGTTGTTTCAAACTTGGACATCAGTCTCGAAAATGTCACACAAGGTTAAAATGTATAATATGTGGGAAACCACATGTAGCCTTAATGTGTCCAGAGCAGTCTGTAAATAAATCTCATGATAAAGAGTGAACAAAAAGACGACAAACAGGAAGATCCTCCTGACACTGACCACGCGCTGGCCAATAGCACGAATGCACATGTATTTTTACAAACGTTACGCGTAAAAATGGAAAATGTAGCGAAGTCACGATTCGTGAGAGCCTTGATAGACACGGGTTCTCAAAAAACCTACATTTTAAAGTCTACCGCTGAATGGATGGGATATACATCTAATAAATAAATGAATATCGTCCACGGTTTATTTGGTAAAGGTGAGATGTTGCAACAACATGAATGCTATAGTGTAAAACTTAACCACAACAGCTATATACATTACATTTGAAGCGTTGGACCAGCCAGTTATTTGCACAAATGTTTCTCCTATATCTGATGATCCCTGGATGAAAGAATTGAGTAGTCTTGGTATCCAGGTTTCACATTTCCGAGGTTCTGACCCCACTGAAATTCTAATTGGTTCAGACATCGCAGGTAAACTATATACGGGAATAAGGCATGTTCTAAAATGCGGCTTGGTTGTAATCGAAACATTTCTCGGCTGGACTTTGATGGGAAAAATTCCTCTGGAAAAGTCAAATAGTCTATCCATGACAACTGTATCACTTTTTGTGAGAAATGCTCCTACTGGCAACTTGTGGAAATTGGACGTATTGGGTATAACTGATCCAACCGAGACACGTGACGAGACTGCACAGGTAGAAAAGAGATTGTTTTTAGAAACTATAACGGTTGATTTAGATGGAAGGTATGAAGTCAGATTGCCATGGTTAGAAGGACATCCAGCATTATCAAATAACTACCAGATAGCGAAGAAGCGTTTGGAAAATACAGTGAAGAAGTTAACCAGCGAAAATCGTTTGCAGTCTTATGACGAGGTGTTCCAAGAATGGCTGGAAGAAAACATTATTGAAGAGGTCTCTGAAAACGGATCTGGAAGCGAAAGTCATTATTTACCCCATAGAGCAGTAATTAAGCGAGGCAATGTGACAACGAAAATAATGCCGGTTTTTGATGCTTCAGCCAAAGAAAAAGATCATCCTTCTTTGAATCAGTGCTTGGAAAAGAGATTAAATTTGATAGAACAAATTCCCTCCATTTGGATTAGATTTAGGCAAAATAGAATTGGCATCATATCAGATATTCGCAAAGCATTTTTACAAATCAATATACAGAAAGCTGACCAGGATTTTCTTCGTTTCCTATGGAGTGATAAGGAAGGTAATCTGAAAATATATCGACATCGTCGTGTGGTGTTCGGTGTCAGCAGTAGTTCGTTTCTTTTGAGTGCCACGATAGAATATCATTTATCTGAAATGATGAAAAGGGTAATCTCAAAGGAGGTGACTTATTCAGAAGTAACTATTTTGAAACTTTTGAAGATTTTAACGTAGATAACTGCGTAACAAGTGTCGCAACTGAAAGTAAGTTGGGAACGTTTATAGAAGAATCTAGTGCTATTATGGCTGAAGGAACATTTGATTTAAGAGATTAAGAGTACACATATCAAATCCAACAGAATTGTTCGGCAAACCTCATGCCAGTACTGGGGTTAATATGGGACAAATCTGGTGATACATTAAGCGTTAACTGCGAACATGAAGATATACACCAGCTTTTAAACGAACCAGTAACTAGGAGGTTAATGCTTTCATTGATACCGAAACTGTTGCTGCAAACAGACGTAGGAAAAACGATTAACTTGGGATACACCTGTTGATCCTGAGATAGAGACCAAATTTCGAAATTGGGTTAAAAAAATACCACACTCATCAGCTATTAAGATATCTAGGTGGATAAATGTGATTCATGAAGAAGATAAATGGTCCTTGCATACTTTCTGTAATGCCAGTAAGAATGCTTATGCTGTAGTCATGCAGTGAGAGGTGTTTCAAAAGGACAGATTATTCTTCGCCTTTTGGCGGCTAAATCACGAATTGCACCTTTAAAAAAACTATCGATACCTCGTTTGGAACTGATGGCTGCAATCATCGCAGTTCGTATGTATACGAATCTAAAAAGGCATCTCGAGATTAAAGTGGAAAGCTTTTTCTGGACGGATTCTACAGCAGTGCTTTGCTGGATCAAGAGGCCAGAAGAATGGACAACATTTGTTTAGAATCGCGTAGCGGAGATACGAAAAACAACTGCGCCTGAACATTGGCATCATGTTCCCGGGGCACTAAATTCGGGCGATTTTATGGATCTGTCTTTTTACTTGTGCTACATATCGGGCTGTACATTTTGAACTTTGCACATCGTTGTCGGTCGAAAGTTTTGTACAAGCTTGAGACGTTTTATTGCCAGACGCGGCCGTGCGAAAACCATATACAGTGATAATGGAACAAACTTTGTTGGAACGGACAATGCTTTCTCGCAAATAGACTTCGCAAGTTACTGGTTGTAGTAGTGTGGAACGTATTAAGTGGAAATTCAATCCACCGACTGCTTCATGGTGGGGTAGATTCTGGGAACATCTAGTAGGAATTTTGAAACGGTTGTTGCGTAAAGTGTTAGGACGTGCTTCCTTGGACTATGAAAAGTTAACAACTGTTATATGCGATCGCGAATCAGTGATAAATTCGCGGCCGCTTACTTATTCCTCAATGGATGCTAACGATCTAATTCCTTTAACCCCAGTGATATTTCTAAGGGATCGGGCGGAGAGCGGAGTACCTGATTGTGATGCCATTGATAAGTCTTGAGTGTCTAGGAAATTATTGCATAGACAAAAGCTACTTGAAGACTTACGGAAAAGATTTCGCAGTGAATATTTGGAACAGTTACGATTATGGACTAAAAGAAAGAACTATCGGAAGATAAGAGTGGTCGTCTTGGTGTTAATAGAAAATAAACAGGATAAACATTTAGAATTGCCTCTTGGGTTGGTGTTAGAGCTCATAGCCACTAAAAGGAGACATTTGTTGACACCGATACAACGGCTATATCCACTGGAAGGTGCGGAAGGTTTACCTAGCTTCGAGGACAATATCTATATAAAAACGGAGAGTGAAAACGTGGGAGTGACCATACTCGGAAGAAGTGACTGTGATTCGGAAACGACTTTGTATAAAAGCAGAGCACCCGAAGTGAAGTTAAGTGTTACGCGAAATGGGCGCCAGATCAAACCACCCGTAAAATTTTCTGATTAATGTTAGATCTTGTTTATATTATGTTCATTGTAACTGTTTTGTTAGTTAAGGTCTTTAGAAATGTTGTGAGTCATGTTTAATAGGTTTAAACATGTCTCAGGTGCGAGGATGTTAGAACCCATTTAATAGAACCCATAGAATAATTATATTCTTCTTAGTCAAATCTGGCTTTACGTTGAAATTCTCCGAAGGCGGACATTGTTATCTTGTTAAAAAAAGGAAGAAGTCTTCGGGGAAAAGTCAAGTGCGACGTAAAAAATAAGTAATTAGGCTTACCATACAATTTGTCGACATATTTTTTACGAAGTGTTGATTCGTCGTATGACATGTCGTTCAATATAATATTTTTTGTGCAAACAAATTCAGCATTGCCCAAAGTACACGATAGAGCTGAAATGAATAATCAGAATAAGATATTAAACACTCTAACATCAGTTTTTTATGTGAAGAATTATTGGAAAATTTAGTATACTAGTTAATACTACTGACTCGTTCTACAGAAAAATGAATTCATACGAACTTTAGCTTTATCGTTGTCTTTACTTAGTAGTTTTCATAGTGTGTTCTTAGAAAACTAAATAATCCAATGTATTCAAAAAAATAATTGAAATTAATTTATAAACATTTTGCCGATATAAATTTTTAAACGGCGCACGCCATTGCATGAAACGATTTATTCACTTGTCTTATATAACGTCTTATATAAAGTCCGGTCTCTATCACTCAGCTGACTAATTAATGTGTTGACATAATTTATTTAGTACGCATCAAATTTTCTGAAAGCGTTTATGGTTCGATCAAGAATATAGATCGATATTATGCAATTTAACATCTTTACACCATGCCTTTTTTAAAACAGTGTTTATAAAAATAATCTTCAAAACTATTTAGGAAATAAATAATTGTAAAAATTTAGTGGACATTTTTTAACTCCGTTCATAACATTGTGATTGATATTTTGTGTATGAAACGCTTAGCCGTACGACTGCTTGGTAAAGAGCTCAATTTCGTGCAAAAAAGGCTAATTTTTATTCATGTGTGGAGTAATGCCATTAAATGAAATTTAACTTTAATTCAGCTAATACGTTTTTTCAATGTCAACTGTTTATTAAAATCACATACATCAGATATACATTTTATTGCAACTGTTTGCATAATATTTCTGACACTCTAGGATAACCCTATATATATATATATATATATATATATATATATATATATATATATATATATATATATATATATATATATATATATATATTTGTATCAGATTAGTGAAACTATGTCAGCATATTTTTCTGAAAATGATATTCAATCTTCGGAAAAGCTTCAAAGGAGCCCTAACTTTTCAAAAAGTATCGGTAATCAATTCGAATTTGCGAGGGGCATAAAAGTTGACCTGAGAGTCCGCTGCGGGAGGAAAGTACGGCTATTAGATGCATCTGTGGCGGTTTGTCATTCCAGCCACGGGAGCGATCATTCCCTCTATGTCGACGTGGCCATTAGGACACCGGATAGCATGGATACTTCACCCGGGCGAGGGACTATTGGGGTTAGAGACAACTTATATGGGTAATATGTTTCTAGTTTCGATGTTTTATACGTTTTATGGACCTTCTCTTGAATTCAATGTGTTGGCAATATCTATCTAACAAGCGATCAATCGAGATTTTATAAATTTATATATGATAGTAATCAAAAAGTTGTCTCTGCAAAAATCGGAACGAATAATTACAATCAATCTGTTCATCTGCTTTGTTACTTTGTTTAATTCTGTAGCCATAGCAATTTTATTTTCGAGAATATCCTTATAACCAGCCCCTTTAAATTAAATTATAAATTTTTGGAAAAAAATGGTGCTTTGATCGGTGCTTTGATTAGGTAAGTTAGTTAAGTGTTATAACGTCTTCTTAGTTGAACATTGAGGAAAAACGGTGCTATTTCTTCATAGTGCGTATCTAAATCACAGTGATGTCTTTATCACCTCCCTTTAGTGTAGATTAGACTTTGGGAAGTTTTTTTTTTAATTTTACAAATGAAATACTGTGGTCACTAGAGAACAGTGGACCAGTCAGGACCAGTGGAACAGTTCTTTGGGACTTCTTGATTTTGACAAAAGCATAACTATAACGAGAAACATAAATTATAATTACCCATTATATATGTTAACACTCACACAGCAGGGAGCATACTATAAGTAAATAAAAATATATAATCACCTACCACATTATTTTAAGATTATCAGGGATATTGGCCAACTGAAATAATGCTTGTTCAATTTTTAATTACGTTTAGAGTCCTACAGTATTGATGATTATATAGCATATCAGAACTGTACATAATTTCAATGTAAAATTTTTGACACTATTTCGTTTTATGTATATTTAACATAGTTCTGAAATAAAGATAATTATTGTATTTATTTTTTTTCTTTCACGGAGTTTTCCGGTAGTATATTTATAACCAGAACAAATCTGTTCAAGATTACAAATGTTTTTGAATATAGTAATATAGATATCGGTAGTTCTAGCAGTTTTAAATTTGATATGAACTGTGTTTGTACCAGCTCTTTGCATGATACTGTAAATGGAACCACTATAATTTCCTTTAGTTGATACATTCGTTGTAATTCATAACGCAGGTCTGTTAATATTTTCAGAATAGGTTACGCTACACGCGCTCCATTATCATTTCAGAGGAACTACTATATCGATAATATAAGCCTTTTTCTTTATTTTCTCTATTGGTATAATAGCTGGCTTATTGCGCAGAATGTGGTTGTCAGTAATCATTGGTATACCGCAGTATATCTTCCACTTTTCGTTTTCCATTACTGTGTTAGGTATATACTTATGATAAGGCGTAGTTGTACCCATGACATTATTTTTATATTATTTTTATAAGGTTATGTATGATTTTTGCCACATTGTTATGTCTACTTAGATGATCTCCTGGTGTAATTACACTAAATCTACTGCAGATATGCTGGATGGTTTTCAGTTTTTCTCCGCATATTTGGCACAGCTCAGATTGTATGTTGTGTCGGACATGTCGGACATATGTTCGTGTTGGTATTATATGGTCTTGTATAACGAAGATAAAGCCCTCCTTTTTTCGATTCAGAACCTTGTATTATATACTGAAATGTAGCTTTTTTATCAATATTATCTGCATTTAGTGCCGAGTGGTATCTTACATGTAAAACTTTTATTTGTCATTCTTGAAAATACTAAACTTGAAGAGATTTACCACTAAACACCAAATCGCTTTTTTGAACTTTTTGAAGCACGTTTCGCTAAGCATGTTGGCATCATAAGGAGATGATTTAATCTTTAAATTAAATTTAAATTAAACTTTAGATTAAATTACCTCCTGATGATGCTAACATGGTTAGCGAAACGTGCATCCAGAAGTGCAAAAAAAGTGATTTGGTGTTTAGTGGTAAATCTCTTCAAGTTTAGTGTTTCACACCAAAGGTTCTAATATAAGAATTGATTTATTATTGAAAATTGTCTATTTTCATTTATGCTTATTTCGGAATTCAATTGGGACAAATTTAACGATGTGAAATGTTTGTCGGCTTTATATATCTCCACGAAGAATGACGAAGGATGATTTTCAAAGTATAAAATAAGTTTTTTCTTCTGTTTTGGGTGAGAATCTTCGAGATTGCAAATTCCTCTTCCGCCCTGATTTCGCTTAACGTCAAGTCGTTGAAGCCCTGGGGCGGTAACTGCGATAAGAGGTAAGTAATGTTCTTATTGATCTGTCCATTTTCTGTAGATCAGTGCTTGACTATTTTAGAATGTCAAAGGAAACGGTCATAGCAGGTACATGCGTTATGGCTTGATGGTATTCCTGGAATTCAACCCTGATTTAAAAACTTTTTCATCCGTTCCTTCAATATATATTTGAAGTGTTTTTTATCTCGGAGGTCTCTATATTTAGCGCTTGTTAGAATCCGAAGTATTTATAATTCTAATTTCCCAATTCGTCGACTATGCTATCATCCGAAATAATTGTCTCTCGTCGCTACTCAATTTCCTTTATTTACATGCAAGACTGTACACTTTTCAAGGCCAAAATTAATTTTTATTGCTTTAGTAAAATTTCCAATTAGCTCTAATAAGTTTGACATTTGTTGATAATTAATGCCATAAATCTTCAAACTGTCCATATAAAAAAAGTGCGTGAGTTTCAGTCCCTTTGGTCCACTTGTGGCTCGGGCTTCGGTTAAGCATACTACTCTATGGTTTCAAGGCCAGACAAAACCAGAGTGGGCTTCAGCTTTCACCTTTGAATATCCCTCTCGTAGCCTTAATGTGATCAACTTAATGTTGTAAGTTTAATCCGGAGTTTAGTCCTCCATAGATCCATTAGATACCTCAGAGTATCTACGACTATTCCATCAATAGAGTATAATTCTAAGACTCGAATATAGCCAACTATGGGGAACCGAATCCAATGCCTTTTGATAGTCCATGCATCCCATTGAGCTATTGCGATGTTTTGTTCTTGTCTGGTTAGTAACTATTAAATCAACTATCAAAAGCTCTTGTGTCGCCACAAGCCAGTAAATTAGTTATTAATTAGGCGAGATTCAATATTTGTGGCTATGAAAGATGTTATATAGGGCTGGAAGGCATGTGATGGATCGGGAGTTCTTGGGATCATCACAGTTACCTCGGTTTGGGATCATCGTTGTACTTCGTTCCATTAAAAATGCTGGCATTAATTCTGGTTTTTGTACTACCTTTTAATAGTGAATAACTAAATATTTGTGAGTTGAAATAAAGTACTTCTACCGGTAATTTTGTATCTTGTTCCTTCAGTTCGGCGTACATCTTACAGTATTTCTAATTCTTTCTTCTAAGATTCCGAGATTTGGCATTTTTTGATGAATAGCAAGTAGTTTACCCTCTTCTTCAATCTAGTATGCGTTCTCATTGTGCGAAGTTGGTGTAGACCATATCCCAACATATTAAGTTGTTTGGGTATCTTTTTAGGTTTTTCCATGTTTTCGCTTGCCAAAGATCCGTAAAATAGCGACTGCTAGAATTAAAGGTTCTCTTGTCTTTAAATCTTTTAATTTTCTCGATATATATCCGGATTCTTGCCCCTAGAACAGTTTCTTGTTGCTTATTTATGTCTAGTAGAACGTTTAGCTTTGTTTTTAGCTATGTTTTTTTATATCTTGTTTTAGATTTGCACTACATAGTCTCGAGACCCTAGATAAATTTCCAGCTTTCTAATATTTTTTCTCATATTAGTATTTTTTCTTATTATTATTATTATTAATAAAACAAAATTTAGCTAAATGTAGTTTTTTCGATTTATTTGAGATATTGTTAATCAGTTCTGACAATGCAGTTACAGACAAGATTAATAATTTCTGAGAATACTACTGATTCTTTTAAAATGAAATTTAATGATGACCTGGCGGAACTCCTCTTGGACGTGGAGCATATTTGGCGTAACATCTGGTGAGATGGACTGCAGTTTCTTCAGCATTGGCTTGATTTTGAGCACATTCAGAAACAATTTCGTTTAGTTTTGTAGAAGATCCGAATATGTGTTCAGCCCTTGATCTGATATTAGCTGAGTTAACTGAGCCATCAGCGTTTTGCCATCCAAGGGTCTATAAAAATAATTTACCAAATTAATCAGGAGACAATTATAGAAAAAAGGTGAACTAACCTGAGAAATACAAAGAGAATGAGGACCATAGTTTGCGGGTTTTGGACCTCCAGTACGCAATGCTCTCAGTGCAGACTCATCAACTGCAGTAGAGGGATCAGATTGGCATTTGGTGTGAGCATCTTTCAATTTTTGTTGACTTTCACGCGCAGCAGTAGGATTTGCCTCCAAAGGTGAAGCCTAAAAAGAACAGGATAAAATACTTATTATTGTGGTGTATATATAATACTATTTGTATTAGTTGAAAAATATTAGAAGCAAATGAATACACAGCACATTCTGACTCTAGCGGTTTCTATGGATGCAATAAAACAATTGAACAAAACGAGGAATAAGTTTCTTTGAGAAAGCAGACAAGTAGAATGATTCCACTCTTTGAGGACGATATGTCACACATCCTCGTATTGCTGGAGTTTTTTGGTTTTATTTTTGTTGGAAACTGTTTTCAAGGTTGTTCTAGTATGCATACTTCAGAATTATTTATAATTTATATCTAGGCGTTTTAACTTTTTGGATTCAGTTTTTTTATAATACTGGTATATAAAAGTGAGTTTAGGATTAGAGATGTATAAACATATAATGGCTTTCAGAAGGCATCCGATGTTTCCCAGCTAGGAACTGGCCTGGCAAAGGCATAATTCCTTGTCAGTTTTCACGCTTGCGGCAATTAAATGCAGTACATAAGCCTGGTCTTTTCTCGGACGGTCATCCATCTAAGTAGTAACCATAACAAGTGACGCTACTCCAAGTTGCTGGATTACTGAAACTGCCATTTCCGGATCATATGGTATCAGCTTTAAAGTTGATTTTCAATCTTCATATGCAGCATATATTTCTTCGGGTGTGATATAATAATTTCGGATATGATAATTTTTTATTACTGCCTGTTGTTCGTAGTGGGGTGTTTGTTTTATTATTTAATCCGTAAAGATAGGCTGAATACATAACTTGTCAATTTATTTTTTTAGGATCTCATTAATTTTCGGTTCTCACCGTTTTTCAACATGTGGGATTGCTTGAGCATTTTTAATCTCCGAATTATTTTGTCATTATCAATAATAATTTAGAAAGAGATCTAAGTAAAACCAGGAGAGAAATCATCAAAACAACAAACAACAAACAAAAACAAAAAATACAAAAATAATGATTGGTACGTTTTGTTATTTCCATTAAGAGTGCAGATTACACGACACTAATCAGTGCTCCAATGTATATTTTATCAAAACATAGGTAAGAAAATTCGAGGAAACTGGTTCTATTCTAAACAACGCCGCTACCGCGGAGCGTGAGAAGCACAAATCTATCTGGGTTATACAAGATGATCCGAATAAGCGGACGCTCGGCTGTTCTCACAATATTGGAAAGAATTTATGACAAATTTTCAAGCTCAAACTTCAGCTTCACAAGATCCAATTGGCACAAGATTTAAAGTCTAATGAGTCGTTTTACGTAAATCATTCATCGGCATATTACTGGAACGCTTTACTAACTTTGAAAACATTTTGTTTTCGAATGAGGCCCACTTTCACCAGAACGGGGATGTAAATAAAAATTGAAGGTTATGAAGTAAAAGGAACTTTGAATTGAGGTATCAACGATCACTTCATTCAGTGAATGTGAGTGGGCAGCTATGTCGGCGAATGGCATAATAATAAGTTCCTAAGATTAGAAAAGTGCTAGCGGCGCGAAGGTGCACTTATTGTTTAAGTTATTTAAAAAAAATAATTTTCACATTTTTTACTTTTGCTAAAAAGTTATTTTCATATACCCAGTGGCTTTATTTTAATAGAATTGACACTTTGAAAGGTAACTTAAAAGTAATAAAGCTCACAGAATAGATAGCAAACTTTCCATTCAGCAACTAATAGTAATATGCCCAATCCATAAGAAAGGAGATAAATTGAAATTCACGATCGTGGCATATCATTCCTTTACACAACTTATAAAGTTCCAACAAACAAGGTAAGACAGATGAAAGCTCCCTTTCCGCGTGGTGCCCACAGTAAAATAGAGAATATCAGGCAGAATTTAAAAGAGGACGATCCAAATATATCACTTGTTCAAAGTCCGTCAAATAAATTTGATCCTTTTTTTTCCAGATCTTCATAGATTTGAGACAAGCGTATGATCGCGTACAAAGAACAGTAGTATAGGAAGATATTGAGGAAATAGAAATACCAGCTAACGTTATTAGATTAACCCGGATGACGATGCTGAATTCCTGATGAAATACAGGTGAAAGGCAAAAGAGCCGGTTTAAAATTAAATATAAACAAAACAAAGATGATAGAAAAAAGAACCATTCCAAGAAGAGAACAGATCTGGATAATCGGCGATGACAATATTGAAGTTGCGAATGAATTTACGTAACCGAGGAGCAAATTTAATAACAGCAACATCACAGGAGATATCAGAAATCGTATTATAAACGGTAATACAGTTACTTATTCCCTGAATTCTGTCCTAAGATCTAAACTTATTCAAAGAACCCGATAGTTGGGATCTATAAAACTGCGAGACATGACCAATCATAAAGAAAACAAAATAGATGCTTGCAATATTTAAAGAAGAGTACTCAGAAGAATTTTTGGTACTCAATGGAATTTGGAAGATGAGGTATAACTATGGAACATACATAGATATGGATATTGTAGACTATGTGAGATTACAGCGACTTAGATGGGGGGGTGGGGGATGGGGGAGACATGCGGCGAGAATGCCAGAGAACCGAATACCAAAGAAAACCATGGAGGAGCGAATAGGGGTTAGCAGAAAAAGATGTAAACGAAAAACACAATGGCAGGCTAATGTAAGAAGAGATTCTGAAGTATTACTGCATATCAAAAATTTGCAAGGGGTTGTTGAAAATCGATCCGGTTAGATGCGAAGGTTAAATGAGGTCAAGGCTCACTGACGGGCTGTAGTACCACAGGAAGAAGAAGAAGAAACTTTGAAAAGTGCAAAAAATAATGGGCCACAGATTATATTCCTCTATAAAATTTGATGCTAATTTGATACAGTTTTCAAAGAAATTATGTTTGATGGAGTTAATATTATGAACTTTTGTTTATGCTTAAGTACTAAATAATATTCAATCAATTTTTTATAATTTCAATTTGATATTTAATAGTCAAGAAATTAGTTCATACATTTTTAACAACACTAGAAACAAAAGGTGAGATAGTTTTTATACAAAAATTGTATGAACATTTGTAGTGAAGTTGAATAATAACAGAATGGGGAATGTTTTCTTTTTTCTAAAAAAAACTATTTAGAAGATTACTTACATGTTCGCTTATATGTTCTTTAAATTCAAGATATATCAATGGGATAAAAGTAAATAATAGTAAATGTGTAATAGTATAAAGTGAAAATGTCTAAGTAGTAAATATAAACATAATGGTAGCCTGTCACTTATTTAGATTACGCTAACATGGTAATATCTGCCTCCAAATATAGTATCATAAGTGAAGCCTATAGAAGTGTATACAAATAGAAGGGGGGGGGGTCATTAATAACTTATTGCAGCTTGTTATAAAAAGTACTTGTTAATACATCGTAACTGATATAATGTAACTATATATATTAAATTTTAATATATTGTATTTTACATAATGTATTATATTTTATTCAATATTTAAATAGAATACTTGGCGCTCATAAATACTTGAGGGAATACAGACGTGAATATTTACTTACCAATGTAACGGCAACAAAACATAAGAAAAAGAAAATAGCTAATTGTTTCATTTTAATATCTAGACTAGTTTTCGAATAATATCTCGACACTAATACCAAAACAGATTCGTTGCTCTATTTATATGAAGAATCCTGTAACGATTTTAT
The DNA here is from genome assembly GCA_031761425.1 of Cosmopolites sordidus. Lineage (NCBI taxonomy): Eukaryota > Metazoa > Arthropoda > Insecta > Coleoptera > Curculionidae > Cosmopolites > Cosmopolites sordidus. Next base: position 274,282 of record JARFXV010001395.1, read on the forward strand.
ACTTTTTATCATGGTTATATATTTTTCCGACACCATATCTATTTTAATGTCATTAGGTCAAATATATTTTATGTTGTCGGCGTTTTAATCAACAGTTACATAAGGCATCAAAAAAAATCTAAGTGATGTAATAATTTTGAATCTGTTTTTATTTTGATTCTTTAAGTTATCACAAATAACACTGGTCTACAAAATTTAAACTTTTTTGTCACACAAAAACGTCTGTCTAATTGAGATAGTACTAAGGCCACCTAATAATAATATAATAATAAAAAAATTAACCCTTCAGGTTTCTTTGAGACATTCAAATATATATTATTATAAAAAAATATACGAAAATACACTACACTTATACAATTATTCACTTATACACAATATTTATGATTTTCGCGAGTACTTAGCTACCGGTAGGTCCTTTTTCAATCCCCAGCAGTAATCGGCTAACATCCCAGGACTCCATTTCCCTTGATATCCCATAAGGGAAATATCCTGGTGGAATCTCTCGCCGTGTTCGTCACCCACACCACCCACGTTTTCAGGGAAAAAATCCAAATGTGAGTTCAGGATATCTATCTTCAAGGACATATTGCACCCCAAAGCTTTGTATGGTATCAAAAGTTCATTAATTGAATTTTGGTAACTATTAATTTAAATTAATTTAATATTGTACTGGAAGAAAGCAGATTCCAGCTGTTTAATCTAGATCCCAAAACCTGAGCCTGTTTTTTAGATAAATTTAAACCACGTACCAAATCATTTAGGTCACTTTATGTCAATAAGTATGGTTCTTTTGTATGGTACTTGGTTCGGAATTCGGTTGCACTCGGTCTCTATGTTATCATCTTGACTAGCAGCAGCTTCTTGAGTTTCTAATGGATTTGGGGGTGTTGGCACAGGCAATTCGGCACTATGCGGGATTGGTCTTTTTGCAGCTGACAGGTCTGGGTACTTTATGGTGTGTTTCGACTTAGTTATGATACCCTTTATAGCACTTAAATAAAAATAACAATCACTTACGTGATCTGTTGGTTCCGCCCAAATCATTGGCACAGCAAAAGGCATATATCTTAACCCAACCCAGCAGAAGTCTCACACGTGTTTCACAGCAGATATGTGGGATTGAGGATTTATCTTGATGGCGCACAGAAAAACCAAAATAATTCAAATATTGTTTGGTTACTACTATCAGGGTGATTTAAACCCTTTCGTGGCATATTTACAGCTTTAACGAATATCAATAAATTTAAATTTGTTGACTATGATAGCTATCTAACTTCAGAAATGACGTTATTAAAAAATAAACACGTATATGAGGTGAAATTGAATATATAGTTGTCACAAAAAAACTGAGGGTGACTGGACAAAAATAACATTGTTTTTGTAATGAGAGTAGATAAGTACAATCAAATTTCATTACAAAATTCGTGTGACAAAAACAGTGTTTATCAGTGTAATTATATTAATATTTCGTGTTATGTACAATAACCACACCACATTAAACATTAGTTCTCGCTTGATAACTGCCAGTTAAGAAGTTAGTACATGGATGGGTGATCGTTCAACAACCCCGTAAAGAGCTGTGGTCATAAAGCTTGTATAAGGCGGCATACCAGAAAGAATTACTGTACGCACAAGTTTAAAACACCATAGAGGAATTATTGGAGCGTATTCAGCAGGTTGCACAACAATTACGAGAAAACAACTCTCACTTCATCTATCCTCATACACAAGCTTCTATTCAGGAAAGAGGAGGGCATTTTCAAAATATCATTAATTAAAAATTTGTGAAATAAAAATAAGTTTTTATTAGGTTTATGAATATACATCTGATTACCTACTATTTATAATTTCATTGGCCTGTAACTTCGAATCAAGATCGACATACTACTTTTGTGTTTTTTAGTCTTATCTTTTATGGTCCACTAGTCGTCACCTATTATAAATCTGAATGGCTTTATATATAGTCGAGTTAGGCTAAAATTGTCAATTTGTTCACCGGATAGATATTTTTTTATTGATGCAGTGAACTATATGGATATGGGAAGAAAGCTCCCCCGAAAACCTCTTCCAACATTTTTTTTCTTAATTTCTTTTTATTTCGCTGTGTGCTAATTACTAAAACCTGTGATAACAACCCCGCACTGCTGACCAACCGGTAATATTTCAGTACGACTCGTTAAATACAGAGTTCAACATACAGTAAATATAAATAATCCAATAAATTAAAAACAGGAGTTGAACAAAATTGTTGTGAAGTGACTAACTGTAACATGTTCTCTGCTTTCAATAACATTCATATATGGTATATTCATCATAACATTTTTCGATATTTTTATGGTTTCTCTACAAGAAACCGAATGTCATTGCCTTAGTATAAATTAAGCGTTTATGTTTGCCAAATTATAAAAATTAATATTAAAATTATATTACATTGAATTTTTTTTTATGTTTTGGTTTTTTCGCCACTATCTAAAACTCAAAAAATATCAAAAATATCTGTTCTTATGCAAATAAAGAATCACTGGATAAAAAACAAAAACAAAACGAAGACAAATTTCTCAGTGATTCTTTTTCTGTAATAAATTTGCTTAACGAACAAAATTTTAAAAAATATAAAAAGTTCCTAAAATAAATTCAAAATTTTGAACGTTAACGTTTCGGGAGGTCTTCACCCGTTTTCAAAACGAATCTAAAAAATAAATTATATTAATTTCTATATATACTGAAAAATTGCTACGCCTTCGGTAGATTTAAATTCAATATGGTTCCTAATTAAAAACGTTTAAGTATTACCATACACAATAATCACACAGTATACCTCACCTATATATACATATATATATATATATATATATATATATATATATATATATATATATATATATATATATATATATATATATATGTGTCGCTGTCATTAAAACTATTATTGTCAATGTAAGTATCATTAACATATACACAAAATATATTTACTTCCTATCTTTTCAGTATATATAGAAATTACTATAATTTATTTTTTAGATTCGTTTTGAAAAGGGAACAAGAAGACCTCCCGAAACGTTAACGTTAAAAAGTTTGTAATTATTTTAGAAAATTTTGTTCGTTAGGTAAATTTCTAACAGAAAAAGAATCACTGAGAAATTTGTCTCCGTTTTGTTTTTGTTTTTTACCCAGTGATTCTTTATTTACATAAGAACAGTTATTTTTAATATTTTTTGTTTTAGATCGTGGCGAAAAACCCAAAAAAAAATGAACACACCACAATCATTCAGACAATAATTAGATTGAATGACAATATAAGTTATTAGATTAAAATATGTAACACAGAAGTTTTATTAACTAAACAAGAACAATTTTTAAAATAAAGACAATTTGATTTAATATTTTAATACCGTCTGTCACTAAGCTTTTTGCTACCACATCAGTGCATTTCTAAAATGCATTTTTAGAGGAAAAAGTAAAAGTCGCTTTAGCGTGGTTTTGTTCCAGAAGAACTGAGTGAAACTAAACATTTTGGTGCGGTTTCGTATACATTTCTTCAGGTTCGTCAGTACAGTCACGTTTTCCTAGAGAACAAAACAAACATTTGTTCGGAGACTAACTATTGTTCTGATCTGTATAAGGTATTAAGTACACCATTACTTAACTCAAACTAAGATTTTCCAACGAAACGCACGTCTTACAGGTTTTTTGTAATTAAGTTCCTTGAATTTAAATTATTTAGTAGCAATTCTGGACTGCGCCTATTAACATTTATAACAAGGTGAAGATGTCTAAACAATGTCAATGTTGGGTTTCAAAATTTACTGTACCATATCAAACCAAATGTGGTTGATTTCCGAGATCGATTTCTTTCTCATTAAACTTTTTTCACCATTTTTTTACTGCACAAATTGTTAGTAACTATACACCTTTTACTTCGAATATTTTTCTTATCGTTTCTATTTCTTTGAACTCCTGCTAACAGTAATTGTGTGAAATGTTTAACAATAATTAATATTTCACACGAATATGTATCTCAAGAAAGAGTTAAAAGTTTACAATAGTTTTTGATTAAATAAAAAGATAAACAGCGAAATAGTTTAATTTTGGAATGCTTATAAATTTTAATCATTTTTAGATACGATAAAAACCGCTGGAGAACAGTTATGCATGCTCTTTGTTTTTATTATAGGTTCAAATTGAAAAACTGAGAAAATAACAAGTATTTTTAAATTTATATAAGTTTCTTTATTTGAAAAAATGGGCATTACTGAGATACACCACTTTAGAAACTCTAGGAAAAATTGACTGATATGAAATAAAATACAAAAAGTTATTATTATTTTTCAATATTTTTTATTTAAAAAATTGTACCTTGTGAATCAAAACAACGTTGAAATCAGATTTTTTAAGCACTTAGCTACCGGAGAGTACAATTCCATATTTAATATAATATATTCAACAACTATATAATGCATAATAATTACTATAACAGTTGATGGGCTGGAATGAAATAAATAATGGTCAAGTGGAACGTGTTTTGGATCAAGTAAGGCGTTAAGAATGAGAAATGTTTGGTCCAGCAGTTAAAGTATGTGGTTTTCTCTGTCTGGTGGAATTTTAGGGTGAATATAATACCACTTAAGGGTCGAAATTTATTAAGCCAGTGGTCGAACGGGTGTAATTAGATTAGAATTCTCTGAACTAAATATAGGTCATCAGAATGTTAAATAACATTGTAATGAAAAGCTCTTATTCTGCATTTAAACCAACAACTCTTTTTAACAAATAGGATGTAAATATATTAATTGGCTTTTTCTTATCTCTACTAACGCTGTTAAGATAGAGACATGAACTTGCTAGAGATATAAACATGTTGATATTTTGATGCTGGATAATATGATTTTCTGTAATGTTTATAATGTTATTGAACTAAGTAATTAAAAAAAAACATGATAAGTTTTAATTGCATAACGCAATTTTGATTCTTAATCCATGTCATTATTTGTTTTTTATTTGTTATATCGAAACGTTATATCATTTCGGTGATTCATAATTTCGTAATTTTGTTTAAAGGACAGTGCAACATTTTTAAAATTAATAAAAAAAAATAACCAAAAGAAGAAGCTGGGGCAGCTTTTTATATTATTGTCAAAAATGAATTTATTATCTGTGTATTAATACCCGTGTATTTATTATCTGTGTATTTATTATCAGTGTATTTAATGTGTGTGTGTATTTATTACCTGTGTATTTATTTTCTGTGCATTCATTAAATGTGTATTTATTTTCTGTGTATTCATTAAATGTGTATTTATTATGTGTATTTATTATCTGTGTATTTATTATCTGTGTATTTATTCTCTGAGCATTTTATAACTGTGTATTTATTATCTGCGTATTTACATCTATGATTAATTATTTGTGTATTTATTATATGTGTATTTATTATTTGTGAGGAGTTATGTATGACAAAGCTGTGTATAAGATGAAAATATCTCAACAATGTTTGAGTTATTTCAATAAGAATAAAATCTATTTTTTGCGTTATTTTGTAAATATGGATTACTTTATTTTGACATCTGTCATTTGATTTTTGAAAAAATTGATTAAATTTAATATTAGCATGTAATCAAACTTTTTAAACAGGACGTCCCTGTAAAAGATAAATATTAGTTTTTTTTCTGATAGAAGTCGCACAAAAACTCATCGTTTTTGTATATTCGAATTTATTTTGTATTTACATTTATAACTTTTCTTTAGTTTTGCCACTTTTGAGTAAGATGGCACGTACTTTAGAAAAAAAATTAAAACGATTCTAATTATTGGCGAGGCTGGAAGAAATCTACATGCAGCTGAAATAATCTTCAAAGAGAGATATGCAGAAGTCTCAGACAATGGATAATATTCATGATACAAAAAGAACTGGTCGCCCAGGACAACCAACAGATAGATATTGAACAGGCGCGAATCCTACACAATCTACATCTCAAACTGCAGTCTGTGGAGTATCTACAAAAATTGTGCAAAGGGTTAAAAAAACAAAAAATTCATCCCTACAAATTACAAATGATTTACCCGCTTACAGAAGATGATCCCGATTGAAGGTTTGAATTTTGTGAAGTGGTTTTGTGACTGGAGTGACTCGAATGTATTTTGTTTCGTGAAAATCATACACAATTTCCGGGAAAAGTCAACGTGTGTGGACAGGGATCTTGAGAAATCACATAGTTGGACCTATTTTTTTAAATCAAAATTTAATTGGAGGGGTATATTTGGACCTATTGTAGAATGCAATTGAACCGCCAATTTTAGAAATTCTAGAGGAGAATCCTTACGAGTTTCGAGATCTGGAAATGACTTTTCAACAGGATAGTTCCTTCACATTGCTATTTTGCAGTCAGAGATTATTTGAATGAACAATATCGCAATAGATGGATTGGACGATGGGGTACAATAGTGTCGCCTGCTCGATCTCCAGATCTAACGCTCTTAGATTTCCTTTTATGAGGGTACTTAAAATGTAAGGTATACGTTACACAACCCGATAACATAGGGGTTTTGGAGCAGATAATTAACGAACACTGTATGTTAATTTCTGCCGACACATTTGAACGGATAAGGGAAGAGTTTTATAAGAGGATGTTCTGTCACCAAGAAAGAGGTACCCATTTTGATCATTTATTTTAATCTATCCAAAACAGTCTTGAAATATATCTGGTATTACATTTTGCTTTCATCATTTTGTTAGTTTGGAATAAAATTATTTGTTCTCCATTAAATTATTATTTTATTTCTAAATGTAAGCTCAACATAATTTTGAATATACACATCTTCACTGATTGACTTTCTGTGCGATTTCTATCGGAAAAAAACCAATTAATCTAACTTTAAAATTGATCTTTTGAAGGGAGATCATGTTTAAAAAGTTTGAAGCCATTCTAATATTAAATTTAATCGATTTTTTCAAAAATCAAATGACGTGAACATAAAAACAACGTTGATATTTGAAACAGTTTTGAAATGAGGTATTACTAGCACACTGTTGCCATTTAAAAATAATTATCAAAATTATTTTACGCTTTGACAATTATATCACTGCCTATTAACTAAAACATTTATTTACGTTTTATTTTATGTATTCCAAATTTCTTTGTTTTGTGTTTTTCAGTTCAAAAAAGTTGAGGGGGGGGGGGGTACGGGACTTGAAAGGGAGTTTAGACGGGCACTGTATGTCTAATTCTGAAAGGTTTTCAGGAAAGATACTCGTTTTCAATGTCTCTGCAGTTATTACAAATTTTGTTACACGTCATCTCTGTAAGTCCTTTCTTCTATTGCTATGCCAACAGTTTTATATACAGTAACCCGATTTACGCTACCCCGCCTTACGCGATTTTTGAATCAGGCGGCACAACACTGCCGTTTTGTCAATACTTGTGTTGGTCCGCGACATACACGGACATGTTTCGTGTGGACTCGACGCGTGTTTAAAAATTATTTTGTTTATTATATAATTTAAAAACAACTATGCCATCTAAATTAATTAAAACTGATTATTTTGCATCAAATAAAAAAAAATCATTACCATTGGAATGTAAACTAAACATTATCAAGGATTTCGATACAAAACTAAAAGTTTGTGAATTGGCAAAGAAGTTTGATCTAATTTAAACAAAATATAGAAAAAATCTCGTTGTTGTGAAAAATGCTCAATCTTCGAATTCAAGTATCATTCGTAAACGTCATTGTATTATCGCTAAGATTATGCTGAAATTATGGTGTGATAATCAAGTAAGAGTGAAAAACTGTCCTGTTGATCAGAATATGGTGTGCTCTCAAGCTAAGCTGATTTTTGAGAGAATAAAAGAAGAAGCTGGGGAGACGGCCAATGAAATCTTTAAAGCTAGTAACGGGTGGTTCAGCCGATTCAAAAGTCTTTGTAATTGGCATAGCATTGCGGAAAGGGGAGAGTGGAAACCGTATTCAATGTGGATAAGACTGGTTAGTTCTAGAAGAAAACGTCTAAAAGAACTTTTATCGTGCGTGAAGAAAAAACTTTTCCAAGTTTTAAGGCTGACGGTGATGGCTGGCGGGCATGTAGTTGATATCTGTAAGTTAAAACGTCTCTTAGTTTATGGCTCGGAAAATCCAAGAGCTTTAAAAAATAAATCTAAAGCTGGTTTGCCCTTGATTTGAAAGTCAAATCCTAAAGCTTGGGTGACAGCCTACTTTTTGAGGATTACGTTTGATTTCACTGCATATCCAAAGTTGAACGTTATTGCCAATCAAAACAAATCCCATTTAAGATGATGCTATTAATCGACAATGCACCAGGACATCTTCCTGCTACTCTCACTAATTTCGAACCACATGTGAAAGTTGAATTTTTGCCACCAAATACAACCAACTTGCTTCAACCGATGGACCAGTGTGTTATCAAAACATTTAGAGCTTATTACACGAGACGACCATTTACACATCTCCATGAAGCTATGAGGCAAAACAACGAGCTCTCTCTTATAGACTTTTGGAAATAATGTAATGTTTTAGATGCCGTGAACATCATTGGAAAATCTTGGAATTAAATTTCCCAAAAAAAACTTTTAATGGCGTCTGGAAAAAACTGTGTCCATTTTTTTAACTAGTGAAATTCCGAGCGGAACCAGCACCAGAGCCTGATCAAATTAATCATGTTATTGAAGACGTCGTCGATCTTGCTAGACAGTTACATTTAGAAATGGATGGTGAGGGTATTCACCTAGAATCAGGTATCATTTATATAATATTTTATATGAAAAAAGTTGTCTTGGGAAATATGGTCAAGATTGAAAGAAAATGAACAGTAAATATTTTAAAAATTATATACTTAAAATCTAAGGAATTTCTTACACTTCAATCTAAGACAAACGACTATTTTGTAAACAATCCAAACTAATCTTTACTCTTATGAATACATCAAACTAGTATACGTATATGATCCATAAGTGTGGGCCTTAAATGCTAAAGTACATTTTATAACTAAAAACGGTCCATTTTGATATAAAAAAATCTAATTCTATAGTTTTCTCACCTATCGACCCAGGATATTCCATCTTGTGTCATTTCTAGTCCTTTTTAGAAACAAAACTTCACGATACTTTAATTTGACCTTATGAAAATGTGTCAGATAACGTCACGTTTAGGCTGTATATTAGATATGGTAAAAGATCAATTATGTCGATTTCTGCGAGCCTTTCTTTAGTTTGATATAGTTTGGGGTCACCGTGCTGCAGAAAAATAATATTTCTGTTATTCGATGTATTTTCGATTAATATATTTTTTTTCTAATGAAGTTTTTGTAAATGAATAATGTAAATGAAGAATCACTGGGTAAAAAACAAAAAACCAAACGGAGATAAATTTCGTAGTGACTCTTTTCTGTAATTAATTTGTCAAACGAACAAAATTATAAAAAATATAAAAATGTTACTACAATAAATACTAACTTTTGAACGGTAAGGTTTCGGGAAGTATTATCCTCCCGTTTTCAAAATGAATCTAAAAAATAAATTTTATTAATTTCTATATATAAGCTAAAATAGGAAGTAAATCTATTTTTTTTGTATATGTCAATAATACATTGACAATTAGTTTTTAATGACAGTGACATACTACCAAAAAATATATAGGTGAGGTTTACTGTGTGATTGTTTACTGTACTGATGTAATTCCTTATATCCGCGGTAATACTTCCCGAAGTGTTAACGTTCAAAAGTTTATATTTATTTTAGAACATTTATATATTTTTTAAAATTTTGTTCGTTAGGCAAACTTATTACAGAAAAGGTTCATTGAGAAATTTGTCTCTGTTTGGTTTTTTGTTTTTTTACCCAGTGATTCTTCATTTACATAAGAACAGATATTTTTGATATTTTTGAGTTTTAGATCGTCGCGAAAAATCCAGAAAAAGAAAAAATATATGAACACGCCACAATCATTCAGACATTATTTTCGATTCATCTCCGCAATATTTCAGCCGAGTTTTGCAACAATAAAGGACTGTTAAAAGTTTTCTGTTTGGAACCAACTCAAATAGATTATACACTTAAAATTCAGCCAAGCTCAAAATAACGATTCTCTTGCGAACCTGTTTTTTACCGTGTGAGGTTTCTCCATTTATTCGAGGTTTAACCATTGCCTTGATGAACTTGAAGTACCTTGTACCTTGTAAACTAATGAAGTACATCCATTTTTATCCTGTGAATTTTGAAGCCTTTTTGGGCCTATATTCAAACTTGTAACAAAACGGGAATAGTTCAGAATATTCATTCTGTGGTGGCTTTTTCGTAATTTTCAGAGTATTTACGGTATCGGATATCTTCAGGCCAAAAAAAATGTCTAATAGCATTTTCTGTTTTTAGGTCTCGAAATAATTATTTGCTATTTTTTCTTCAAGGCAATATTCTAAGGCTAGAATATTTCTTAATAAATTTCAAACTTTTTTGTATAAAATAAAGTTTACATTTTTTGGAATGGTTGTTATATTAATAAATATGACTGAAAAAGTGAAATATCAATAAGTGTATATTGTCTTTTATTGCAGGAGTTTTATAATTATATTGTAGTCTTTTAATTGAAAAAATTGAAAAAGTATAGATCAATATCTCCTCCGAAAACCACACCAAAAATATTTTTTTGAAAATACAATGGTAGTTGTATACTATTTCGTGAATGTTTTTCACCATTAATAATGTGATTTTGGTTATTTACATATAATTTTAAATTTAAATATAAAAAAAGTTGCATATACTGTTCTGAACTATAAAACGTTATCTTTATTCATGTCAACCCTTCAGTCTTTCTAATGCCAAAATATCTAATGAAAAAATCCAATTATAAAATATATGCTATATTAGTAAAGGCCCTATATGGATTAATATACAAAATAAACACTTGGATATACAAACTGATACCATAAAAGAATGAAAAAACTGCAAAACAAAAGGTGGCGGGTTAAGAGTTATAATAACCCTTCGAGGCAAACTTTTTCGAAAGGAGTATTCTTTTGAAAGAATATTTCTTGTAAGTCCGATATATCGGTTGTATTTGTATAATGAAATAATATTCAGCTGAAAACATTCTAGGCAGTTATACAGTATAAACATTCAGTTAGAAACATTCTATTCATCTGATTTGAATCGTTTAAACTAGTCGTAAACATTATTAATAAAACATTATTTCTGATAATGGACCAAATCGAAAATACGACGATTGAAATATTGCTCTAAAATGGCATGAATTGTACAATTTGGTATTATACTATCCTATGGTAAACTCAAAGAGACTTACCACTAAAAACCAAATAACTTTTTTTACACTTCTTTACGCGCGTATCGCTAACCACGTTAATATCAGATGAATAGAATATTTGAAGTTAACCACACATTAAGTGTTACATTAATAATTTGAAAAGTTTATTGAATGGAATGGGTTTTTTTTATCCCGGTTCATGGTTTTCTTACATTATGATATTTGAATGCTTTCTATTGTATCCAAAGCTCCTATTAATATTTTTATTTTTAACAAGTCTTATGTTACTTATATTTATATTCTATCTATTTATAATAGAGATAATGTGTGAGATTTCTTATCCTTCTCATATCTAATGTGGGCAAAACGTTCTTTACATCTAGTTAATATGGATCTTTTAGTGTGCCCAGAATACCTTTACTCACAATCTTGACAATTAATTTCATAAATCCTCGTTTTTTTATGTTGGTTTACTTTATCCTTTGGATTACCGAGGACTTCTTTTAACTTAATCTATGGTTTGTAGGCTGTCTTAATATCGGCTTTATTAAAGCTTGTCCAGCCGTTATCTTAATCAAACGGCATTACCCCGAATGTAATTTTCGGGTACTCATATGACTACATAAATAATATTATAAAATATAATATTTTTTGTTACAATTAAGTTATTGTTATATTTAATTTTCCAAAATTTTTACCTTAGTCAAGTCATGCCTATATATTTTCGAATATGAAGCTTTTCACCACCCTAACGATAAGGTCCTCTATGTGTTGGATCGAGGGAAAAAATCAAAAAACATAACAATCTCATACGAATGCACTCGGCATTTCCAATGAGGTGACATCTTCTTTTATTGCTTGATCGAAACATGCCACTATAATGGAATGGGCCGCCTAGAAAATGTTTCTCAAGTCATAAGACACACTGGGTTTTTTATGAAAACTTGGTGTTTAGTATCTTGAATATATATGTTTTTATTATGCATTATATAAGGTAATCAAAAAAATTCCTGTGTTTTAAATATTAAAATAAAAACAATTGGATATATTTCCAGAAATAATTTCTGTTATATTCAGTTGCTCTTTTCTAATGATATAGGAAGGATAATAGGTATATAGGAAAATAACGAAACATTTTAAATAAAAAAAAATAGTTCTTTTGCCAAAATTCTTTTTTTTTTATTCAAAATATATCGTATTAATACACTGCTGATCCCGTTCAACTAATGTTAGCATAGATTTTTTATGTCGTTTGTTGGCATCGCCTCAATGACCCTCGTCACGGTTTCTTGGACTTGTGTAACACTGTCATAAAATGTTCCTTTCATGACCAGTTTGAGTTTGGGGAAAAGAAAATAGCCTAACGGAGATAAATCAGGTTAATACGGAGGATGCTGAAGCATACAGACTTGCTTTTTCGTTAAAAATTTACGAACAGCGACTATCCTGTGAGATGGTGCATTATCTTGCAACAAAAACCAACTTTCCGGCGCTCGATATTCGGTCCTCACTTGAACGATTTTTTTTTCACAAATGTACACTCCTCTTCCACAGTCGAATTCGCATCGTAGGCGATCATTTTACGCACTTTTTTACATCATTTTACGCACTGATATTCTTATTTTTAAACAAATATCAAAATTTATTGCTTTTATACAAAGTATACATAACACAGTCAGGTGTAACAATTATATCAGTTAGGTGGCGTCCATTTTTGTCGAGGCATTCTTGTAGGCGGGTAGCAAAAGCTCCTTTCGAGCATGGCACAAGGAATCCTTTCAATTTCGCGTGTTATCGTTTCGGAAAGAGCTTCAAGAGTTCGCGGTTTGTCTATGTAAGCTTTGGATTTTAAAATCTAAAGGTTAGATAGACAAACCGTGAACTCTTGAAACTCTTTCCGAAAGCATAACGAACATAAAGGATTCCTCGTGCCATGTTCGAAAGGAGTATGGACGATTTTGCTATCCGTCTACAAGAATACCTTGACAAAAATGGATGCCACCTAACTCATGTAAATTTTCGCACCTGACTTTACCCTACTTTACTTACTTTACCTACTTTAATAGCAATATACTAATGTATAAAAGCAATACATTTTGATATTCGTTTAAAAATAACTGTGTCAGTTTTTTTAAAAACACCATATCTCCCTGCCGGACCCTGTAAAACTACTTCGACATGTTTCATTCTAAAATATCGATCCTTTCTGACTTAAAGTGGAACAAAAGATCTGTTTTTTTTATTATGTATTAAGTTTTTCAAGAAGAGAAAATATGCTTCTTTGACAAACCCAGTAACTCAGTTAGCAAACCTCGTAATTCCTGCTATTAATTTGAGAATAATACACTCCACAAAAAATCTCTAGAACTGTATTGCGAAGCAAAACAGTATACACATAAATGTACGTTTCATAAGTTAATTCAGTGTTTGAAGTGTAGAAAGTCATGTTTATTTTCATCCAAAGCCCGGATATAACGACTACCCTACACGCCATAAAAACCTATCATAAATCATAGAATCACAAAAGCCCTCCGCGATTCCAGTCGCGATTTCCCGTTTGATTGACGAAATTTTTTACCGAGGGGGAAAATAGGGGGGCTGGCCGGAAAACCGTCTCGTATCGTTCCTATTTTTACGGATTCGGCCGCGAAATATATCGACTTAAATTAGGTAGTTGGCTACGACAGTGACATATAAACTTGGTCTGGCGACAAAAACCGAATCTCGATCCTGGGAGTCGTCCGGGTGCCGGCTTATGTAAATCAAGGGGGTCTTGGAAACCGTTGATGCTTTCTGAAGTCGTAATCAGGTGCTGCCCAGTTTTCTATCTAAACAGACATATAGTAGAAATACATATAGCTGGTATAATGTATCAGTATAATTAAAATTTTCATAGTTTTTCTCAGTTTTAACTTGCGTATTTATAAAATTTAAAAAAAATTGGTAATCAGATAAACTCGGAGGACCTCTAAAATATTTACATTGCATTGCATTGCATGAGGTTGAACATGATCTTGCTGAATACTAAGGTTCGGGGGTTTTCTAAGATATGGTAATAAGTGGGGTTTCAGAATTTTCTGATAACGGTTAGGGATAACGGTCGGTAGGTTTGTTACCTTGATTACATACTAAATATGAACTATTACCATAAGTAATTGAGAACTGACGAAATGAGTCATGACACCTGGCGGTAAAAATTTAAACTAATAGTAGCTTACAACAACGGAGTTAGTATATGGTGTTTACATTGATATTTAATCCTAATAAATTAGTTATTAAAAATAAAAGTTAAAATGGAAGTTGGAATATTTCCAGCACGTTAAAAATCGAAAAATAGTCTGTTGTGCAGTGAGAGGTTGTCAAAGTAAAGGTAGTAAAGATTTAAATGTTATTTTTCATAAATTTCCAAAGCTTTGCGATCGTTCTGTTGGCATATACATTTTTTTGGTAATGTGGAAAAAAGTGATACATTGAAAACGTGGAAAAATTTATTGAAATTAAATGAAGTTATCTAATGAAGTTAATTAATGAAGTATGTTCTTTACATAAAAAAAAGTGACTATATATTATCAGGTACGTCGAGTTTAACCTAAAAATATAAAATTTAAAGTAGCGTTGCTAGTGTTATAAAAAGTTAATATATATTTGTAATAGTTTTCTTACAACCCTGCTTTACAGGAACAAATTATTGAAATAACACGGGTCGACAAGAATTTTGTAACATTGATGAGAATGCTCTTTTTGCGTTTTATTTAGGTAGTTATTAAAACACCTTTTCACAGAAATGGTCTTGCAGGTCTCTTTCTCTTGCTTCTCTTTTATAGCATGGGCTCATTGGAATTATTTTTAGAGATAAATATATTTCTAGGATTTCAAGGGGGTTTTACAAATTATTGCTGTTTTTTGTGTCTGCGGGGCAGTAGGGCCACAAAAGAACATTACAGTAAGAAAGATTGGTCTCATAGAACTTCTTTTGAACCTGGTACTTTAAACATAAAATATGCACTCCTTGTTAACGTAAAAAGGTGGTTCTTCCGCCTCTTCATATTAAGCTTGGACTAATGAAATACTTTGTCAAAGCTATGGACATGGTAATGGTTTCAAGTACCTAAGAGAAATATTTCCTCAATTAAGTGATACAAAACTAAAAGTAGGCATATTTATTGGACCTCAAATAAGGAACCTTCTAGGTGATTTCCGTTTTCAAGAAAAATTAAATGAAAAGGAAAAGAAAAATGAAATGAAAAGTTTCCCAGATGCGTTATTTGGCGAAATGGTAAGTGGCAATGGTAAATGTCAAGTGGCAACTAAGACCGCCGATCTCACGCCCTTGGATTATTTTTTGTAGTGTTATGTTAAATGTCTAGTTTACAGAAATAAATCCCGAACGATTCTTGATATTAAACGAAACATTCACGCTACCATTGAAAATATACCACGCCAAATGTGTGAAAAAGTAATCGCACATTGGGTCTCCGGAATACAGCCAAGTGGGACATTTGGACGACATTATTTTCCAAAAATGTTGCTATTATTTCTTCAAGATAAAATATAAATTACCGATTATCACTAATAGTTATCATTGTGCCTCATTTTAAAGTTCAGATACTTTTATTGGAAAACCCTTTATATTGATAGAAGATAGGGATTGGAATTTCCTGGTATATATAAACTAAAAGTAAAATTAGTTCAATAATAACCTGATAATAGTTGGTTTAAGTATATGTGTTGTAACTTTTTCGAGATGGCAACAGAGACTTAAGCAGATAACTAGCAAGTTTCAGGTCTTAAATCAGTGCGACAGACAAACAAGCACTCAAGCCAGCATTAAATTGTTCGTGTCACCGAGGTCCACCCTACTTAATCAACTAGCTGTGTCCAAAACTTCAACGAGAAACTTTCTTAATCTCATTTGGGCTTTAGAGGAATCAATAACTTGTAATTTAGTCGATTCCGTCAATTTCGTTAACCTGACGGGTAATAAATTTCGGCTGCTGTTTACTTTGCCAAACTAAGATGCATTTAATAGAGGTCGCTCTCGGAGATCGACCAACGGAATTAATTTTGATATTCAGATATCTATATGAACAGTGGAACAGTTGAACAAGGTGTTAATCAGTTACATGTATGAGATCCAAAGCAGCAATAAAATAATGTTTTTAATAAATCTAACATATATTTATAGAGTGTAAGGATTTGAGAATAATAATGAGAATTTCCAGATCCGGTAAATCGAGAGGATCTATGGAGTCGATTTTGTTATGTTATAAATACGATTCAAAACTTCTATTTCCAAGTTGACTCTATATGATTTATATAAGTGATTGATGATTATTCGAGAAAATATGTTTTAAAGAATAACACTGGTCAACAGTGACTTTGTTGCCCTTGATATGGGAGTGGTTCTAGGATGATTTTATACTGACAATTACGGATTTCTATTTGTATTACACTAGAATATAATATATATTAAATTATTGTTTTTAATATGAATAGTTTATTGAAAAATCACTTAATTACTTTATTAAAGTATTAATTTTAATCGTATCGTATTTAATTGTTATCGTATTTTAATCGTATATAAGTAAAAAAAAAGGTAATAAAAATAAAACGAGGGAAAATGTATATTACACATCAGAAAAACACTTATGGGATTCTTGAGAACAAACTTTTTGTAGGGACCAACAGTAGTCTGCCATCATATGTAGCTGTTTTCCATACTTCTGGCTGCAATAAATTCCTTTTCTTTTGCCTTCAAGCAAACAATTCCGATGCCTGTTTTGAGAAATTCAGATCTCGTATTAAATCGCTGAGTTCATTTTCAGAAAACAACTGTGGCGCTGACGAGCATCCTACTTTAGTAATCTTGCAATGATAGACAAGCTCTTTGTCCTCACTAAAATACGGTAAAATCTTATTTCCCTAGTCCTATAACTGTTATTAATACTTCTGGCTGCAATAAATTATTTACCTTTAACCTTGACGCTAATAGTTCCGACACCTGTTTTGAGAAATTCATATCTCGTATGAATACTGTGATGCTGACGAGTCTTCTACATATTCACTTCCACTTGTACTTATTATATGGAACAGTGCAAGTCCGAAAACGCTGCTGCTTCTGACGATATACGCTCCAGCTGTGAGCCGTAAATAAGTGGAGGAAGTTCTTGGTTGTGAAAAACAGGGTATGTTACAGATTCTAAATCTGAATATTGTCATTTTTTATGCCGATTGAAGCCTTTGACGTCTACTACGCAAAAGTAGCAATTATCGAAATTATTTTTGGGCTCCCTCCAGATCATAGGAATACCGAAATTTAAACCTGAACGTTCTCCTTTCTTCCACAAGCCCAAAGATTTAACACAAGATTTACAAACCTTGTGAGGAACCCATGGCTTATTCTGTTTTTCAATTTGCAGTTTGAAATATGCGGTATAAACCTCCTTCACGAACTCGATTATATGTCATCTCTATTTTACTGTTGCATACACACCACTGATGTAGAAAAATTTATCAGGTTGATATCGTCATTTTCTTCGTAAGGAACTCAATATTTTATGCACAATTTGTATTATAAAAATCAATAAACAACATATAAATGAAATTTTAAACATAATGCGGCAGTAACTTACCAAAATGTATGTTGTGCGTCCATCAACCTTGTCAAAAAAACTGAATACTTAGGCATAATATACGGGGTGAAGGGCGATAAGGAAAACGGGACACGTATGGTCACGTGGATAGCTGCGTGATGTACAGATGCGCGAAATTAAAGCGCATTATTTGCGTTCTAACTTGTGACTACGGTTAAAAATTTGAATATTATTACGATATCTAGATATACTTCAATATCATAAAAACTGGAACCAGTGTGAGATACTTATGATTTAATTTTTAAATTGTGTATTCTAAAGTACGAAAATTCTCAGAGATAACAAGGGCAACAATTTTTCTTTTTTTGTAGAGTTGTGTAATTTGTTTACAGAATAATATATTAGGGTTACCCATGAGTAATGCCGTTTTTGATACTGCACAAAATTTTATTATATTTAAGAGAGAATTTAGACGTAATACAATCTGCATCGTTAGTGATATATCCTTCAACCTGATTGATGAATTTTATATTCTCTTTTTGTAAAATGAGAGTGACTTTGAAGTAAAATATTCTTCGAGTGCAGTTTTTATAGCCTTGCATGTATGAAAAATATTCCATACATCTGAAAAGATCTTAATCTGATAGTGCAGTATCAGGAGATTACGGTGGGTATGGAAGTACTTCTCAGCCTAACTCTTTAATATTTTCTTTAAATAAATTTGCAAGCTGTTGGGTTTGAATATTAAATGATAATTGATAAGATGATAACAAAAGATGAAGTAATCGCTGGGATGTAATACGGTGCATGTGGAAGCACTTTGAAGTGTAGGTCATGGAGCTTTACAGCAGCGATCCTAGACTTGTATGCAGACGCATTATAGTTGCGAAAATGGATATTCCTTTTGGCCAGATGTGGACGTTTGAGCCTGAATAGTATTCATTAATTTATCTAAAAATCTCAGGAAATCGTAACCATGACTTTTCTTGCCGATGAAACTTTTGAAAGCTTTTACTTTTTTTGGTGATGCACTTTGCTGACTGCTGTTTTATCTCTAACATGTAATGGTCAATTTATGCTTCATCTACTTTTATAAAATATACAAGAAATTCTTTAAATATTTTTAAATATTCTTGAGAAGTGTTCATTCGTATGGTGCTTTGGTCTATTGTTAACAAACGTGAACATGAATCTATGATTTTATGGGATTCTCGTGATATAGTGCTCTACGTCCATATCTGATGACCAAAAAGGAAATTAACGCCTCGGAAGATTCACTTCAAATAATGTGGTCAAAGTTGAGATAATCGTTTATATTATAGAGTTGGACAAATCGCATCATACTGAGTTTATTAAAAAGTGGGAACGTAAAGTGACTGACTTGACTACCTGAAAAAATCTTATGTTTTCTTTATTCTCCATAAAGGATTATAATTTGACACATTTAATTTTGTTCATATGTTAGCTCAATTCGTATTTTTCGTAACCGATTTTTGATAATGCATAAGATTAAAAATAAACAAACAATGTTTTCTTGTTAGGGTTCCACAGACACACATTTGCAGAACAGATTTAGTAAAAATTCCAGTAACAGGTAAAAAAAAATAGACAAGGTTAAAAATCACCTAACTTAATAATGTATTGAAATTTTTAGAGGGAGCAACTGAATTAATTCATATCATGTAATAAAAAAACCCGTTGAAGGATGTTTAACTCAGGAAGATGAGAATTGGATCACGCGCCCTGTCAGAGGCTAATACATGTTCCTCTCGTTTTCACACAATATCACCCTAAACAAAAATTATAGTTAAGGGATGCTGACCGAATAAGATCAGAACAGGATCACGAGTTGGGTCAGAAGTTCAAGGTGTAGTCCAGCCACTTTGACTCAACGATAATCAAAACAGGTTTTAATAGTGTTTTTTTATCCCTGGGCTGATGTTGGTTGGTCCATATGCTAGTAAATTTTCAATAAATTTTCCTTCTTTAATGATTTTGATATATCAGTTTATTTTTTTGATTTTATGAAGCATTATTTAACTATATCTTGGCACTAAATAACAAGGACTAAATTAGCACCAGTTAAGATTCTTTTATGTTTTCTTCTATATTGAATTATGTTTCCAGCTTATTTCTAGGCGTTCTTTGACGATTTTGGCACTTATTTATGAAAAAAGTACGAGTTGAAATAAACGCTTATTTTGTAAAGTTGGACAAATCGCATCATAGTGAGTTTATTAAAGGGTTTAAAAATTTATTAAAAAAGGGAGAACGTAAAAAGTGACTACGTTGAAAAAAAATCTCAAAAATGTTGTGCTTTATTTTCCACAAATGATTATAATTTGATTCATTTATTAGACAATGAACAATTTGATAATTGTTGATAATATATAAGATTAAAAATAAACAAACAATTTTTGATTATTAAGGGTAACTGGTCAAAAAAAAATAGACGAGATTAAAAATCACCTAACTTAATAATGTATTGAAATTTTTAGAGGAAGCAACTGAATTAATTCATATCATGCCACAAAAAAACCGTTAAAGGATGCTGACCTCAACAAGATGAGAACTGTATCATGCACCGGGTCAGAGGTTAATACGAGGTGTGACTATTAAGTAACGAGACTGACGTTGTAAAACATTTTATTTTGATTACATACATATTTTTTTTCATACTTATTATCACCTTCAATATACACCCCTCCTCTATCCCTATAATGCTCCATGCGAATTTTTAATTTTCGAAACAGTGGTGGAAGTCTTCTTCTGTCTCGCTCCTTCAGAACGCTTGCCGCTTTCTCTTTCACAGCTTCAACGGACTCGCATCTTGTTCCTTTTAATGCAGATTTTACCTTACGAAATAGATAGAAGTCGTACCGTGCAAGGTCCAGCGAAAAGGCAGATGGTCTAATACTGGAATGCTATACTTGGCTAGAAACCTCTTGACAGACAATGCGGAATGAGCCTGCGCATTGTCTTGATGGCGAACCCATGACTTGTCCTTCCACAATTTGGGTCGTTTTTTCCAGATTCTTCACGGAGTTCAGCAAGAACGTGAAGGTAGTAATGTTGATTAATAATTTGACCTTCAGGAACCCAGTGAAGGTACACCACTGTACACCCATGAATATCGAAAAAAGCAATCATCATTGTTTTGAATTTTGATTTGCTCATTCGAGCTTTTTTGGCTCTCGGTGAAATTGGGCTCTTTCAGTGCATGGATTGGCGCTTTTTTTCAGGATTATAATTAAAAACCACCATTCGTCACATGTTATTATCCTTTCCAATAAGTTTGGGTCATTTTCAATGACATTCAATGTGCCAGTACAAACATTTTTGTGAGCTTCTTGTTGTTCAAACGAGACAATTTTAGGCACCGTTTTGGCACACATTTTTGCATGTTAAAATTCTTATGGAAAATTTGCCGTACGCATTCTTTGCCATTTCCTACAGTTTCAGTAATCGCATGAATGCTTAACTGACGGCCAGATCGTACCAGATTACCGATTTTTTCGATATTGTCATCCGTTTTTGACGTGGAATGGCGATCCGGGCATGGATTATATTCAATGTCTTTCTCGGCCATCTTGAAAACGCTTAAATCGCTCAAAAATACGTGCACGCGATAAACATTTGTTACCATACATTTTTTTGAATAAATTTTAAGTTTCAGTACCGGTTTTTCCAAGTTTCAAGTGAAATTTCACAACAATTCAACAACAACAAGCGAGAGGTGCTGAATTCGAAAGAGAAGGCTTCACGCTAAACAGCTGTTGGTCGCTGGCGTTTGCCCCATGCGTACTTCTTCTCAAAAAATCTTGTGTTTTCTATATTTTTCACAAAGGATTATAATTTGATACATTTGATTTAATTCATTTGTTAGACAATGAACAATTTGATTGATTTCTGGTAATGTATAATAAAAAATGAACAATTTTTTCTTAATAGGGGTAACGGTTAAAAAAGAATAGACGAGGTTAAAAATCACCTAACTTAATAATGTATTGAAATTTTTAGAGGGAGCAACTGAATTAATTTATAACATGTCACAAAAAAACCCGTTAAGGGATGCTGACCTCAACAAGATGAGAATTGGATCACGCGCCGGGTCAGAGGTTAATACATGTTCCTCTCGTTTTTATACAATATCACCCTAAATAAAAATTATAGTTAAGGGATGCTGACCGAATAAGATCAGAACTGGATCACGAGTTGGGTCGGAGGTTAAAGGTGTAGTCCAGCCACTTTGACCCAACGATAATCAAAACAGGTTTTAATAGTTTTTTTTATCCCTGGGCTGATGCTGGTTGGTCCATATGCTGGTAAAATCTTAATAAATTTTCCTTCTTTAATGATTTTGATGTCAGTTTTTTTTTATTTTATGAAATAATATTTAACTATATCTTGACAATAAATAACCAGGACTAAATTAGCATCAATTAAGATTCTTTTATAAGTTTTATTCTATATTGAATTATGTTCCCACCTTAATTCTAGGCCTTCTTTGACGATTTTGGCATTTATTTATGAAAAAAGTACGAGTTGAAATAATCGCTTATTTTGTAGAGTTGGATAAATCGCATCATAGTGAGTTTATTAAAAAGTGAGAATGTAAAAAGTGAGTACGTTGAAAAAAAATTAAAAAATTTTGTGCTTTATTTTCCATAAATGATTATGATTTAATACATTTGATATGATTCATTTGTTAGACAATGAACAATTTGATAATTTTTGATAATGTATAAGATTAAAAATAAACAAACAATTTTTGATTATTAAGGGTAACAGGTCAAAAAAAATAGACGAGGTTAAAAGTCACCTAACTTAGAATAAGATCACAACTGGATCACGAACTGGGTCAGAGGTTAAACGTATATTCCTGGACTATATATTTATATATAGTCCAGCCAGTTTAACGCGGAAATTAGCATCAATTAAGATTATTTTATAAGTTGTCTTCTATATTGAATTATGTCCCCAACCTAATTCTAGACCTTCTTTGACGACTATGTCATTTATTTATGAAAAAATTAATACAAACTTTTCGAATAAAACAAACAAAATCGAGTAATGTTTCTATATACTTGCCATCTTACAGACAACTGTCAAATTTTTGTGAGCTTCTTGTTGTTCAAACGAGACAATTTTAGGCACCGTTTTGGCACACATTTTTGCATGTTAAAATTCTTATGGAAAATTTGCCGTACGCATTCTTTGCCATTTCCTACAGTTTCAGTAATCGCATGAATGCTTAACTGACGGCCAGATCGTACCAGATTACCGATTTTTTCGATATTGTCATCCGTTTTTGACGTGGAATGGCGATCCGGGCATGGATTATCTTCAATGTCTTTCTCGGCCATCTTGAAAACGCTTAAATCGCTCAAAAATACGTGCACGCGATAAACATTTGTTACCATACATTTTTTTGAATAAATTTTAAGTTTCAGTACCGGTTTTTCCAAGTTTCAAGTGAAATTTCACAACAATTCAACAACAACAAGCGAGAGGTGCTGAATTCGAAAGAGAAGGCTTCACGCTAAACAGCTGTTGGTCGCTGGCGTTTGCCCCATGCGTACTTCTTCTCAAAAAATCTTGTGTTTTCTATATTTTTCACAAAGGATTATAATTTGATACATTTGATTTAATTCATTTGTTAGACAATGAACAATTTGATTGATTTCTGGTAATGTATAATAAAAAATGAACAATTTTTTCTTAATAGGGGTAACGGTTAAAAAAGAATAGACGAGGTTAAAAATCACCTAACTTAATAATGTATTGAAATTTTTAGAGGGAGCAACTGAATTAATTTATAACATGTCACAAAAAAACCCGTTAAGGGATGCTGACCTCAACAAGATGAGAATTGGATCACGCGCCGGGTCAGAGGTTAATACATGTTCCTCTCGTTTTTATACAATATCACCCTAAATAAAAATTATAGTTAAGGGATGCTGACCGAATAAGATCAGAACTGGATCACGAGTTGGGTCGGAGGTTAAAGGTGTAGTCCAGCCACTTTGACCCAACGATAATCAAAACAGGTTTTAATAGTTTTTTTTATCCCTGGGCTGATGCTGGTTGGTCCATATGCTGGTAAAATCTTAATAAATTTTCCTTCTTTAATGATTTTGATGTCAGTTTTTTTTTATTTTATGAAATAATATTTAACTATATCTTGACAATAAATAACCAGGACTAAATTAGCATCAATTAAGATTCTTTTATAAGTTTTATTCTATATTGAATTATGTTCCCACCTTAATTCTAGGCCTTCTTTGACGATTTTGGCATTTATTTATGAAAAAAGTACGAGTTGAAATAATCGCTTATTTTGTAGAGTTGGATAAATCGCATCATAGTGAGTTTATTAAAAAGTGAGAATGTAAAAAGTGAGTACGTTGAAAAAAAATTAAAAAATTTTGTGCTTTATTTTCCATAAATGATTATGATTTAATACATTTGATATGATTCATTTGTTAGACAATGAACAATTTGATAATTTTTGATAATGTATAAGATTAAAAATAAACAAACAATTTTTGATTATTAAGGGTAACAGGTCAAAAAAAATAGACGAGGTTAAAAGTCACCTAACTTAGAATAAGATCACAACTGGATCACGAACTGGGTCAGAGGTTAAACGTATATTCCTGGACTATATATTTATATATAGTCCAGCCAGTTTAACGCGGAAATTAGCATCAATTAAGATTATTTTATAAGTTGTCTTCTATATTGAATTATGTCCCCAACCTAATTCTAGACCTTCTTTGACGACTATGTCATTTATTTATGAAAAAATTAATACAAACTTTTCGAATAAAACAAACAAAATCGAGTAATGTTTCTATATACTTGCCATCTTACAGACAACTGTCAAATCACAGATCGAAAAAAACTTGGCTGTTTTAATGTAATAAGTCATTGAGGCTTTTTAGACATGCAAGATGTGAATGAAATCAACCAGGTGATGTTGCAGGGGTCGGAAGATATGAAAACTGAAAGGGACCGGGAAACTGAAAGGCATCGATCCATTCAGAGTCTTTTTGTTGTAAGTGGACGGGCGTTCTACTAAATTAAAATGACTTTCTTTCCTTGTCAGTATAAGGACTTTTTTCCTTTAAAGCATTACTAACAAGAATCAGTTGCAGTTGATAACGATTAGTAGCGATCGTTTGATCAGATTGAAGCAACTGATAACGCACGACACCCAGCTAATTTCACCATATGCACAGCAACTACTTTTTTTTATGGATAGTTGGTACCCAACGATGCCTTTTGCCTCTTTGGATTATCATAGATGATCCACTTTTCACCACAGGTTACAATCCTATGGAAGAAAGGTTTTTTCATGAATCTGGAGAGCAATGATACAACATCAAAGCCTCTACTTCTCATATCAACTGAGAGTCTAAAGGGGACAACAACTCTCCTTTTGCATTTTCTTGGCATGTGTAGACGTTAAAAACGCTTTGCAAACTCTAGCAGTATACGACAAGGATTTTCTTCTAGCAGTGTTTCCAATTTCTCACCCTCCACTTATTGTGATGTCTGCATCAAACGGACGTTCTGCATCATATAAGTCAACATTTCCAGTTCAGAATTGTTGGAACCACTTCTTACAAGCACTGTACGAAACAGCATTATCTTCCAAAGCCGCACAAATTATGTCCTGAGCCTCCGCAGTAGTATTTTTCTTTTCACTTGAAAGACGAAAAGAAGGTAGTGCCTGAATTCTTGCTTTTCGAACGATATCGCATCTGTAACTGATTTTTTAGTTTATATTAATAGTAAGCTTGTATATTATACTCTGTCCTGAAGTTGAAATATGGCGTTTTAAAATTCCTGTATAGCAAAAAAGAAATCTGATTCGAATGGATTCTGCAGTCAACAAAACTTAGGGGGCGAGAAAAAAGCTGATGACCTAAATATTTAGAATTAATTATTACATTTTTTCTTATATATAAGACAGAACACAACCATATCTGATAGATCCTCTAATTATAATTGAGGTAAAATTTTAAAAATACTTACTTTCTTTAATGAAATATATTTGGTGTATGGTATAATAGTTTCGTTTTTGTTGAAATTTGAAATATTCCTCATTGAGATGTCAAAGGTCAGCAAGTTTAGGTCTGGATATTTTAGAATGTTCAATGTATCTCATTCAAGCAGACCAGTCTCTCTGGATACTGATAGTTTCTCAGACAGTTGAAGGAGTATTGAAGCCAATCCTTGTCAACAGTCGATGTGTCAATAGTTTAAAATTAGATTGGTAAAGTTAGCAAAGAAGGCGTATGAATTCCCGACAGTCTAATAGAAGAAGACAACACTAGTTGCTCAATGACATGAAATTTGTTGTTGCAATGATATAACGCTGAAATATTTACAGATTATGTGGACACTGCAGACGAGAAATGGATACTTTTGTATATAAGCGGAGTTTGATTATGAGTTATTGTGTTTCGTGGAATATTCAAGGCATAATCAATTTTAAAGGAATAGATGTAGGCCTAATCGTAATTTGAGACCTCTATTGTGAACAACTAGATCGCGTAAACCAAGGTTTGATTAATACAGTGATGGTTGATAGAAAATATTCTAATTCGAAAAAGAGTGAGGGGAAAAGTTAACGAATTACAATGAAAGATATAATCCGTCCAAATAGTAGTTGACATCTTGTTCTGCAAAATAGCCGTTTACGAATGTGATGGCCTCCTCATTCGATGAAAATCTCTGCCCTCCGAGCGAAACTTTGAGCCTAGGAAAGAGAAAAAATCGCTGGGGACCAGGTCTAGTAATTACGGTGAGTGGTCAATCGATTCGAATTCCAATTCGTAAATTTTTGCCATGGCGACCACTGAAATGTTAGGCGGTGCGTTGTCTTGGTGGAACAGAACTTTCCTTTTCTTCAAATGCGGCCGTTTTTCTGTAATTTCTATCTTCAGCTTGCCAAGTAATGATGCGTAGTATGTCCCTTTTATTATTTTTTCCTTTTCAAGGTAGTCGATTAATAGAATTCTATGACTATACCAAAAAACAGTCGCCATGACTTTCCTGGCCGATGGAACAAAAACCTTCGATTTTTTCGCAGTCGTTTCACCCTTCGCAGTGTAATGGTGTATCAGTGTAGTAGTAGTAGTAGTAATATACTGGTGTGTATTAGTTTCATCTACAGTTATTAATTGATGCCAAAATTATTTTCAGATTTTAGACTTATTTTCCGTAAACTGCATTAACAGGGTTTCGGAAATGTTTATTCCAATACGTTTTTTGTCCTGAGTGAGCAATCTTGGCTCCCAACGCACTGTTAGCTCCTTCATGCCCAAATATTCAGTCAATATATGACAAACACGTTCTTTCGAGATGCTTACATCAGCTATCTCTATAACCTTATTCGACGGCTATCTAGCACCATTTGGTGAATTGTTTCAATGTTATCGATAGTGGTTGCAGTTTTTGGTTGCCCCGAACATTCATCGGTAACAAAGCTGGTACGACCACGTTTAAATTCAGCTGCCCATCATTTCACGGTGGCAAATGATGGTGCAGAGTCGCCGTAAACAACATACAGCTCGGTTTTAATTTTCGTAGGCATATTGCCTTTCAGTGCAAGACTTTAATGGCGGTTTGATATTCGATTT
This sequence comes from Cosmopolites sordidus, assembly GCA_031761425.1. Lineage (NCBI taxonomy): Eukaryota > Metazoa > Arthropoda > Insecta > Coleoptera > Curculionidae > Cosmopolites > Cosmopolites sordidus. The sequence goes on from JARFXV010001395.1 coordinate 301,799, forward strand.
GTTCGATCTTCTTTCAGAAACATTAACATTGACTGACATAAATGACGGTTAAATAACAACTGAGCATCTAATATGGTTGAAATTTTTATGCTTATCTTTCAACGCATTCGTAATTATATTACCAATTTATTTTTGACGCCATCGCCAATAACGCCATCTTCATGAAGAGGTTGAAAACTTTTCAGACTATCCTCGTACATCTTGAAAATATTAGTTTTTTGAAATAAATTTCTGTCTTTTTTTAAACATTTCTTTGCCGTTTTTTTAGATAGCAATAGTTTTATTTTAATCCAATTTTGAAAAGTGTAAAAATGAACACCCAACTCTTTATAAATGTTTTTAGTATATTTTTTTCTTTTAGGGTAAATTTTCTTCTGTTCCTAAGAATTTAACTGGAAGTGAAAAATATCAAAAATATAATTATTATGGTTTTAATTTATTTAATTAATTGAATGACTATATTATTATAATGATAAGTTAAATAATCGTTTTGTAAATTTAATGTATTGGGATGTTTTGACTAAAAACGAACAAAATGAGACCTTCCACGTAGAACTAAATCAAATGCTTGCAATGTTTTCATTGTCACTGTTATAAGGAGGTGAAATTGATTGTATTCAAATTGTGCTACAAAAATATGTTAAGGGATGCTGACCTAACCAAATGAAAATTGGATCACGTGGATCACCATCTCAAAGATAAGAAAAATATTGTGTAACTCTAATGTAAGTAACTCTTACATTTAATTAGAAAATTATTAAAAAAAAATCTATAATCGCAGATAAATGTGCGAAGCTTAGCTGGACCAAAGACAGGTAAACATCCCCAATGATGTATTATATCTTTTGGGGTGAATTTAAATGTATTTAAATAAGAAAATATATAAAAGCTAACCTGTTAAGGGACGCTGGACCAGAACCAAACAAGATGAGAACTGGATCATGTGTCAGGTCAAATGTTAAAAGTAGCTTTGAGTATATTTGGTGTCAAATATATGAGGGTTTTATCTTATTTAAGGGGATGTTTTTTTTTCATTGTTCACTGCCCCTTGTTGAATTTCTATGCATAGTGATGCTGGTCAAGCTAATTTCAAATTAGATCAGAAAACAGGTCAAAGTGTAAAAGAGGGGCTTTCTTTCAATTGATATTTTTTATATTACATTTTATTTGGAAACGAACAGAATGGTTGGTATTGTATTATTAATGCCATAATCTTTCTAAAATGTTAATGGAAACAAAGATTTTCTAATATACAGGAAGTAAAGGAAACTACTTTCATGAATTTAACCAACGATTCTTCATATCACTCTAATAAAAAAAAATCTTATAAGGGTTACAAACACCTAAGGGTTTCGAATTGTAAAATTAGTAAAAAACAAAGTTTAATATCTAAAATTTCCACTATATTTAAAATTGTATGTATAACAATTGTTTCCACACAAAGGGCCTCTTTTAAACACAAACCATGTTAAACTAATAGTAAGAAAAGTTATTACAACCTAAACTGTTCATCGACCTAATACAGTGTTATTATTTCTTGTGTTATCTTGTGTATCATATATTGTGTTATCATTTTTTATGGTGATAAAAGATGATATTGGAGAAATCCATTTTTTCAACGTCTAAGTGGGTAATATAAGTTTAATAACGGCGAACCATTCAAGTCTAGTTTGTAATTTAGCAATATATCCATATTTTTGCTTTTATTAATTTCTAGGCTTTTTAAAAGATTTAATTTTTAGATTTATTTTCATTATGTAACATTTTAAAATGATAGAATTCTATTATAGAACATTATTATAGCAATTATAGAACATTATAAAATGAAGTATGATTTTCTAACATTAAGTGGTAAGCATAATGAGAATTATTTTATTGTTTAGTATAACTTATTTTATGTTCATTGATCCTAATAGCGAAATACCTTGATGTTTGTCCAACATTAATTACTCATTTGTCCAACACGCATTAAATAAACTCTTGATTTGTAGAGTTTTTGTTTGACTTTTATTGTTTTTAATGAGGTGTCGAAGACTATTGTTTGTTTTGAAAGCAATATTTATATCGTCTGTTTCGGATAAATGTTTAGAAACTAATTTGGTAACTTTTTCCCTATATGTATTTGTTTTGTACGCTGCATTCTTGATATTATTGATAGATTATATTAAATTAATGGTTTTATTATAACTTTTTTTATTAATTATTTTATTTATAATGTTTGGGACGTATCCGTTATTTACTGCGATCTGTTTTATGACATTCAATTCTTTATAATAATTATCTATTTTCATTGGGATCTTAATTATATATGCATACATGAGCTGAATGCTGGCATCTTTTGTGAATAAGGTTGACAAGATTTATTGTAAATAACTAAATATGTATGAAAAATTGCAAAATCATGTTTATTGTCTTTTCTAGTAATTGTTATGTCTAAAAAACTTAAAACTATTTTGTTGCTTTTTTTCACCTGTGAATTTAAAGTTCTTATGCAAAGACTTTGTAATTGATTGATTGTCTATCAGAACATATAAAACAAATTACAATGTCATAAACATATCTGGACCAGTAAACTGATAATTTAGACAACTAACTGATGTTGATTTATCTTATTTTCTATGTTTTCCATAAAAATTTCCACTAGTAAAGGACTTAAAGGGTTCCCCATTATCAAACCGTCATTCGAAATATAAAATTAATTATCAAATTTAAAATAATTTTGATTCATTCAAAAATTATCAAATTCAAAATAATTCGAATAACGATTTGATAATGGGAAACCCTTTAAGCCCTTTACATTTTTTTTATGGACAACTTAGAAAATAAGGGAATATTTGGCAAATATTAATTGGTTATTAATTTCGAATAAACCACAAATAATCTAATGAACATTGTTAAACCAATTAAAAAAATTAAGAATTATGCCAACGTCGCATACCAATAGCAAAGAATATTATTTCAACATTGCACCAAAAATTATTTCAGTGTATGTTACTGCATATTTACGTTCCGTTTAAAACCAAAAATGTATTCTGTACTATATGCTTTTTATTTACGAATAAGCTCTCCAGAATTTCGAAGAAGTTAGGCGTATTTACTGGCAACAATAGCCAGAATAGCCAATTCCAGTTCGGCAAACATTTGTTTGTGTTGTTTATTTTTATTGTTGGATTTTGAGAATCGACTGTCTCCTATGCCAAACAGTGACCTAGTTGGTTGTCCGAGTTAATATTTATTCCTAATTATTTTATTTCGTTTTCAGAGAGTAAAAGATCGATCAGCTAACCATGGAAGAGAGCACCCAAGAAAACAATTACAGAAAGAAAGGAAGTTGGAACCAGGAAAATTTAAAAATGGTAAAAAAATTTAAAACAGATTTGTCGAATGTCGAAACAAATGGGTTTGAGACAAGCTTCGGTGAAATATAACATTCCCAAATGCACGTTGGATGATAAAACACCTGGTATAGTAGTGGATAAGAAATAACATTACAACCAAAGATCGGTAGGTTGCTAACATATTTTCGTCTGAGTACCAAAAATTTGTAATTCAACACGTAAAGGATTGATCCAATAGAGTTTTGGTTCAATTGTGAGAAAGGCTCTGCAGGTTAGCATTTCTATTTCGATTTTATGAAGAACAAGAAGATTTTTTAGAAGACCAGAGTCTACGAGTCTCGTGCGAGCAGTGGGGTTTAATAAACCAGAAGTGGACCAGAAAAGCACCAGCAAGCGTCTCCCAAGACCGGTTTCTGGCCTTAAGCCGTCATCAGTTGGGCTTAAGCTGGACACTTGAAGATCGGATGAAGGAACGACTAAAGCCATGACCATTTAAATTGGCCATGTCGAATGGAGGCTGCAATCACATGCAACCACGCCATCCTGCGGTAAACGGTCGCAGCAGTCAGACTGTGCGAAACCTTTCGCACTTTAGATGGCGGATGATGGAATAGCAAAGCACGACGTGGAGCACGGGTGAACTTCCTTAGCTTTTTAATACTTTTCTCAACGGGCCCAGTTTACAATTTTTCGATCATACCTGGTATTTACCCGAGGTTAGACGGGTCACGAACGGTTCAGTTTTCGGATTTCTTTTAAAGCAACCAGAGAAATAAATATAATTTCTGGTAATACTTTGATTCAGTTGATGAAAATAAGAATATGTTTATAATGGTGTTTATGATGTTTCGCTAAAGAAATTGCAGTTTTCAATGTCCGCTACCAATTTTTGATGTTCTCTTTTCAAGCTAATATATTTTTCTCATCTTTTAGTATTTCTGTTTGAGAACTAAAAGTTTTTTGGTTCTCAAACTCTTTTGGATTTAATTTTATTTCTGAATATTTTGAATTGTTGGAAAATATATTTTATTTTGTTTTGCATGTTAGATATTGGTTTTGTTAAACTTGGTGGTGCATAATAAAGTTTTACTTTCGTGTCGTCTAGGAGGTCAAATAAGCGAAACTAATAAGAAAATCCCCACTTTCGCTTTCCGTTCGCCAGATATAAATTCAAAATTCCCTATTCCGAAGCCCATGGCGGCCAATTTAAAACAACATCAATATTTATTGTCACATTTACTTCGGGGCCATATCCACCCGAATATTGTCTATATAATTTACCATGGAAAATCCCTCAAATACAACCAATATGGTGTTCGCGTCCGGGCTGCGCATTTCCATTTTTGACTGGCCCTGATCCCTGGTAATAAATGTGTTGGGGGAGTTTATTTCCGATAAAACAGAATCCCATTGTGTGCTGGACCGGGGTGTGGCTACCGACCCTATAATGTCATGACGGACCTTTCTGATGCCTCCCTCATCGCCAGTCAGCATTTATTTTTTTTGGAGCGAGTCATTTTCATTCATTTATTTCAAGAACATATATCCAATTTGGCTCGTTTAGTACAAACGAATTTTCGTTCAGTTCCTAAAAAGAAAAATTTAATTTTATTTAATTAAGCATAAAGAACGCCTTAAAATTGAAATTTAATTTTTCCTGATTTATTTATGGTAATCGTTATTTCTTGACTGATGATCGCCAATGTGGATGATACACTTGGACCAACTCATGATGTTTCGCATCATTATCGAAATACATCATGCTGCTAAATAGCCTTAGATGTTGATGCGCTATAATCATAAGTTCATCATTACCGAAATACTACTGTGATCAAAAAGTAAGGCGACTTGTTAAATCAAACACAAGGAATTTATTTTTTCATCCAAAAATATTTTGTCCCTTTTAAACTAATACCTTTTCACTGCAATACACTTATTCCAATACGTTTTCCAGTCTTGGAGATAGTTTTTATACTGGATTTCTGGTATTTTCTTTAAAGCGGCTAGCGAACTCTCTTGATATTTTTTATGGATTTAAAGAAGTGGTTGGTTTAATTGAGAGAACAGAAAAAGTTACATGGTCAACATGGTGCTCGAGGTACCGTATTTCTTTGATTTTTATCGATAAATTGACAAATAATTATTGCGGTGTGTGATGGCCAAAATCTGGACGGATTTTTTCGGACTAGATTGTAATACTTTATTTCTAAGATCCTTGATTTTGGTAATGTTTTTTTCATTGGTTGATGTAGAAGGTCTTTATGGACGAGGTTTATTTTTAACTGCTTTTTCTTTCTGGCAAAATTTAATGCAAATTCGTTTTAAAAAAACACGGATATAACTTTTTACAATTATAAAAGACAGAAATTCTATACATGATATGGTTATAGATGACAAACAATTAAATCTGAGTAAAATTGCTAAGGCCATGGACATCTCAACTGAACAGGTGCTTCATATTTTGAAAAAGGAATTGGGCTTGAGAAAGCTATGGCAAAATGGGTGCCGCATTTGTTAAATTCTGATCAAAAACGATTTCGAGTAAAACTTTCTAACCAATATTTGGATATTTTTCGAAAGAATAAAATAGATTTTAAACGTTGTTTTGTAACTATGAATGAGACTTGGGTTTATCACCATAAACAATAATTTCAAACTTAACAAGGGAAATGATATTAAACTTCTATCAGATGTCAAGGACAATCATATCAACTTAAAAAACAACTTTACTTACATTTGATTATAGTAGTATATCCATTTCTTATTCTTAGTTACAATGTTGGATCAGAAATCCTTTTTTTACTTGGCTGGCTAGAAAGTTGGAATAGACAAATTATTTAATATTGCATTTTTAGATAATTCGTGATTAATTAGTCGTGATTTAAGCAATTCATGATTATTTATTCGTGATTTAGGCAATTTTAGACACATTTGAAAGTGAAAAACACTTTTTGTTGTTCGAGGGTAAATCGAAATTTATAGATTTGACAATGAAAATACAATATCTTTGATAATTATTTTATTGTTTTCAAGCTAGTCATTTTGCAGCTTAATATATTTAGACGGACAATGTTCCAACTTTTTAATACATTCAGTATAATGCGATTTCGGCAACTGTTCAAAATAAGCGATTGTCTCAGCTTTGACCTCATCATTTGAAGTGTATCCTCATCTAGTGAGCCATTTGGTGACACTAAGTAGTTTGTGGAAGCCAAATTCGGCGAGTATGTCGAGTGTGGAAATTGCATTGGTAAATGCAAATCATGGAGTTTTGCAAGTTTTGCAAAGAGCACTTTCTTTTTGACTAGTCATGGACGGTTAGTTTAAGTAGCACCCTTCAGTTGGTCCAGTAGTGGAGCTTAAATTTTCTCGGTGATGATCCCGCCTTTCGGTGGTCCATGAACACCACACTATGAGAATACCAGACAATTGAAGCAACGATTTTCGACAAACTTTGAAATAACTCGAAACAAAACATAGCCATTTGGAGGAAAATATGTTTACGGAGCGGCACCTATAGAGCAGTAAAAGAATTATATAATTTACAACATTGAAGTTTCATCCTTCATATGAACATATGTGAAGTTTCAAGTCGATTTGTGAATTCATTCATACAAAAACTGCAGCTTAAAGTAAACGTATCAGTGTAATTTTTTAAAACGGAAAATATTAAAAATAGTGCAGTGATTAAATTCTTTGTAAAAAAATGTTTAAATGCAATGGAAATTCATAGTGAAATGGTAAATGTACTAGGGGAATCTTCTCCTTTAAAAACAATGGTTTGTAAGCGGGCAGGTGAGTTTCAACCACAGAGTGGACTGAGCCCAGTTGTTCAGCTCCGAAGCAGCCAAAGTGATCAAAATATATAACCAAAAAGGTTATGGCATCAATTTTTTAGGATACAAAAGATATATTGATAATTGATTACCTTTAAACCGGTAAAACAATAACAGGGCAGTATTACTCAAACCTTTTGGAGCAATTGGATTGAAAAATTCGTGAGGAAATACCTGGTTTAGCGAAAAGAAAAATAATTTTTCAAGACAATGCACCGGCTCACAGAGGTGCAATGGTCAAATTGAAGGAGTTACACTACGAATTGTTGGAGCATCCACCATATTCTTATTGTTTGTATAAACATTTGCAGTGCAGGCAACGTTATATTTTATATAAGATGCATCGATTTATAAACTATAAAAACAAAGTCTAAATGGTTATATCATTTATTATATATAATGTTGGCATACTACGAGAGTTGCTATTTATCTATCCGGAATTGGCAACAATGGTGTTTCTAGGCGCTATTTGACATTTACATCTTAAAGTTTGACATAGTTGACTGTATACGTACTCAGAACGTTTTGTCATTGGGAGGCTATTTGTGTTGTTTAGTGACTTGAAGATTTCGTCCCAATCAAAAAATGGAATTAAATCGTGAGAATTTTCGTGCGATCATTTATTACGATTTTTAACTTGGACTATCTTAACAACAGTGCATCGATCAACTCATTTCTCTTTTGGTGATGAAGTACCATCTAAAACCATAGTATGTTACTGGTTTAGTGAATTCAATGGTGGCGGTCGTTCGCTCACCGACGAATTTAATGAAGGTCATCCAAAATCGGTTGTTGTTCCAGAAAACATCGATATTCTGCGCGAACTGATAAAGCAAGATTTTCATGTGGCATACCTTAAGATTGAGGCATCCCTGGGCATTAATATGACAAGCAAATACAATATTTTACATGAACATATAGCCGTAAAAAAGATTTGTGTGCTTTGGATTCCTCATAACATGACAATTGTTAAAAAAAGCTCGTATCGATTGGTGCAAAGAAATGCCCAAAAAATACAATCGTGGTACCTCAAAAGCCGTATATCACATCTACACAGAGGACGAATCTTGGATCTATGCGTATGAGTCTGAAAGTAAACAGTAGTCGACTGTATGGGTCTTTCAAAATGATTTAAACTCAACAAAAGTTGTTCACGCAAGAAGCACTTCGAAACAAATGGTCACCTGTTTTTTTGCGATAAATGAGCATGTGGCTATAGTACCACCACATAATCGGAAAACAGTCAATTCTGAAGAATATACAACCATTTGTTTGCCAGAAGTCTTTGACGAAATAAGAAATAACAACTAGGATCAGGATAATTTTTCACCATAACAACGCGTGCTCTCTTGACCGGTCAAAATATCGAATTGATAGGTCATCCATTGTATAGGCCTGATTTGACACCCAATGATTTCTTTTTGTTCCCGTCCGTGAAGAATAAACTACATGGTCAACGATTTTCGACGCCAGAAGAAGCCGTTGATGCGTTTTGGAGATACGTCAATCAGAATGGAAAATTCAATTTCAATGCTACGAAAATTAGCACAGACGTGGGAAAGTGTATCGACCATCGCGGAGAATGCTCTGAAAAACAATAAAAACATTTTTAATGATAAATATTTGTTTTGAATTGTTATTCTGGATACATAAATAGTTACGCTCGTAAGATATATTAAACATCCCGATGGAAAAATAAAATAGAGAAAAAATCATTGCATACATAGAAACAATCATTTCATAAATATCATATCGGTTTATCAGTAATCGGTAAATCAGTCTGAACACCATTTTAGATAAAATAAGATATTACATTTGCTTAAAGATGGTGCTGCGTAAATTGTTTGATTATACCAGGGTGTACAAAAGCATTTCCATTTTTTCTTTTGTTTATAAGTAACATTTTCAATATTAAAGTGATTTCAACTGTGAAATATTCACTCGCCGATTTTCAACAAAAGAAAAGAAATCTCTTAAATGAAATGAAAAAGTCAAGTTAAAATGAACAAAATAAGCCGCAAAACAAAAATAATTTTAAGACATTAATTTAAAAAAGGCGTCAAAGAGACAGACGCAACTCTTGAGATTTGCGAAGTAGAGTGGCCGTATCAGTCCACACCACTCAGCTTTGATTCAAAACGTTCCGAGAAGGAGACATGGGTCTTGAAGACACGAGAAGATCGCCGAGTTAGTTGGTAGGGAGATAAATTCAAAACTCTACCCAGCTCACTTGAGAGAGTGCTCACTTGAGAGAGTGCGCACTGTTCTGACAGAAAAATATCCAGCTTTAATTAATCCTAAAAAAGCCCTGCTGCAACAAGAAAACGCAAGATCACACACTTCACAGCTGACCACCTCAAAAATTTATAAATTGGATTTTGAACTTCTCCCTCACTCAGCATGCAGCATCAACCTCGCTTTCTCGGATTACCACTTGTTTCGGGTCCATAGCTCACTTTTTGTAAGGAAAAAAATCAGTACTGAAGAAGAGTCTAATCGTGGAAACTGATAACAGTGATCATGATACTAAAGAGGAATAAGGTTACTGGTTTAAAGATAGGCTTTAGATTATCGAAAACGATGACCTATATTTCGAAGAATAATCTCTAGGTATAAATTTTAAAAAAAGAGAATAACTAAGTACCTTAAGAATGCAAATATTTTTGTTACACTCTAATACTATGCTTGAACCATTATATAGTAATGATCTCTTAGGATTGATGTTGAAAATGATGAACCATGTCTTTGAATATGTATAAAAAATTGTGGACTTTATTATTAAGAACCGGTACAAATGTATTAATATTTCAAATCCTCTTATAACTTTCCTTCTTCAAAGCGTAAACATATTTCAGTATTTCATCTTTTATCATTTTTGCTTCCTTATTTTTCTCTTATCCATTCAGGCCAGTATTCTTTTTAGATAATGTAATTATATAATTAGTTTCAAAGTAACAAGGAAAAAGACAACATATGTTCTACCTGAACAGAAATAAATCTCTCTAGCCTTATTGCCGCTTGATCACTCAACTTTTTCATCCGCTTTTTCTTTTGTCCATATAATTAATTTTAACCCGTTAGTGCCATCTGGTGTTTGACTAAAAAAAAAGAATCGCTTTGGACACACGGAACAAGCTGGAAAATCCATTAATTTTCAAAACTAATTTTACCTTTCATCGAGTTCTTTTTTACCTGTCTTTTAGATCACGGAAGTAAATAAAATTTAGGAATTAATCATTCTGCTTAATATTGACTATTTTTTTTGCACACTAAAAGTAATTATTTTGTGTCAGTTTTAAATATTATACTAAAATGTATTAAAAATAATTTTGCTTTTTTACAATACAAATCGAATTTGCTTTGATGAATCCTTTAAACATAAAATTGAGGTTAGTAAGCTGTACATTCTATTATGTATACCCATCAGTAACTTAATGTTTTTAAATTTTTAAATATTGATAATGAAACATCACTCAATAAGTTTATAGGATGACTAATAAAACAACAGCTTTTAGGCAAAATTTGACATTATTTATCTACATAGTCTCCTTCAAGAATAACATATTGATTCCAACGCTTCTGTAACATTTCGATGCCTTTTTTGTCGAACGATTTATCTTTAGCCGCAAAACATGATTCAGTTTTGCCAATCACTTCTTCATTGGAGCCAAATCTCTTTCCACGCAGCTTTCTTTTTAGGTCTGCAAACAGGTAGTAGTCGCTGGGAGCCAGATCTGGGGAATACAGTAGATGGGGAAGCAATTCAAAGTGCAATTCAAGCAATTCTGTCATCGTTGTGAGCGACTTGTGATACGGTGCATTATTCTGCTAAAAGAGCACTTGTTTCTTCTTCATTTGGGGTCGTTTTTCCGCAATGTCTTCCTTCAAACGCACCAATAATGCCATATAATATTCGCTATTGGTGGTTCTTCTTTTGTCAATACAATCAATGAATGAAATATCTTGCGCATTCCAAAATACGGATATCAAGACCTTACCAGCTGACATTGGCCTTTTTGGTCGTTTTGGGTGGCTTTCGCCAGTTGCTGTTCACTCAACTGACTGCCGATTTGACTGTGCAGTGTAATGATGAATTCATGTTTCATCCATTGTCACATACCGTATACAAATTTTTTTTTTCTTTGAAACAGCTCCAAACAGCGCGCTGAATCGTCAACGCGTTGCTGTTTTTGATCGACCATCAGCAAACGCGGTATTCACGTCGAAAAGAGCTTTCTCATGGACAAATGTTCATGCAAAATGGTTAATACAATGCTATCTGATATAAGTGTTAGCTATCTCACGTAACATCAATTTACGATCGACCAAAACTATTTTGTGGACTATTTTTATGTTTACTGGAATAACTATCGAATTTGGCAGACCAAAGCGTTCAGCGTCATTGGTATTTGTACGGCCGCGTTTAAAATTAGCAAACCACTTCTCTACCATTTGGGTCGAATGGAACAAAGTCCGAATAATACTTGTCAAGCCATTGCTTTGATTGAACGGTATTTTTTCCCATTAAAAGCCAATGCATTATTAATACACGAAACTCAGATATCTTCATTGTTTTCAAAATTACAAGTACACTGTAACTTGTGAACTAAACCTCAGATTGTCATGAAATTTTGACACGTATTTTTGAAACGTACGTGATACGTACATTTGATACGTACATTTGAAAGTTGGTAGTTGCTAAAAATCATATGAATTGTCAATATTGGCGCCATCTATATGTCATCCTATGAACTTATTGAGTGATCAAGAGACCTTTCATATTAAGCGGTTTTTTGTTTAATTTTTGAATAAAACAGAGAATTTGCCTTGATTTAAAAAAAATATTTATTGATAATTGAAATACGAAAGACAATATCTGCCAAATGACCACCTCCTGCAGTTCCACAGACATCCACCCTTTTGTCAAAATTTTGGATGACATTGTGGCATAACCGTGGTTCTATCTCACAAATGACTCGAATAATTTCATCCTTTAGTTTAGGAATCGATTGTTGATTATTTTTATAGACCTGGCTTTTCACGTAACCCCAAAGAAAATCGCCAAACATCACCGTTGCTTGCAATAACTCGTCCAGGAAATTTTTCTTTTGATACATCAATTGTTTCATTAGCAGAGTCAGGTGTAGCGTCATTCTGTTGGAATTCAATATTATTCAATTCAGCCCACAAAAATCCAGTTATTATTTTACGGTATCGAAGACCATTCACAGTAACGGCTTAACCAGCAGCATTCTGAAAGAAATACGGCCCAATTACACCTACTGACCATTGTATACCAAACAGTGTTTCTCATGAATCAATCGGGAATTTTCTTACCCCCAAATGCGGCAATTTTATTTATTAACATGTATGTGCTTCACTTGAAAAATCATTTCGAAAAAAATCATCTGTTTATTCTTTGATCCAATTGACAAATTCACGACGTTTTGAATGATCCAGTGGCTTTAGTTTCTGTATTTGAACATTATCTGCCTTCAGAGCTAAATTCTTTCGTAAAATACGTTATGTTGTGGATTCACTGAGTTCAAATTGTTGTGAACGTCGACTAATGGAAATTTCTGGGTCTTCAGCAATACTTTCACGTAGCAAATCAATATCCTCCTGTGAACGACCACTACGACTTATATATTGCTCGTTTTTTAGCCGAACCAGTTTCTTGAAATTTTAGAACTATTCGATTGATAGTGCTTTCAGATGGACGATTGTGCAAACTGTAAATATCACGTAATTTTATAAAAACATTTTTCACCGAACGCCCATTTTCATAAAATAATTCAACAATTTCAATGCATTGTTGTATTGTGTACGACTCCATTTTTATAAATGCCTTACATTACGCATCTGAAATGACACTAGACCTAGGCATATTTACAACGCCATCTGCATTTTATGCAAGAAAAACCTCTCAATTTGAAAGACCGGTTATATTGATATTTAGTATGCTTGCTGTTGAATTTTGAAAAAAAAAATGTAAATCTTATAAGAACCTTATAAGTTATAAGTGTGGATAAGTTTCAAAAGCACAACAATGCCGCTAATGTTATTATGTTGTTTTATGCTGGTACCGTGAATAACAGAACATGTTAGCTTTGGAGTAAATAATTAAGAAATGTAATATCAATCTTTTAGACGGTATAAATATGGAAGATCTGTTGAGTTTAATATGGGTCTATTGTTGGCTGAAATTGAAGCTGATCTCAAACAAACCATACAGCTATTAGCCACAAATCTTAAAACTTTATGGTCATTCAACAATGTATAAAGAGAGGAAATGTGGGTGCCATATCAACTTTCAGTCGAAAACAAAATTCAATGTGTAACTATCTGCATGCACTTTTGTTATGGTTAAGCAGAACATCATTTTCTTCAACAAATTGCTACTGGAGATTATTTTATACAACCACCTTTGACCACACCAAAACCAGGTCATCACCCTAGGAAAGTGTTTTTGTTTACATTTTATAGAAATTATTATTATTACAGGAATTATTGACTTATGGTTTTGAATCCAAATGAAACTATGAGTGTTGAATAATGTTGTGCTCAGTTTGATGTACTAAATATGGCTTTGATTCAAAAACCTTCAAGACGGACTAATAAAAAGTGTTATTCTGCAGTATGACAATGCAATACCTTATAGTGCTAGTATGGTGCAAGAAAAAGTCGGAGTATTCCGTATTCTCCTGATGTTACACCATCAGATGACCATCTTTTTCGATCTGTGGAACATTTTCTTTGCGGAAAAAATTCTACTGCGACAGCAATCAAAACTGTGTGTCATGTTCGTCAGAGAGATGGTCGAAGATTATCTATAACGATGGAGATTTTATTAATTTTATTTAGCGTATGGTTTAGATGGATTTGAATCACGTATATTAAAAAAATTAATATACATTAAAATATAACACATAAACAGCTTACGTTGTAAAAGACTAAAAATATATAAAATATAATATAAAAATATACAAAATATAAAAAGACATAAAAAATACATAAAATAAAGTTCAGCATCAGATATATACCATACATTAAAATATAACACATAAACAGATTAAATTGTAAAAGACAAAAAAATACATATACAAGACACATCACAATAAGTGCATCAAATTCTGAAATCGAGGCCATTGATCCAGTGCAATACGGAGCCTGTGACTTCAAAGAAATCATTCATTTCACCACTATAGGCTGTAAAAGGATACCCAGCCACCATGAGGTGAAGGGTTTGGTGGGCTTCTCTAGTCACAAGTCGGCGACCTAGTCAGTCCCCATTTGTAGAAAGACTCACTGCATATGCCGTGAGACGTTCTTATTATGGAAAGTATCTTTCACTGTGGCGGGGAAGCTCCATTCCTGGTAAGGGTGCTGTAAGGTCGATTATGTGAGCCGCCTGACTAGGTCCCGAAATGTTCCGGAATTCCCTCCATTTAGCATTTAGAAATTTTCTCCGAGGAGTTGTTGTGTTAGCAGCAGTGCGGGGGATCTAAACTTCAGTCTCCGCAGGCTAACAGGTAAGTCATTGTGGATTGGGAGGTGGGAATTTGATAGTATTTTATTGTATTCTCTGACTAACATTTCCTCTCTGCTGATAATGGGAGGAGAAATGTTAGTCAGAGTAAGAAGCTGAGCTATAGGTGTGCTTTTTAAACAGCCATTGATTATTCTTATTTTCTCATTGAGTTTTGTGTCAATCATCTTTACGGGGCAGCTGTTTAGCCAGACTGGGGCTAAGTATTCAGCAACCGAGTAGACCAGGCTAAGGCCGAGGCTGCACTACGCCTAAACCGGAGTGGTTTTTAACCGCGTGATTTTGTGAGTCAAGAAAAGTAATACAAGCGGCCGCACTTGTGGTTTTTTTCCGCGACTGATTTTAAAACCGTGAAATACGACTCGCGGGTAAAAACCGCGCCACAATTTGTAAACAATAAATTTTAGTTAGCAATTTGTGTTGACATCTTCTTTTTCTATTTCTTAATATTAGATCATCAATACATATTGCTCTCTTGAAATCCATTTTCATACTGTAAAAATCGCGGGCAGTTTTGCGGTTTTTAATCGCAGTGTGTGCATCTCGAGTGGTTTCGCGGTTATATTGGTTAAAACAGCGTAGTGCGGCCTCGGCCTAAGAGCTGATGTTTTAAAGTTATATGCGCCCCACGTGGTGTCACAAAGTTTGTGAATTACATTATTTCTGGAGTTTATTTTACCTGCGGTATTTTCCAAATGTTTTTTTTATACGAAAGTGTTCGATCCATTGTTCCATTCGATCCGTCCTACGTATTTTGGATAAGGATTGTAACGTAGTGAGTTTTTACTGAAGTATACTTGGGGCTCCAGGCGTGCTTGTTTGTTACTGAGGTGGAAGATTAGGTTAGGTTTGGTTATAATTGAATGATGAATTGAAAGATGAAATATAATTGAACAGATGAAATTGAATTGAGATATTAATTCTTAAATAAAATGGCATTTTGTACTGTATGCAAAAAAGGACGTTACTTAAAGATACACCTGTTATTGTATAAATATGAGGAATTATTCATTCCAAAAGCCCACGTAAAAGGCATGTAGAAAATTGTTCTGCGGTAAATTAGTATAAATGTACTAATTTTCACTGAAACTTTTGGCGCTAATTTGGTGATATTTGGAAACTTGGCGATATTTTAAATGTATAAAACAATCAAAGATAACACTTTAATCAAAGAGTTGCATTCATTTTGTGTTGTAACCGAAATTTCTTGTACTGGATTGTTGGAAGATGGGATAAATTCGATCTTAGCGAACCCGCGAGTGGTACAGTGGTACAGTCAAAGTCAAATAATGTTTGGAAGTGGTTGAAGTCTAATCTCGTTCCGGTCAACTTTTGACATCTTCGGATCTTGAAAACAACGACAAAGTGAATAAAATGTTGATAAAACATTATTATTCAAGATTAAGAGAGGTGGTTTGGGATGTTTTTGGAAAAATTTAGTATTCAAACCACCTAAGAAGCTTCGTAATAGCACTTCGATATCGAAAAGAAACCAAAGAAACCACGTCAAAGTTAAAAGAAAACCAAATATATATGGACTGTTTTCTTTCACTATCGTGGTGCTGTTCACCTTGAATTCCATTCGGTTCCGTGAATTCCATGCGGTGGTGTTGTTCATCTTGTATTCACATCGACATTAAACAAACAATAATATATTGGCGTTATGATGTGTGTGAGAGAGAATGTTTACCGGAAAAAAAAGCAGATTTGTGGAGAAACAATCCTTGGATTTTGCACCAAATTAATGCGATATTCCACACATGCGAATTATTGACCACAAACTCAACAAATGTCATTGAGTCGTGACCGGTCTGATTTAACTCAAATTCTAATTAACACTTGGAGGAAGACGTTTTGAATCTACTGAAGCCATCAAATAGAATTCACAGAAGGAGCTCAAGGCCATGCTCAAAAGTGGCGATAAGAATATCACTAAAATGGAAGATGATGACAAATATAATAGGTTTAAATACCAGAAAATGTTGGGTCTTTATGTAAGGAACAAATTTTCAAATAAACAAAACATTTCCTTTCAATTCCAAAATAGTAGAGTTAAAGTACTCAAATGTACATCATTTGCTACTTTGTGAATGATCACGGTTTGGCTAAATAATGTTGACCACTTTTTAAAATCATATTACTCTACTGTTTAGAATCATGTGAAGTGATTTTTTGAGTATATAATGGTAAGAGTTTTCCATTAAGAGAATCACTGTTTAAAATGTCAATGTCACTCATAGGCTGCTGAGTTTAATAAATTGTATGAATTCAGCATGGAAAGGTATACGAATCAACAACGCGTATAAATTATTTGTAACTACCATCAAAAAGCAGTTGGAAGACGCCCCATTTTGGGGAAAATATGTTTTTCGACGAAGCACGTTTTTGACTTATAGGTTTGTGAACAAACATAATTGCAGGATTTGACCCGATGAAAATCAGTTTACTCAGGAGTTTTGGACTGAATTATAGGACCTTCTTTTTTTGAAGACGGTGATGGGTATCATTTTATTGTAAATAGATAACGGCTATAGGAATATACAAAATATCTTTGATCTGGACGGATAAATACATGTAGATATAAACAATGTTTTTTTTCAACAAAATGTTGGGGCTTGTTACACCATATCTCGACAGATAATCGATTTATTGAAAGAAAGTTACCTGGAAAAAGAAGGAAGTATTTCGCGATATGGTAATCTCAACTGGCCACTAACATCATGCGACCTCACGCCTTTAGATTATTGTTTGTGCATTTATGTTAAATCTGTGATTTCCGGAATTAAACAGAGAACAATTCTTGATTTTGAACGAAACATTCAGGGCACCATTTAAAAATCATGTGATCAAAATCGACCGAGACTGGTAAAATAAAACACATTTTTTCGCAATTTTAATATAAGTCTTTATAATCGCTTTCAAAATAGGCTTCATTTGATTCGATACATGCCAACGCTTGACCCAATCATTTATGCACTTGGAAAAGGCTTCAGTTGGAATGGCCTTCAGTTCCTACAGCCAATTCTTTTTAATATCCTCAATCGAGTCAAAACGCGTTTTACGGAGCGTATATTTGAGTTTGGAGAATAGAAAAAAGTCGCACGGAGCCATATCCGGCAAATACGGTGCAAGCCATCATTTTCTTCATATGTTTAGTCAAAAAAATCACGGACAATTAGAGCCGTATGCGATGGCGTGTTTCATGCCCAGAATATCAACCAAAATGTGTTAAGATGATCCATAAATGATGTTAAGATGATCTTCTGCTATCTCTCATGCCAACATGATGATTTTGAAGTACGATTTTTGAAATTTTCTCGATGTTATCGTCGTTAAAAGAGATTGATGGGCGGTTGGCATGGGACAAGTTTTCAATGATCTCGCGGATTTCACTAAATGCCCTATACCACTTAAATAGTCTGGTACTTGAGATAGCAGAATCCCCATAGGCTATCTGCAACATTTTTCATTCCAGAAATTCTATTGGAAACACAACTTTTCACACAAATTCATTAAAGAAAGAATTTGTGTGAAATTTTGTGTTTTCTATCCGTAGTAAAAATTGCCGAGTAACTTTTCGTGACACAAACAAACATCTGCGCGGTTTAAATGGCTCAGTTTCGGTCAGTTTTGATCACACTATGCGATATGGTGAATGAGTAATCAAAAATTGGGTGTCCAGAATGCATTTTACCAGACGAAAGAGAAGTGGATATTTGAACGACATTATTTTAAAAATATAATGCCATTATTTCGGGAGACTGCCCCATTAGTCTTGGGGACTGCCGATAGAAATGAAAACTTGAAACTTTGAAATAACTGTTTTTTTTGAATTTTTAAATTAATTATGGTATGAATATTAAAATTTCATTATATAATTAAATTCCAATACCAGTATTAGAAATATTCGAAAATAAATACTTTAATACTATAATGTTAAATGCTATAAATACTATAATAATAAATACTACAATGTTTTTGTTATTAATTTTTCTACATAAAAATATTAGCATATTAAGTACTTACTGTTGTACTGCGCAGTGATTCTATAATTAAGCAACTAAAATAATGATTATCTAAAACACAATTTAAACAATGCACAGTATACACAAATTAAACTTTTTACGTGGTCAATTTAACTTCACTTATTGCTACTACAGCATGCCAGTGACGCGAACTCACAAGATTTTACCCATTCAAAAAGAATCCAAGACGCACATGATACAGTCAAGTATATTCAATGTATTAGTGTATATATGCGTATACATGTACACAGGTCGCTGCGCGTCGCCAGTCTGGCGCAACACGTCACTAGCATGTCGGTGACGCGGACCCATAAATTTTGCCCCTATGAAAAATCATTCAACGCGGCTAAAGAAGTTTTCACTTCAATAAAAATTATCTAATTATCATTTGTAGGTATTGCGTCTCATTTTAAAATTCTTACGCTCTTATTGGTCAACCCTTTAATTTCTTCACCTCATATTTAGAAATTTTGTTTGTTTATGCGTAATACGTAATCTAAAAAATATTCTTCACTGTTAGATGCCATTTTTGGAATGACAACTATTCATTATCTCAAATGCTGACACTTTTTGTTACAATCAGTAAAATATTAACATTAAAAATTAAAAACCACAACTGTATGTAGACTAATAATTTAGTTAATATTATGATAATAATGTATAATAGGAATAGATGAACACCCGTATAACCAGATATTTGATCGTGACAGAAACCATAGCGGTAGATCGAAAACAGCATTTTTTCCGTTTATCTTTGCCATTTTATTCGCATATTTCAATTTTGAACGTTCTTATCAAATAAGAATCAGGACTTGGGGCTTTATATCAGTGGACGAACGCTCGGAGACAAAAAGAAATTGGAAATGAAACGGAAACACTCTGCGAAATTGCTCGCTCATATGTAAAATAATATTCTTTTCTTGTTTTCAGACAAATTTGATTTAGATTTTATTATCTTTTGGAGTGGCTGGTTGCTGGCATTTTTTTTTGGCGTGATTCTTTTTGACGACTCAAATATGAGCCGAATCTTCTGACCTGATTTATAAATATTTATGGATCTAATTTCGCTAACGTGAACAGTAGTTCAATTTTTCACATTGCTGTTAAAATATGAATAAAATGTAAAATTATACATATTAATGCATTTTATTATAAAATAATGATTATATAACTATTTAAATATGATAATTATAATCTGTTTGGTTAAACTATATTTCTTATCTAATTTTAGTGATTCTATTTCAGATTTGGGTTTTTTATAATGAAATTAACGTAATTTTTATCAAGTTTGTGTTTCTTGTATTTTATACATGCGCTTGATCATAAATATCCAATTTTATTATGAGCTATTTTGTTTTCAACTAAAAAGGCTCTGAAGCTCAACGTATTTGTCCAAAGTTCTTTGAGCTTCTCTATTTCTAGCATCAATTCTATTAATTTGCGTTTTTATTTTGTTTTAGTTTGTTGTTTGTCTAATTGTGCTTGAACGAATGAGCGTTTTATTTTCCTGAAATATTTTTTTCCTTTGTGAATTTCAAGCAATATAACATTTAAGTTCGATATAGGAATAGGATATAAGGAAAAAAACTATGTTTTTTGTGTTGATTAAAGACGAAAACTGAAGAAACCCTAAAAAAGAACCACGGGGAATCTGCTCCTTCACATTCCATAATTCGTAAGTGGTTTAATGAGTTTTGAGGTTTGGATGCCCCCCGATGCTCACTACTGAGAAAGTGGTAAATAAAGTCCATAATATCGCGTCGGCCGATGTCAGAGTAAAGGTCAGAAAGATTGTTGAGATGATAAACATCTCGGCTGGATGTGTACGGAATATTTTATGTGAAAATTTGGGGATGAGAAAGCTATCAACGCGATGGATGCCGTGTTTGCTCACTGTAAACTAAAAACGGAATTGAATCACCATTTCATATCGGTGTTGAAATATGTATAAGTGCAATCGGAAAAAGTTTCTGTGGAGATTCGTGGGTGTTGATGAGACTACGAATTGATGCTGCATCAACCCTATTCTCTGGACTTCCATATCTCCGACTCCTTTCTCTTTTCAAAAATAGAGAAATGACTAACCGGAAATAAATTTTTATTTTAAAATATATTTTACATTTCCTTCGATATGAGATATATTCTCAGTTTTTAAACGTATAATTTGTTAAAAAAAATAATAGAATGTATAATGTACAAGAATGAAATGTTCTGATCAATTCTAATAATTCTTAAATTAATTAATTAATTAATTAATTTCTAAGCATATTTGAATAATACTAACTTTTTAAGGGCAAACGATATAATTTTTTTGTTGAGTTGATATTTGTTGGCATGACAGAAATGCACATAAAGTGCCAAGTTCAATATTTATTGATTTTAATCTCTGTTTCATTTTCACCTCTCATTCATTTTAGGTATTAAAAACGATTAGGTATTAAAAGCGATTGTTCGAAAATTTGGCGATAATTAACACATATCTGAAAATGGATTTGGAATAGAACGATTGTTTCAAACCAATTCAAATGCTATGATGAACAATCAATGATATAGCCTTCAAAATATTGGATTTCATTCATTATTACTAAGTGGCACAACTAGTACAATTTTCGAAAATAATAGTTCTATATATACATCTGTAATTCATTAATAATATTAATTTTAGACCAATAGAAAAATTATAACTTTGGATTTATTTGACTTTATAATAAACGGATGTATCATATAAACAGAAAACTTTGATTTTCGATGTGAGTTTAAAATAAAATTAAAATGAAAATTTTTCCCAATGTCGCTCGGCTTAAACCATACATTATTTACAATACATAAAGTTTTACGGGGTTGTTTTGTCCTTGTATTTTTAGGAGCATATGTGCCAATATACAGTCAGTATCCGAACAGTAATACTTCGGTTTTTATTGCAGGACTGCTGAATAGTCCTGCAGTAACGCAGGGAAAGGAAATAACATAAAGAAAGCAAATCCGCGCTGTTTGGATTTTTATAGCTCATTTTCAGTATCATCAGGATAAAGTTAAGACAGGGCGTGAAATATGATAGCGAGTGGACCAATAAAAGGGACATAAAGGAAGCTAGAGGGAAAGAATGTTTATTAGCTGTCCTATATATACATTTTTTCTGAACATGGCTAAAAAATCGCATTAATATGACATACATAATATGCGAGAAAAAAACACATTACCCAGTAAAACTACATATTCTAAAATGAAAATTTATACAATTTAAAAAATTGATAAAAAGAGGTTAGAGCATTACTTTTTTTATTATTTTTGATCAGTTTATTTTGGTTACTTACTTAGTAAAAGTTACGAAGATATGATCGTTTGGTTATACGAAATATCTAGCCGAAATATCGAATCTTAAAGGACAGGAAAAATCGTAGATCGTAGATGATCAAGAAGAACGACAGACTAGAAAGATCGGGGACTGATGTTGCTTTCTCACTTTTTCTTATAGTTGGCTTCTCTCTTTTTGATCTTCCTACCGTCTAAGGTCACTGTGCAGTGGTATTTAGTATATTGGAATGGTATAGTCTACAAACAAATTGGGATAAATTATGAAAACATTTTTATTTATTGATCTACTATGCTCGTAGAAGAATCAGCTATCGAAGTGAGGAAATCTTAATGAAGCCTTAAAACCAGTTACTTTAGTATAACTTCCAGAGTCGATTAGCACCATATTCCAATAAGAGAAAACATATTCCCAAGCTGCAAAATGTGTTCATTCTTATAGAGCGATAATCAGTGGCCTTATAGAAGGATAATTCCGAAATAATAGTACTATTATATATATTTCTATATTACTTAGGAAGAAGAATCTTCAAACCAATATTCATATGTGGTATTGAAAGTATGGTAACAGCATTACAAAAAAATACAAGCGATGAAAATTAAATACCTAAAAGCAATTCAAGAAACAAAAAAAGGCGGTACCAATGATTAATTTAAACAAAATTTAAAACTGATTAGTCACACGAACTTATCCTTTCTTTTTTGGCCATTTTCTTTTGGGGCAATATAAAAAATCTGGTTTATAAATCTGAAATAAGCGATGAAAATGATTTGCCACAACTTATTTTTGTTGTTGCCGACAAGATTAAAATATGCCAGCACTTCAACGTGTTCGGAAAAACTGCTTAAAACGTAATCAGGCTTGCATAGACATTTTGAACATTTAATTTAATTAAACAATTAATTACGTGTTTCTTAATATTAGTAATTTCAACTCTCACATTAAATAACGATAATGTGTACGTTTTTTTTGTGTCAAAACAAACTAAACTTATGTTGAATCGTATGGAATGACTGGCTATAAAAATCTTTTATTAAAAAACATTTTATTAAAAAAAATACCTTAAGAGAGATTTAATTAAAAAGCGAAATTCCATTCGAGGCCAAAATTTGGTATCGAGATAACTACAACGGTGTGACGTCAATTCAATATATATACACGAACACATGTATAATAGTTTGAAATATTCAAACATTTCATTTATTTATTGATATTAACTTTGTTCTTTCAGTCGTTTACGCAATCATCATTTTATTACAACTCTTACTGGGATCAAATAAAACTCGACACCAAATGACCAATGTGCCTAAAATTACAATATACCAATTGCCTTCCAAAAAAAAAAATTAAAAATAAAAGACAACTTTCAATAAAACTAATAATCAGTATTTTCTTCATGGGTCTGTATACATGTCTGTAGGCGATTTACCATGCTATCGATTAAATGAACTAATGGGCATTACCTCCCATTTTATACTAGCAGCATCTTTTAGTTCTCGCAGGGTAAGAGGAGGATTGTTTCGTTTCTTGATGTCTGACATTCATGTTCATTGACAATGGCATTCATATTCATGCCACCTGAACTTGGTTGTTCTCTCCTGTTTAAGAACATGTTGTACTGTTGCTGTTCGATGAGGAGGTGCGTTGTCATTCATGAAAACAAATCTGTTACCTACTGCGTCTCGGAACAGGCGCACAACTGGATTTGAAACTTCCTCGATGTACACAGCACACTGACTTTTCCCTCCAGAACCAGTAAAGGTGTCCGTGTACCCTTCATAATAGCACCCCACAATATCACTCTCCCACCTTCAAATAGCATGCGTGGTTGAGGTGTTTCTAGTCTGGCTTGTCGACCTAAGGCTCTCCAAAGTAATCTTCTTCGTTAATTCAGAAATCAACCCAATTCTCATCCCATTCAACATCACGTTATTCCAGTTTGGACTATGATCCACCATTTGTCGAGCCCATTTCAATCTTGTATTTTTTTTGTTGAAGGGTTAGTTTGAGAATACCTAAAAGTCTTCTGCGATGAAAATTTACCGCTTTCAGTCTGCGTGATATCGTTTGCGGTAAAATATTTACCCTTTCAAGCTCTCTTGGTATACTACTTGTAGATTCCAGACGATTTTTTGAAGCTATTATTGATATTTGCTGGTCATTGGTATTTGCAGCTGTTGTACATCGTTATTTACCACTTCTGGGGCGATCCTTTACGTCATTTGTCTCTTGGAATTTTTTATGAATTTTTGATATAGCACTTTCGGAAACTTCTACAATTTCCGTGATATCACTTTGATTAAAGCTCTTTTGTAACAAAGCAATTACTTTTGTTTTAAAGACGCATCAAATGTTCGCCTGTTTTATAAATTACAAAACGTACTAGAGCGGGTTTGCGTCACAAAAAGAATGTTATAAACCGATTGAAATAAAATATGAAATTAATATATATTAAATGCACATTAATCAATATATATAATTTTTGTATTTCGGAATCAAATTTATATGACGTGTTCAATCAAATACTACTAAAATATCTCGATGTCTTACCCAAAGTATAAAATATTTTAAAACCATATATACTATGTTTAGGATAGTACAGTAGTAGTCAAATTATTTCAATGAAAAAACTTGACATCTGGAATCCAATTTAGCCTCCCGTCTGTTCAAGTTTCAAAAATCCGAATAAGCTCCTTAGGTCAGAATGTACTCGGGTCAGCAGCTTATCATCCTATCCCGACCCTAAAGGAAATAAGCCCAAGATGCGAAGGAAATTCACTGGACTACTCCTGGAATAAGCTTGACGTATAGCCCAGGTTCCCTTCTAGCGAAATTATAGAGCTGGAGTCGCAATAATCCCCACAAATATATACTAGAAAATACATATGATATAAGTATGACGATATAGGATTCTATGTTTTATTAATATAAAAAAGAAAAAAGATTTCTTTGGGGAGAAAATAAGATTACAATACTAGTATATATATATATATATATATATATATATATATATATATATATATATATATATATATATATATATATATATATAGACACACACACACACACACACACACACACACACACACACACACACACACACACATATATATAAATATATATATATATATATATATATATATATATATATATATATATATATATATATATATATATATATATAGATATATATATATATATATATATATATATATATATATATATATATATATATATATATCTCTGCTCTCAAGTTTTGATTCCGACTTGGACACATCGAGTCGGGAACTTTTGCAAAACTTCAACAGGCCTATCAAAACAGTGTTTTGTTCAGGACCAATATTTTCAGATAGTTTGAGGCATTCTCAAAAGGCCTAGACTTGATTGAAGACGAATCTCTGAAGCCCGGCCTTCAACTATAAGAAGTGATAAAAAAATATCGACAGAATTCGTAATATTATGCGTTTTGACCGTCCGTTGACAGTCAGAATAATCGGAAAAGAATTGAATTGACTCACACAACCGTTTATTAGATTTTGACCAAAAATTGGGATTGCAGAAAATCTGCCTGAGAATTGTTCTGAAAAACCTTTCCCAGGATCAAAAAGATATTAAGAAGGAAACAGGTCCTGACTTTATGTGATGGATTAAAAACGACTCATTTTCTCCAGCGCATCACTGAAGAAAAATCCAGTTCCTAAAAAGAATTGCTACAGACTCCAAATAACTCCAGAGGGTTCAAACTCGTATTGAATATGCATCAGATGGCGGCCTACCTTCCCTCCAAAGGGGAAAACAGTTGCCAGAAACAGTTTAAAAGGGAATAACGTTTGGAGATCTCGTGCATGGTACTGAAGGCATTGTCTTGTATCTAAATTATGACAACTTGTCAACGACAATCATTTTGTTCATTGTTTATCCAGTTCAAATGAAAAAAATAAAGAAGAAAAGGAGCAGAAAATGTATAAAAGTCGATTTCTGTGTTCATACAAGAACATGTTGATGATGAGCGCCTGAATTAACTAAATTTCAAAGTAAAATTTTAATAACATTTGAAGGAACCTTTTATTGTCCTAAAAAGGGAATTAAATCGACCGATATTTAATCAATCGATTATTGACCATCCGGCATATAAATGAGCTGTAAATAAAAAAATCATTAAAGCGACGAAAAGTTACAGTGAATAAAATAGTAATTCCTGGTGTGTAGCTTAGGCAGAATAAGATTATTTTGGGATTAGAATTAGTTTTTAATCGCTGCCTTAAATATACAAAGTTGAAAAGTGATTATATTGACTAAAGCAGTATTACTTTGAAACCATATCTTCTCTGAGTCAGACCTACTATATTCAACACACTCTCGTATAATACAGAATTATATTGACTTCAGAAATATATTTTTAAATTTGCAATTATTCATGAATGTCTTTAAATAAACACACTCTAAATTCGAATATCGTTGATCCAGACAGTTTGCTAATATTTATAGTGTACTTACGCAGAACAAAACCTAACTAGATGGTCTTCAATCTCGTAGATAGCCACAACCTTAAATTGTTTTGACAAAAACTTTATCACTGAAAATTATTATATAGAAATAGGGAGAAACTTCTTTTTCTCTTATTTAGATTATTCCGAGGACACTGGGAAAATTTGCAGAATTTAAAAAAAAATCTTGCGTGCGATAAGTATCTCACCGGTCTGACCTGCCCGCCATTTATTGTGTAACACGTGGGACCATCATTTAGAAGTAAAGAAATTTAAATATATAATAAAAAATATATAATAAAATATATATATATATATATATATATATATATATATATATATATATATATATATATATATATATATATATATATATATATATATATATATATATATATATATACGCAAACTCCGTTATCTACAGTTAAAGATATTGTGACGAAGCCAATTAAAGCCAAAAAGTCGGTAGTGATTCTGGTAAAAGCAAATGTGTTGACGACAAAGACTTAATTCGAAGCAAAATTTAGCTATGTATGAAGAGCAAACTATGCCTACATTGCATTTATTGCAACAGCGACTAGACAAAGATGAAACCAACGTTCTTTGCAGCAGAATTAGTCTCCGCAGAATATTATCTCAAATGGGTTTTGCATATCGGACCATTAATAAAAGAGAAATTTTTGGTTTGACTACTTAAACTCTATAAAAAAAATACATATTAGAAAATCGTCCTATTATCTACCTTGATGAAACATGGTTCGATACACATGAGACGCCAACAAAAGGATGGGTAGATACTTCAAGAAAATGCCAAACCAAAGCCCCAGCGAACAAGGGAAAATAATTACAATTTTACATGCTGGTTCAGAGGATGGATGGATGTCCTCCAAAAATATTAAACATTCATCTTTGGACTACCATGACGACACCACAGGAGAACTTTTTGAAGATTGGTTTATAAATAGCCTTTTGCCCAATTTGCCTATGGAAAGCGTAATTGTAATGGACAATGCTAGTTATCATAACCGCCAAAAAATAAAGTTCCTAATGCAAATAATACTAAAATGGAAATTCAGAACTACATGTTAACAAACGATATATAACAATACTTCGAAAATACGTATAAAAAATGTGATTTTCTAGAAATATTAAAGATGTTATTAAAGATGTATTAAATATTGCTGCCAATACGGGACATACAGTTTTACGCCTTCCTCCGTATCACTGTATTTTTATTCCAATTGAGCATATGTGGCATCAGATAAAATCCAATGTTAGAGCAGAAAACATTTCTCCAGCTTTAAGTGCAAGTGCTGCAATATTAATTAGGAAGGTTGTAGATAGCATTCCCAAAAAAGTTGGATAAATTTGATTAACCATGTTATTAAAATAGAAGATTCCTGTGTATCATTTACTAATAATATAGAACCACTTATTATTGATGTATATCAAAGTGACAGTGAGAACGAAACTGAATTAAATGTATAATTAAATTTAAGTTATAATTTTTATTGTACTAATAGATATTTTTTTTAGAGACGGACTATACACTAAAAATTGTTATGGATATTTATTTTAGACCGTTTTTAAATGAAAATAACGAAAGCAGTGTTTACTGATAAGACAAGTTATTCGATTTTAACACATCTCTTTGATATTGGTATTTAGACATTATTTCAACAGGGCTTTAATCAAAGTGATATCGCGAAAATTGTAGATGTTTCCGAAAGTGCTGTATCGAAAAATTATAAAAAATATACGTACCACTTAGTCATTTCATGGTCTATAGCGATTTTTTACATGAAACGGATTTTTTTAGAGCATTCTGAAAATGAGTGACGATAATTTATCAAAAACTCGTTAATTGAAATCGCTGTGTAGCAAAGCACATTGTCGTGATGTTGTACCTAGATGTTTTTGATTTTCGGTCTGATACGAATGAGCCTCTTTCTAAGCCTTCCTTGAAATTGTCACTCATTTTCAGAAAGCGCAGAAATATCCGGTTACGAAAAGAATTGCTACGGACGGATAATAGCCTGCCTCATCTTCAAATGGAAAGCCAACAGTGTTGCCAGTTCCAATGCTACACTGTCAGTCTCATTACTTTATTTACATACCTTGTATCAAGCAGTCGTTTAGGGCAGACTTTTATAGTATTTTATTATTATGAAAATAAAGGCATATTAACACATTTTGATTCGATGAAACTATAATTTTGTTATTAATAACAATTAATCATTATAAATATAATTCCTGCTATTATTTTATGTAATTCGATTCTTATTCAGAAAGCAGTTTGTTATAAAGATTATACACATCTTCCTCTCTTTCATTATATATTTTTCTTAATTTTTAGCACTTTGGTTCTGGAATACACTAGTTAATAATATTTTTAACATGTCTAGACGTTTTTTACGAAAGATTGAATTTATATTATTTATTAAAATTTTATATAAAGTACTTTCTACTTGAATATTGACTTTTATATACTTACCCTCCATTTTCTCACTACTTAAAAACCTATAACTAGGTACTCTCGAGTCTCACATACTGTTATACTTGTAACTGTTCTACTTAAACTAAATCTGATGCCTATCTAGGTAACCGACCCACTACAATCCCAATGTCCCATTCCGGTATCGGTAATGACATCTGCACATCGGCTGTATAGGTGTATAGTCAGGCACATCATCCCTTTTTTTAACCCTTTGGAATCCCGTCGCGAGAGAAAATACACCAAATAAAGCCAGACACTCCATTTGGCCACAATGCCCTTATAGATCCGATTACATTTTTTCAGCCTGCTCTCGATGTATAGCGGAAAAAATTTTTTTAGCAAATATAAAACGAAATGAGTATTTTTTAATAGACTTTTTCAAAATGAATTATTTCATATGTTAAAAATATGAATCATCAAATAAATCATGAAACACGATGTTAAGAATGGTAAATGATAAAAGAAAAATCAATAAGAAAGGTTTAATCCTCACCTCATTTTTTCGTTATTTCTAATAATTCCTCCTGTTGTTTCTGCTCTTTCTTTTAACTGAGTTTAGTTAGGTTATTCTATGTTCCAGTCTAAACAGTTTTAAAGTACTAAAATGCCAAGGATTTGAAGGTACTCAAACTTACTAACTCAAAAGTACTAATCAGCTAAGCGTTTTGAAAGGTGTCTTATCTTGACTGCAAGGATAATTTGTTAATTTTTTTTTCTTGAAGAAGAAATAATGACATTTTATCTTAAAAATACTGCCGTTCAAATGTCTGCCTCGGTTTTGCCTGGTGGAATGCATTCTGGATACTCAATTTTAGAATGCTATTTCACACATATCGCGTGGTATATTTTTAATGGTGGCCTGAATGTTTCGTTTAAGGTCAAGAATTTTTCGCAACTTATTTCTAAAAATCAGAGGTTTACCATAACCGCACAAAAAATAATCCAAGGGCGTGATATCGCATGATCTTGGTGGCCAGTTAACATTACCATTTTGCGAAATAACGCGTCTAAGAAACTTTTCGCGCAATAAATAGATTTTTTGGCGAGATGCGTGACAAGTCGTATCGCACCATCTTGTTCAACGAAAACATTCCTTATTTATCAGTGCAGGCCAGAGATATTGTGTTAACATATAAATATAGCGTTCACTTGAACTTGAACTTCAATTTGATTTCGATTATCGTCTTCAAAAAAATAAGGTCCTGTCACCCTTCAGCCTAAAAACCTCACCAAACAGTGACTTTCTGCAGGTATGTTTGTTTACAAACCTAATAAGCAAGAAGTGCGCTTAATGGGTTTGACACAATGGATTTCGTTAGGATAGTTGATCACAACAATTCTATCACGTCATACTTTTACAAAGTTATTCTGTTAATATTAAAAAGTAATTAAATATACTAAATCATGTAAAATAATGTGATCCAATAAATTTTAAATATTTTTAACACTTTAGTATAATTAACAGTCTTCATGAGAAAATTATAACGTTTATGGTTAGAGTCATTGTTTAGGTATTTGGATTTTTTGATTTCCTTACAAATTATCCATGTTACGTTATAACACAAAGTTCCGCCACTGCTCAACCGAGTGAGAACTGCTAATTATGCATGCATTGATTGTTGGTATATTATAAACACGCCACATATTTTACAAACCTGCCTTCCATTGCACTCTACAAATATTGGTTGGTAAATAAATTTATTCTGTTTATATTTTGGTACACATTCACTCCGTTTACATTCTCTCTCATTTTTTGCGGTACTATGCGTATCTGAAAGAC
Source organism: Cosmopolites sordidus (assembly GCA_031761425.1). Taxonomy (NCBI): domain Eukaryota; kingdom Metazoa; phylum Arthropoda; class Insecta; order Coleoptera; family Curculionidae; genus Cosmopolites; species Cosmopolites sordidus. The sequence continues at coordinate 332,624 of JARFXV010001395.1, forward strand.
TATGTTAAACATAAATCTCAGTAACTGTACGTTTGGTTAATACCAGTTTTGCGTCTTTGCGTAACTGTGAAAATCTAAACAAAAAATTTGTATTATCGTCTTATTTTGTTTTATTATTAAAAAAAAACAAAGGAACTGCCGAAGCTCTTATAAAGATTTCGATATACAGCCCCATCCCCATATGAATCCCCATATGGAGATGATGCTGTAACAGAACGGGTATGCCAAATGTGGTTTCTTAAAGTCCATTATGAATGAATTTTTGATGTTAGCACCACACTCCGATCATCTGATATTGAATCAGGGATGTTGTCTCAAGGATGTGTTGCACTCATAGATGCACAGAAAACTATTTGCTACTGTTAGAATATTTCTCAGAATATTTGGGTGCTGCATATATTAACCGAGACCAAGTTGACTATCCGCATACCCATCTACTCGCTACGAAAATACCGATCAAAATACTCAATTTTGCGTAGTTACGTGATGAATAAAATAAATTGCCTGTAATAATAGAGAGCGTTAAAGATCATGAGAAACAGTAGCGATGATTATATACAAAAAATCATAATCTTCTAAAGATGATATTATAATGATGATATCTATTGTGAACTATTAGCTTCAGCTATGGCGGTTGCTTCAAGCTTGTACTGTCAGTCATCATTCACTACTATTAAACATCTACAGAAAATGATAAAGATTGGTCATCACGATTCTGAAAAATGGAAAACTTTTCAGGGGAGTATTAATAAATATCTCGATAGATTTTTTGTTAATCAGCCTTAAATGTATTACGAAAACCGAATAATGAAGATGATAAAAAGATGACAAGAGTTCGTAGTAGCAATGGTCCATTTATATTTTTTTAGAATGTATAGTACATGATAGTATAAGAGCTGTATAAATAAAGTAATGAGATTGATGGCATATCGTTCTATCTAGCAACACCGTTGGCTTCTCTTTTGGAGAGGAGATAGGCAACATCTGATGCATTTTTAGTAAGGGTTTGCATTAATTTCCTAAACCGGTTTTCTAGTGCGTTTCGGAAATGAGTGATAATAATTTCGAGTAACGGTGCGCTACGAAGTTTTTGTTTCAGATTTAGGCATAACAGAAACTTTAACAGGCCTATGGAAACCGTGTAAAAACTATGTGAAATAGCATAGATTTTCTTCATCCTCAATTTATTGGTCAAAATCTGATAAACAGTTGTGTGAGTCAAATTCAGCTCTTCCCCCGATCATTCTAACCATCAACCCTTGATTAAAATCCACAATATATGAGGGCTGCTATTTATGTATTCGAAATTGGAAACAATCTTGTTGCTAAGCTCCATTTGACATATACATCGTAAAGTTTGATATTGTTGACTGTATCGTGCTCAGAACGTTTTGTCATACGGGCGCTATTTGTGCTGTTTAGCGGTTTGAAAATTTTACCTCGGTCAAAAAATTGAATTAACTCGTGAACATTTTCGTGTGATGATGTACTACGAGTTTCCACGTGGATTATCTCAACAACAGTGAATTGATCAACTTACTTCGACTTTTGGGGATGAAGCACCACCTAAATTCACTGTGTATAACTGGTTTAGTGAATTCAATCGTAGCTATCGTTCGCTCACGGACGAATTTAAAGAAGGTCGTCCAAAATCGGTTGTTTTGCCAGAAAATATCGATACTGTACGTCAACTGATAAAGCAAGATCGTCATGTGACATACCGTGAGATTGAGGCATCCCTGCGCATTAGTATCACAAGCATACACAAGATTTTATATGAACATTTAGCCCTGAAAAAGATTTGCACGCGTTGGATTCCTCATAATTTAACACTCGCTCAAAAAAGGCTCGTATCGATTAGTGAAAAGAAATGCTCAAAAAATACAATCGTGATGCATTAAAAGTCGGATATAATATCTAGATAGTTGAGGAATTTTGAATCTATGCGTATGAGCTCGAAAGTAAACAGCAGTCGGCTGTATGGGTCTGTCAAAATGAGCCAAACCTAACAAAAGTTCTTCGCGCTAGAAGCATTTCGAAGCAAATGGTTTTTTGTGGATAAATTGGCATGTAGCTACAGTGCCACTAGATAATCGTAGAACGGCCAATTCTGAATGGTCCACAACCATTTGTTTGCCAGAAGTTGCAGGACGCAGGGTCGTTCTTTACCATGACAACACGAGCTTTTACACATCGGACCGAACAACTCAATATTTGGCCGGTCAAAACATCGAATTGATGGGTCATCCGCCGTACTATCCTGATTTGGCACCCAATGATTTCTTTTTGTTCCCGTGCGTGAAGTATAAACTACGTGGTCGACGATTTTCGATGCTATAAGAAGCGGTTGATGCTTTCAAAATGCATGTTTTGGAGATACCCAATCGGAATGGAAAAAGTGCTATGAAAATTAATTGAAAAATATGCAAAAGTATATCGATCATCGTAGAGAATATTTTGAAAAACAATAAAACAGTGATAAATATTTGTTTTTATTTATTATTCCGGATACATAATTGGCAACCCTCGTACCAAATCTCACCTAAAAACCTATGCCAAAGTACTATTTCCATAAATCTGTTGAACTTTTGCACAAGTTTTCGTTGCATTGTGCTAAACTCTGGAAGAAAACTTTATAGCGCACCGTTGTTCGAAAATTTTGTCACTTATTTTCAAAAAGGTACTAGAAAAATCCGGTTCACAAAAAGACTAAAGCAAGAGATTCAAGGGAGTTCAAACTCGTACTGAAAATACATCAGATGTTGCACACAATTGATCAGAGCATTAGGCAAAGTATCCTTTAATTTGATTCTGAGCCACGAGAATTTTCTAGATAAGTCACTTCTTGTCCGGTAATAAATGGACAGGAATGTGTTCGTCTTTGAATGAAAGTTAAACTTAAAATAGAATATATATATATATATATATATATATATATATATATATATATATATATATATATATATATATATATATATATACCTTCAAAGTGAAGTGATATCACTCTTCAAATGAGATTTTGGCGAAACGTCGCGACTCTTCACATAATCAACGGATCACTAACAGTATTTTCCAGCTATTTGAGCTTCGGCTGGGAAAGTTACGGAGTATTGGTTTTATTTCGAGTAACCCAGTTTGGATATGATTTAACTATGTTATTAAATCAATTTTTTGAAGTTTTTATTATTAAATCCATGTGATTTATTATTATTGATGCTAAATAGATCGGCATGGTACTTTAAAAAGTTTTTTAGATCTTTCTTTGTATTTATAAACTGTATTAGTAAAATTCAATATTTATAATGACTATATCTAATACAGATATTTAATTAACATTGTCCATAAATACATATTTTGGTTTCTCAAAAACTAGCATGTCTAAAATTGTTTACTTAAACAATTTCCAAAAGAATTATCCTCTAACAAATGTGTATGCATAGTTGAATATCTATAAAGTATGGTGCTAATTGATCCTCCGGCAAAAAATAACATCTTCGAAGAGAAGTATTACGCTTGATTTCTATTAACCCTGGATTAGAAACACACTTGAATTAGTTCTTCCTAATTCGCGTACCACTACGTAATAAGTACTCCGAATCCATTTTCCTTCCTTGTAAATTTTAAAAGGACAATAAAACTATAAATAATAAAACTTTATTTTGCAATCGTATATAATGTAGAAGAATTAACATTAGAAAAAGTTTTATGGTTTTTATAGACTATGGAAATCACTTTAAACTAAAGGTTAAAATTTTTCAACTAAATATATCGAAAAATTAATTAAAAAAAATGTATTACTCCTTTGTCTTATACTTGTATTTTATAGACTAGAAAAATCGCAATTTTACATATAACAATTTTTAAAATTTGGTGATATATAATTTGAAACCAACCTTGTATATGCAAATTCAAGGCCACGAGACGATCCATCTCCTACGGTGTTTTGGATAGGACTAACCAGTACTAGAATAATGGGGGTAACAAAAGGAAACAGACGCTTAGGGTATACTTTTATTGTCCTTTTAAAATTTACAAGGAAGGAAAATGGATTCGGAGTACTTATTACGTAGCGGTATGCGAATTAGGAAGAACTAATTCAAGTGTGTTTCTAATCCAGGGTTAACAGAAATCAAGCGTAATACTTCTCTTCGAAGATGTTATTTTTTGCCGGAGGATCAATTAGCACCATACTTTATAGATATTCAACTATGCATACACATTTGTTAGAGGATAATTATTTTGGAAATTGTTTAATTAAACAATTTTAGATATGCTAGTTTTTGAGAAACCAAAATATATATTTATGGACAATGTTAATTAAATATCTATATTAGATATAGTCATTATAAATATTGAATTTTACTAATACAGTTTATAAATATAAAGAAAGATCTAAAAAAACTTTTTAAAGTACCCTGCCGATCTATTTAGCACCAATAATAATAAATCACATGGATTTAATAATAAAAACTTCAAAAAATTGATTTAATAACATAGTTAAATCATATCCAAACTGGGTTACTCGAAATAAAACCAATACTCCGTAACTTTCCCAGCCGAAGCTCAAATAGCTGGAAAATACTGTTAGTGAACATGCCTGAAGGGGTCAGTAATATATAACTATAATATAGCAGGTATAAAATTGATATAAAAGATCAAGAAGTTTCGCCCTAAAATGATCAAAATAAAAAAAAGGGGAAAGTGTAGCGAAAGGTAATACAAAAAATAACGGGGACTTACAGGTAGAGGCCTAAAATCGTGAGAAAAAAAAAATCTTTGCAGAACTTCTAGTAATGTATACACAATCTATCCAATGTAAAAATATAATTGGTTGAATTTTTGCATTGTCAGTAGTATCATAGCAACTATGCATCATTTGCATAGTCAGTAGTATCAGTAGTGTCATATTTGAAGGTTTTACGTAATTACACATACACACCTACAGTGTCGGTTTAAAGTTTGTTTTTAAGTAGTTTACTAACAAGTAAGTTTATTAACATTATTGAATTGATTTCAATGAAACAGAGATTGCAATTGCCTATAAATTATTCAGGCCATTCTGTCGTATACAGATCACATTTTAGTTGCTATTATTCTACATAATTTGTTTGATTATCCTTTTCACAGCTAAGATAAATAGTTTGGATGGAATGGTACCACTTAGATGAATATATTTTTCAAAGGAGATGTGCTTTTTTATTTTAGCCTATTTTTTAACAAAAACGTTAAAATCAGTGAAATAAGTCGCGTAATTTAGTCAATTTTATGACATTATAAAACATACTTCAAAGCGAGTGACGTTACTTGTGACATTTGTAAAGTAGAGGGGAAAGGTGCCCTATCAATTAAAACCGCTTAGTACTGGTTCAGAAAGTTCCAGGAAGGAGACATGTGTCTTGAAGACAGGGAAATATTATGTCGTCCAGGGTCCTTTGATGTCGATGTTTTAAGAGCAGCTGAGACTGTAGATCCTGGAACAAGTACTAGGAAACTTTCCGAGGAATTAAGGGTATGTCCCATTACAGTTAATTGGCATTTGCATTGCATATGAATAGTGGCAAAGTTTAAATAGTAAATAACTAAGTACCTCAAAAATACAAGTACTTTTGTTATACCATAGTACTTAGATTTAATTGTTATATTCTGTGGTTTTCTCTAGTAAAGTTTTAATTCTAATTATATTTAATAATATAAGACTAGTTTCTAATAATATACAACTAGTCTATAGAGATATTACTTTATTAAGCTCTCTCTTGCTTTATTGGCAGGAATTAACCTAACTTATCCATGGAGGAAAATTTATTTGTTATAGTTCTTAGATAAAAAATCTGTCATTTATATGAGAATGTCTTCAGCACATTTTAATATGCTTCTTTGTTGTCTTCGAGCGCCTCCGGTTGTTGAAAAATTATTTGTAGTTCGTAGTTTTTTTCCTCCAACTGTAGAGTTTTCCATGCTCCGAATATGAATTTGAACTATACGTATACATTTAGGATGTCCTAATTTATCGGTTTAATTTTCTGTTAAATCTCTTATAGGTGGTCATTTGATTTATTGTTGTAATATTATACCAGTTATGCGATATATATTTTTTGGGGGTGAATGTTACAATATTTGAGTTTTGCTATTAGAGGCTAATTTTTACTTTCCCCAAATCCCACGAGGTAAACGATCTTCAACTTATTTTGAAATACAGTTTATACTTAACATCTGAAGAAGCCACTGTGTTGGCGAAACCTGTCAGAATAATATAATTCAATGAAAATCGTATACTGTAGTTTTATTTAAAAGTAATTTTTAACTTATTCGTTTTAAATTGATTTTACTTATTCGTAAAATATTAAAAAATATCATTGAAATTGCCTTTCGTCGGAAGGATATTATACAGGATATTATATATAAACTAGCCGTTAATTTTCCAGCAGAAAAGACTAGGCTGTAACAAAAGTATTTGCGTTTTTGAGGTACTTAGTTATTCACTGTTTAAAAAATTTATAGCTTGAGGTTATTTTTCGAAATATAGGTTGTTGTTTTATTGACTCGACTTTCGATGATGATGACTTATGAGATTCAATTCCTCTTAGGAACTACCATAAGTCTTTGGAGTCGAAAAACTCTTACCTCTTATTCTGTCCTGAATGTATTTCCTCACAAAAAGCGTAATCCGACGAAGCGAGGTCGGGGCTGTATGTCGGATGAGGGAGAAGTTCAATATCCAATTCGTTTGTTGTTCAATATTCAATTCAACGTTTGAGGTGATCAGATGTAAAATGTGGGGACTGGCGGAGGAGGACTTTTCTACGGTTGACCAAAGCTGGATATTTTTGGGTTAGAACAGCATGTACAGCATGTACAAGTTGGGTTCAGTAGAGTTATGAATTTATCTCCGTACTGTTAAAAACGACTCAAAGTGAATTTAAGACTCACGTCTCCCTCTCGAAACTTTTTGAACGAGAGTTTAGCGGTGTGGATTGATACGGCATCTTTCCCTCTACTTTGCAAATCTCACGAGCGGCGTCAGTTGCTTTAAAGTCTTTTTAAAATAATGTCTTAAAATTGCCTTAATTTTGCGACTTATTTCACTAATTTTAACGTTTTTGTGGAATCGTTTTAATACCGAAAAACACTAATTGTTTCTTCTATAATAATAAGTTTCTTATATATATATATATATATATATATATATATATATATATATATATATATATATATATATATATATATATATATATATATATATATATATATATATATATATATATATATATATATTATATTATATAATATAACCGATTATCTGTGTTAAATTCACCGTTGTGATTACAAAATCGCTAAAAATTATTTCGCAATATCTTCTACATTTTGTTTTAGTGCTTTCAAATATATTCGAATCCGCATGGGTTTCTGCTCCAAGTTGAGTGTAGTATATTGTAGTAGTTTAATGCATTTTTCATTTAAGTTTAATAACAGTAATTTTTAAAATAAATTACTATATTGTTATAATACTTATGCTCACTTTATACTGAACATAGCATTGTATGTGTCACATTTACATTGGAAACAGTGTTGCCATTATTACGTTTCAGAATTCTGACATTCTTATTGAAGTTTTTTTATAATCAATTAACACCAACAATACGATTCTTTTGTGGTTAATGTGACTTATAAAAAAATGTTTCTATTGAAACTTTGCAGTAGTCTTATATTTAAGAGTTATCTATATAACCATATAGGAAGAATATTCTTTAAAAAAATTGCCAGATATATTGAGTTTTTCGCACATTTAAAAACATTTTTTATATATCGAAAAGTCGAAACATTAAGGAACAGAATGTTTCATGTTAATATAAGGAAAATATTTTACTTCCCCAATTCTTAACTTATCAAAATAAATATATGAAAATTCCCAAAACCAAAACACAACGCAGAATGAATATCTAGGCAAAAATAAACCTGAACTTCGTCGAATATCCTCGGAATATATATTTAGAAAACAGGGATTCCTAAAACAAACTCCTTGAGGGATGGTCGGGTCCGGCGACCCTTTTCCCAACTCCCTGTGATGGCCACCCCCCTTGGGTGTGCGGCGGGGGCGGTGGTGAGGGTTGAGGGGAAAGCCGGGCAGGACCGAGACCCTCTGTTATCAGCGTCCGGCCAGACTTCCGAGGTATTACCATTGCCGGCGCAGAAATAGCCGATATTACGGGAAAGAGGCTTTGGCCGTCTTATATTCGTAGCCCTGAAAAATGGAGGGTTTTTCGTTGAATATTTGCGAAAGCTTTCGGGGAATATTATTTATTTCTCTTTTTTTAGATTTGGTGTTTAGCGTAAATACGAACTATAGTGATAAATTCTGCTTTATGTCTATCTTCTAATTCGAATCAATCTGAAATATACTCCAAAATAGCATTTCTTAACTACACAAACTAATAAACAAAATCGTTTGTTAACGTTTATTTTTCTGTATGTTATGGGCGGAAATGTGAAAAAAGAAACAGTTAATAAAATTGTTTTATCATGTTAATGAAAGATTCATGTGGTTCTATTAAAAATGCTAAAATACCACGAGTTTGTACATCACGCCATTTCAGGCAATTATCCAATTTTTTTTAGTACTGTTATGAAAGGAGCAGGTTTAAGTTTTCCTGAAATATCTAGATGGCGGGATATTGCTTCACACTTTCAATAGAAGAAATTTGTAAATTTTCGATTTCCATAATAAATTTCAACGTGGCTGCATTACTAAAACAGAGGCTGAAAAAGTCTTATGAAGTACCAATTACTTCTTCTGAACATGCACCATCATCTATTGTTTTTCTTGTTCTTTCTATCGTGTCATCTTCAACAACTTCTGTCAATTCGAACTCTTTCTATCCTTGTTTTTATTTCTTCGATGTTATTATTCTTTGAATTAACCCAAGTTCCTAAAGGCTTGTTTCTATCCAATCACTCAATATTACTGTTGTTTATTCTTAGCTGTGTGTTGTAACTGGGTGATTTCGAAAAATCACATGTACATACTTTGTTTTCTTTAGGTTCATATTCAATTCGTAGAGTTTGCTGATTTCATTTTTTCTTTTCGATATTCTTTGTAGGCCCTCGATATTCTCCGCCAATACGACTGTGTCATCGGCTGTTACCTTATATTGTTAATAGAAACTGCATTTATTATCGGATATTTCTCCTCGAAATGATTCCTGAATAATGGCCTCTGAATGAATATATATATATATATATATATATATATATATATATATATATATATATATATATATATATATATATATATATATATATATATATATATGAAATTCTGAATGAATACATATATCTTCTGTATATCTTCTTCTTCTTCTTCTTCACAGTATCCTAGCTGTTTGATTGTTATATAAGGCCTCTATTATCCTTCAATCTAGCCTATTTATTTGTTTCTTCCTTAGTGCCACTATCTGTTTCTCATGCTTTACTTTATCGAAGGCCTTCTCATAATCTATAAAGCAAGCCTGCATTTCTTTATTGACATAAAAGCACTGTTGATCCACTTGGTGGCGGCTCGTGGGTTTTCAAAGTGGGAGTATAGAAGTGTAGAAGAAAATAGTGCTGTTGAAGAATTATTTTTGCTTTCTCCTTCCTCCTTTTTACTTCTTGTGTTATAGAAACCCTATATAGGAGGTGAACCGGGAAAACATTAAAATTTTGTATTGTTACTACTTACAAGGACATTGGAGGATGGGTTGTTGCTTGTTGTGCAGATAAAGGAATTAATAAGTAGGTACTTATCGTTTCCCGAAGAGTAAACCATTCAAACACTTTATTGTAACTGCAAATCAATAGAGAAAATTTAAAAAATTTAAAAAAAAACTTAAGTTAGTCATTACTAACTGTTTTAAATCAGACACCTTTATGTTTGCAATTAAAAGTTGATTATTTTTCTTTAAAAAGTACTACTCAGTGTATACACACGTAGCAAACCCCAAATCAAAACAAGTATTCACGAGGCGAACGAAATACGCAACGCGAGACATATCAAACGTTCCGTACCCGTCAAATCAGTGTTTAAAACTAATTACTGATAGGCCCGGTCGCAGGAAATCTACGTCCAAATCGTATGTTTTAGAAAGCAGTTAAACCCCCGAATTCTGCCAACCAACAAAACATGTAACGCCAACGACGAGAAAAGATGACGTGGCGTACGGTTGCTCGAGGTAAACGTCCGACCAACGATGAAAAAAGTTGTGGTGAGATGATGGAATTTTTGACCGCAGTATGTGGTGTGATGGGTCGACAGGCGTTCTTCTACATTTGGAGATTTTAATTTTGAAATATATCAAAAAAATCAATTAAAGGAGATGAACGGAAATAAAATATGCTGTTTTGCTTTAAAAATTGTTTACTGTGATAAATGCTGGAGGGACGGCGCCCCAACGCCCTCCCTCACGAGCCGCCACTGGATCCACTGCATTAAAACTAAAAAGGGCATCCCGAGTACCAAACCCATTTTTAAAACCAAAGTGTGTGTTCCTTAGCTAGTCATCCAAATATCGATAAACTAGATTGTGTACCATTTTTAGGAAAATTTTAAGTAAGTCGCTCATTAAAGAGATAGTTCGGTGTTCTTCACACTTTTTTCGTTTGATTTCTTAGGATTTGCAATAAAAATTTAAATCAACCATTCTGATTGTATAATACCTATGCTGTAAATTGAGTTGATAAAGTTTTATTATTTGTAATTGGTTTTCTTCCAAGACCCTCTTTTTTTTACTAATTCTATTGGTATTGCATATTGTCCAGGTTTTTAGTTACTTTTCATACCTTTAAGTACATTCCTGATTTATTATATTGTTATGTCTAGTTTGTCTAGTTATTGGTCTAATATAATTTGTTCTTCCGGCTCTTGTTTGTCTCAAAAAGGTTTGTTTCAAAAAGGTTTGGTTTGGTCATTTCTTTAACTTTTTTATGTATATTAGAGCTATCCATTATTTCCTCCAACTTTTCAATTTCCGTACACTTCTCATTGAGCCAATTTTCTTTTGTTCCTACAATTTTTTTTCTAATTAACTGATAGATTATCTTGTAGTCATTTGAGCTGCTCATCTTAGCTGTTCTTCGTTTTTTCATCAATGTCAATATTTTTTCATGCCTCTACAAGAACACGAAATGTATTCTGCAGATAGAGAAAACTGTCTAAATAAATATTCGAAATTCCACTCGAGAGTGACGAACAAGCGCTGCCAATATTTATTAAAATGCTGCTGTTCATTTGAGAGATTAAAACGTATTGCGATAACTCGCTCTCATGTGAATTGTCACTAGTAAGAACCATATAAATATGTACATATGGTTCTTACTAGTGTGTATATAAAAAACAAAATAAATCTCACAATGTATCATGTATCCCTCGTATCCATCGATTCAAAGAAGTCTCCTATAAAATCTATTCCTAGGAAAGTAATCAGAATATATAATAGAAGCTTTTTGTGCGATATTCAGATCGATAAGATCTTGCCAAAGAAAATATATATGGAAGTATATAATATCGCTAGCAAAAGATTACGCAAAGTTAATCTGAAAGTACGTCTCGATCGTCGCCTAATCCTTAGTAAGTCCCCTTTACATGCGGGAATCCTCCTACAACGACTATTTTCAAATTTTTAGATTATAGTCGCTTTGTATTTTCTTTTTCGGTCGAGTACCATTAAATCCGGTTGTATCTTTATGGATTCGTTAATAATTGAAATTGCCATTACGTTTCGTGTATTATCGAAGGAACACTAAAAAACATAAAAAACAAATTCTGAAAAGAGACTGGTTTTTTATTTTAAAATTTTATACTTGCCTTAGTAAAAGGCCATTTTATTTACATTAATATAAGCAGATAATGCTTTTTCGATGCTACAAAATTATTGACAAAACAATAATTTTGGATGAGTTGTAATTTTTGTACTTTTTAAAATTCCATTAAAATTAAACTACTCTAAAAAAGATGTCAATTATTTTTTTTAAATAACATCGATTCCATTGCTGGCTCTCTTCTAATCTAGCTTGTACATTTTGAAAAACTCATCCCAAAACTCATGGACATTCTCTTTAGGATAAACTGTAGCGGTCCATTTGTTACGTAAACACAACTTTTTAGGAAGCCATATTAAAAAAAGTTACCAGTGGTCAAGTTTGTATTGTTTGGAATATCAACCCTTGGCTTTTTGTTTAACCTTATGTCTTTCGAGAAGCCTACCGACTGGCGGTGACCAACGTAAAATACCTACCAGGTCCATAAATATGAAACGTAATTTTCCCATCGATAGCCCTAGCTGTCAAGTAGTTACAGTCAAACCGCATCATTGGCGCCATTTCCTTGTTGACATCTGAAAAAGTTTGAAGGCAGCAAATTGCAAGCATTTGTTGGATGAGGATGGCGGTCAAACGCAACAACAACTCGTGGAGCAATTAAATGTGCCACCAGAAGCCGTCTATATACGTTTGAAAGCCATGGAAAAGATCCAGAAGATGGGAAAATGGATTCTACATGAAACTGAATGAAACACAGCAGGAAAACCGAAAAACTACTTGCGGAACGTTGCTCACCAGGTACAAACGAAAGTAATTTCTCCATCGAATTGTGAGTGGCGATGAAAAGTCGATATATTTAAGAATCCTAAATGAAAAACATCATAGATAACTCCAGGCTCTAACTGTCGACATCCAAATCGCTGTGGACGGAAGACTGCTCTGTATTTGATGACAGAAGGGCGTAATCTATTATGAGCTGCTAAAACGTGGCGAAATCGTTAATATTGAATATTAATTGTTAATTATTAATATTGATATGAATCAAGCTTTGCATGAAAAAGGACTAGAATATCAAACAAGCAACACAAAGTGATTTTGCTTCATTATAATGCACCATCACACAACCAAACTAGCCAAGGAAACGATTGAGGCATTTAGTTGGGAAATACTTTCGCATGCGGCTTACTAACGAGACTTGGCTCCGTCCGATGACCACTTATTTGCATCGATGGGATATGCACTTGCTTAGCAGTGCTTCACTTCTTACGAAAATGGCTCGATGACTGGTTTGCCTCAAAAGAGCAACAGGTTTTTTGGCTTGGCATCCACAAATTGTCAGACAGGTGAGAACAATGAATAGCTAGCGATGGGCAATACTTCGAATAAAATATTTTTTATCATTTTCATACAATAAACGTGTATTTTCTATAAAAAAATTCCGGGTTCATATTTACATACCGGCCTTACCCAGGCTCGAACTGGCATGTATGAGAGCAAATTTCTTGTCGTTTTGTACACTCTTGCCTGTTAAAATGCAGTACGCAGGCCCGGTCTCTAAGTGAAAGGGTTACCCATCCAAGTACTAACCATAACAAGCGACGTTGCATTTCGACCTTCGAGAGTCGCCAGATTATAGGTGATGCCAATCTCCCAGTCTATTTTTGAGTACTTGAGCACGTGGGCATTTAATAAATGTTATTAATAAAAACTGATAAAAATACAAAATTCAATTATGTATTGTTGCTCAGTTGCATTCAAGTCATAGATACATTTGTGGATAATCAAATATTTTTTTACTGGATCATCACAGTGAATGAGCAATAGTTTTTCTATTTTAATATAACACGTAGAAACAAGTGGGGTAAGCTTAGGCTAATAAATGGCATCTTGCTAATAAATGACACCAGCCCAAACAGGATTTTTATATCCTTATTATATATATATATATATATATATATATATATATATATATATATATATATATATATATATATATATATATATATATATATATCTAAATATATATTATTAAGTAATGTCTGTACATAAATAGACTCCAATATGCAGCTCCTGATGAGGCTAACGTGGTAAGCGAAATGTGTGACGAGAGGTTACAAAACAGTGATTAGATGTTTTTTGGAAAATCTTAACTTTAATTCATTTAATTTGTTCAGAAAATTTCAGATATATTAAATAGCGTTATATATTATGTAAGGATTTAATTTATTGTAAAAATTATTAAAAATATTGACAATAGAGTTATTTAATAAGTTTAATAAGTTAAGTAAGTAAGTAAGTTAAGTAAGTTTTAATAAGTTCAATAACTTTAAGTTAATTTATTCAAATTGATATTATCTCTTTTAAAGTAATCATATTATAGTTTTAAAGTAGATTATATCCTAATTAAAATATATTCAATATTTTCAATATAATACTATTATAAACTCAAAGATATTTACCACTAAACTCCAAATTACCTGTTTCTAATTCAGATTGTATCATCTCCTGATGATGGTTAGAAAAACGCGCGTCGAGAAATTATAAACAAGTAATTTAGTGTTTAGTAGTAAAGCTCTTTGATTCTAGTGTTTCACACCAACGGTTTAAATAAAATAATTAAGACTACTCCATTTAACATAATATCTCTTTAACTCTATACATATCACTTGATCAAATAGTAATTATATTTTTTACAAAATAAAATGTTACCTTGTTTAGTAAACTACTATTGCATAGTTAAAAATACAATCTTATTTTCATCTTTTTAATGATTTGTTAGGTTTCGGAACGAGATAATAATAATCAATAAAGAGCTATAAATAAATGTAATTTTAATGATCGTTTGTGCACTTAAGAATTAAGTGAAACGAGATTTAATCAACATACACATATGTCAATGCTCAACAATACAATAAGAGTTCTTCAAAATAACGATAAGAATCAGAAATGGGTGAAAAAAGAGTGCTCAATTTAATTTTATACGAGTGTCATATATGTCAAGTACATGATTAATCTGATAAAAAACTATTATGGCTATAAAATCGTACAAATCTTTCAAACAGTCAATTGCTAGCGTATTATTCCCATTCCACCCTAAACAAACAAGCAAAAGCGAGAGCCCTATTTTGATATTTTGGGTAAACAAGACCGCCTAGAGAATTATAAAAATGGTGTTTTTTTGGCAAAAAATAGCGCCGACACAATAAAACAGGGGTGTTTGTGATCGAGTGAGAATTTGTCGCTTTTGGGGTAAAAATCCCATAATAAGGGTCTCAATTACATACGTCGAGGGTCTTTTGTTAAACGATACCGTGATATCTACTCGATACAGGTATCTATTTATAGATATATAACAATAATCGCAAATTATATGGGATTATATTAGACCTGTTAGCTACAACATGCAATACATCTATATAAATCTTTAATTATAAATATATTTGAACGCGATGCTTTGAGTAAATAGGCCAGTGAGTATGTATTCATACTAAGTTCTTCACTTAATATTTTTTATCTTAACAAGTATTTATTGCTCATATTTTGTGATGTTGAAGTGATATGGTTATTAAGAGGAGAGGAGATTTGAATAAGCCATATTATGCATGATTTTCTAGCGCTATCCAGAATTAATGTTCTTAATTCATTTTGTATGTAGTCGTACATTGTGATGCATTATTTGCTTCAATACATCGCTCAAGCAGATAAGTTGTTGAGAGGACTCAGCAGAAACAATATGTTTAGGATTTAGCTAGCTATGCACCAAGCCATTTCTATCTAACCAAAATTGCGATAAATTCTTTCTCTGTCGGATTGCATACTTGAATCAATTTAAAATATCGACAAAAATAAAGATGAATATTGATTGATGATGAAAGATGATTATTAATAAGAATAACATTGTTTATTTTCAATATATATATACTTTTTTTAATTACAGCTAAATGAAGCAATAATACTGTTCTTTTAAATGAATGGTTGATAATAATGTCAATCAAGTATCGCCCTTCTTCACGGCTATATACTTACAATCTCTCTTGAAAGTTGTGCATCACTCTCAAAGTCATTTCTTGCGATTTCTTGATTATCAGTTCCTGTATTATGCATGCTTTGTTAGCGTACACTTTAGACTTAAGGTCATTTCACAAAAGAAGTTGCAGGTAGATAAGTCTGAAGAGCGTGGGGGCCAAGAAACATCGCCGAACGCGGAGATCACAGGTTGAGGAGACATTTGTTGATTATGTTCCATTAATGCTCTCGCCGTGTGAGCTGTGGCACCGACTTGTTGAAACCACAGTTCTCCCATATTCACTTGTCGCAATTGAAGCTGTTGGAACAGAAGATTTTGTGTTACATATCCATGTACTGTTTAATTATCCATGTAAATGAACATGTGCTCATTATTTTTACGGCATTTGAGTAATTCCTAAATTCCTGATGAAATTTCAAGTCATCATACAGAATGAGTTCTAGCGATTGACGTAACATACCCAGAGCTGAAGCTTGGCGCCTAGCGGAAAGTTGAGGACCAGCAAAAACCGCCCTTCTCACTATTTCAACATTGTCTGTTGTCCGAATGGCACGGAAAAGGCCAGGTGGTTTCCTTTTCATGACAGATCCGGTAGTTCGAAATGCTTCAATCCATAAGAGATTCATCTTTCGATCTGCAATTGGCCCTCGGCGTTCAACATTGAACAATAGATGAAAAAGACGTTGCACGGTAACTGCTCGACGAGAAACACACGATGCTCCAAGGTTCACGGTGCCATCCCTGAAATTTCTTTGCCTGAGCTGTCCGTTGACGGCGCGGCGAGATCGTGATCTCCTCTCTTTGCAAAATACTAGCCATTCAAAAGATATGCGCTACCTTGTATAAGCCCTCCCAAAGTCTTAAAAATTGTTGCCGACAATGTGACCCAATTCTTATGTGGAGATTTATGCCATACTTTTTACACTGTCTTAAAGTGACTGCACCGAATTTATTCTTCTGTGACAATTTTTTCTGGACAACTTTAACAATCTGGATATTCGACGAGTAGAGATTGTTTTAATATTCAATTCTTGGTAAAACAGATTTTCAATTCTACCTACTGAAAATGCACATAACTTTGGTATCAATTATATTGTAATTCTCGGATGTGAAAAGTGAAGAGACAGTTTTAATTCGTATACCATCCAAACTACTATAGTGAAGGCGAAATCGATCAGTTGGTTATTATGGATTCTAAAGCCCTTCGCAAAATTATTGAAATCAATCCATCAATTAGAAGCCCCAGATGATCTACCGAGCCCAATATCAGTTTAATATACACTGATGGGGTATTGGCATCTCCTGTACTTAATCCGGTGACTCGAAGGTAAAAATAATGCGTGGTTTGTTGTAGTTAGTACTTGGGTGGGTAACCCTCTGAGGAGAGACCAGGTTTGCGTACTGCACCTCAATAGGCAAGAGTGTAATATCCGACAAGGAATTTCCCCTCTGTCATGCCAGTTCGTGGCTAGGTAAGGCCGGATGCCTTATGAGAGATATTCTGCGTTGGTCACATCGGTGGAGAAGCCTTTCGCCAGAGGCTTGCGGTTAAGTACAAAAAAGGCGGTTCGCTCGAGGTGGTGTTGGCCGGGGTTATCGGTAGCCACTGGTTCAGAATCCACGTTAAGCTGTAGGTTCAGTCGCTGAATAACCTCAATTACTGATGCACCGCCAATCCTAAAACTTTACTTTACTTTAATTTACACTGCTGAGAATTGCCGTACGACTTAAGGGAAATTTATGCTCGTTAACGTCTAAAGCTATTACAACATCAGTATTATTTCTATCTTCTGCATTGTGTTTGCTATAAAAACGTGTTGCTTTAATAATCTCGTTGACCGATACCGTTACCGTTTTGAGCACAATTTGCACAGCGTATTGTATGTAATCTATTGTGTTGATGCAAAAGTTAGTCCCATTTTTTTGAGAAAAATTGAAGAATAATCATATTTATTTAAAATATCATTTAATCAATATAGTATGTGCTGTTTTGTTCGATGATCTTTCTCCATCTCTCCGGTAGCTGCATACAGCGCTCACAGAAGTTCTGAGGTTTTTAGCTCAATAACTAATCCAGGTGATATTTCAGGTCTTCCAAGGAGGTACAGTTTTTAATATCTAAGCTATTTTGAACGATCAAAATAAATGGTGGTTGGAAGGTGCAAGGTCCTTCAACATTCCAGACAAGTTATAAAAGTTTGTTTCGGATGGCCTAAGACACGTGTGGTCTATCATTGTTTCGATGGAACGCAATGCTCTTTCTGTTGTCTTATTTAGGCCACTTCTGGTGGATTACTCGCTTTAATCACCTAGTTGTTAATAATATTTCTCCGAATGAATGGTTTGCTCATAATAAACGATTTCCTTCCAGTCTCACCAAATGCATAACATAACCATCGGATGTAAATTTCCTTTTAGGATGGTTGAATGGGCATTTCCACGCTTACACCATAAAATTTTATGCTTAACATTATTATGCATAATACATTTTTCATCACCTGTAAGCATCCACTTGACAAATTGGTCACTTTTTATTGTGCTTCAATAGAGGATCGCAAGCAGAAATTTGGATAATTAACTCATGTTAACTCATGTGGCAACCATACATCGGCTTTGCTAACCTTTAAAGTTAACATAATTTCTTTGGCACTGTCAGCTTCAAGAATTTTTCCGATATCTTCAGTCGTTCTATGTAAATTACTTTCTTTCAATTAGCGCTAATATTTCGTTGTCATCAGACTCGGTCGGTAGTCCAGAACGTGGTGCATCGGTAAGATTAAAATAGTTTTCAGTAACTTTCTGAACCACCGTACACAGTACCTATTTTCTTTTGTATTTGATAGGCATTCTTGCCTTTTCGGAAATACTTACTTGCTTAATTTCTTACTTAATAACTTACTTAATTACTTACTTAATTACTTACTTAATTACTTACTTAATTACTTACTTAATTACTTACTTAATTACTTACTTAATTACTTACTTAATTACTTACTTAATTACTTACTTAATTACTTAATTACTTACTTAATTACTTACTTAATTACTTACTTAATTACTTACTTAATTACTTACTTAAGTACTTAATTACTTACTTAATTAGTTACTTAATTACTTACTTAATTACCTACTTAGTTACTTACTTAATTACTTACTTAATCCTTCCTCTTAAAACCCAAAGGTGTCGAGGTGAAATTACATCTCATGTGTTAACGAAGTTTTCTTCATAATTTACGGTCCTTGGCTAGGTTAACTGCTTCCTGTCCTGTCTTGCTTCTTCTTTGAATTGTTTTTGTGATGTCCTTAATCCATGTCTTACGAGGCGTTTCCCTTTTGTTCTTTCCCACCGCTTTAGCTTTCCAATTTCCAATCTCTCACTTGGTTTGTCTGTCTTGGTACGGTTTAGATGGCCGAACCGTCTCAGTTTTTACTCTTCTATTTTTGATATGAGTGATGGTACTTCCAGGTTGTCTTTGGCTATGTTATTCTTGAGCTTGTCTATTCTTTTTATTCCTTGTACCTTATGAAGTTATCTCATTTTTGCTGCTTGTACTCTACTCTTTTGCCATTCATTCAAGACCCAATTTTCGTATCCATATATTAGTGTGGGGATATATATTGTTTTATATATTGTAAATTTTGTTTTTTTGGATATTTGTTTGTTGTTCAAGAAGGCTCTGCTAAGTGATTGGAGCAATCTTCCTGCTTTTGCCAGAATATTGTTCAGTTCGTCGTCCGGGTTTCCCCTATTATTAATGGTAATACTTTAAACCTCTACTCTGTAGGTTTTTCTTCTTCGGCGAAGCAATGCTAAACCGCATACTGTTAAATATACGAGGGAAGTGTTTTAAGAACTAAATGTAATTGAACTTATACTAAATATATCATTCAGACTTGACTTTTCTTCACTGACTTACTTCTTGTATGGATGAATATCACCGAATGAGATGAATGGATCAAAATGACGTCACATGATTTTTAATTAGAAACAAAAAAGGTTGGTTTCAGTTCGAGAACGAATAACGTTTCACTAGTTGTATTGGAACCATGCAATAAAATTGTTTTTATATAAAAATTTGATCTTTCTTAGTTTAGTTAATAAAAAACCGAACTAAAGTATGTATATGTATTATGATTATTTAAAATTATCACTAATTATTCCTTACTTAAATTTAATGCAATTATATTTTTGCTATACTAAAATATCAAGAAAAGTTGACCATTAAGAAATTCAAGGTTAAAGAAATTTATAAAAGTAACGATTTTTATCTGGATATTTGCCAGATTAGCAGACGGGAGAAAAGAAAAAAAAGCTAATTTCTGTCTAAGGTAGGCCTATTTCGGCTCACAAAAAATATAAATTTCCAAGAAGAAGGGAACCGGTACCTTTACAAGGGCCTTGAATATAAATTGGAGTCGATACGCGATGAAGATGGAAAGTTTTGCTTATGGCTGGTTCAATTTTGAATTTATGGCCTCGAGTTTCCATATCGGAATTCGGGGCCGTATATTAGAAGCAATGGACCGCGGTCACAAGGAAAAACTCCCCGTCTCGATATATATTATAGAAAGGGATCGCTTTTTATGGGTTTATTTATGGTCGGGTCTTCGGCCTTTTTTGATCTAATGGCAGCACGTTATCTCCATCTACCTTTTACGGTAATTACTTACCTTCTCATCTAGATATTTGATTAATTTGGAGAGTTTAATACATACATGACATAGAAGGTAAGATTTATAAATAGCTAATGTTATTCAAAATATACAATGATGCTACTTGTTTATTCTACTGGGCGAAACAAATAAATGCAGTAGTAGTATAGAAATGAGTTTTTAATTTCAGGACTATATGTGAGGTATATTGTTGTTATATTCTGAGAATGTTATTCGAATATCAGTAAAAAAATGCAACTTCATTTTTTTTATAAACAAGTGATATTCTGATAGAACAATATTGCCAAATACCATAGACCCAATAATATCTAATTCAAAACTTAACATTTTCTGTTTTTATTAAGGCAGTAAGTTGGTATTTTTTAAGTCAATGAGAAAATCAATCATCAAAATTCCTCTTGCATTCCAAAAAACTGATGTTTCTGATCTTTAATGTCACTGGAACTGTTTTTAGCTGCTTTTATACAATTCTTTGGGTTGTGTATATTGCTTTGGAGTGGATCCAGTGAGATTCATTGGTTTTTAACGCGGTGTTGATCACATTGGACGCATTGTCAGATGCGACTTTACAGCCATAGGCTAGTGTCGGCCGGTCCTTATATTTGAAGCAATTTATCTGTTCCGTGTGAATTGAGGCTTTCCAATTTCTTACATTTAGTCTTCTTAAGTTGTTTATAGTTTGATATTTAAGTCTTCTTCAGGTCTTTCTTCTTGTTCTATTTCCTAAATCTTTATCAAACACTAGGATAAAGATCTGCTCTTTTGTAGGTTGTCCTGTCTCCATTCTCTCGGTACGGTCTTTATGTTTATTTCAAAAGCTGTCACAATGCCAGAGTCATTGTAGACTTGATAAAAGTCATAATATTTATGTCACTTTCTTTTTTATTGCATTCATTTAAATATATTCTTCTTTCGAAATTTCCTAAAAGATTTTGACAGTTTTGCGTTGATTAAAACATTTTGGAATACTTATTTCTGAAAAGAAACTGGCTCTATTAATATGGAATTATAAGCAAATATATTACAATAAATATTTTTATGAGAAAAATACCTTGTTTATTCACAAATATTATATGGTATAGCATGACGCGTCATATCTGTTTTAAAAATACAACGGATTTTTTTAGCTATGCAAAACCAATAAGTCCTTCGATGGAAATCAATAGGCGGTACAATAGTGTCAACCCGTCTATCCCCCTTCCGAACCTATCGGGAACATCTGTGCAGTCTAATGTGTCGCTAACATATGCAGAATATTATAATGTGTAAAATTATGCGCCAAAAAACTACCTGGAAGAGGGTTCCGCAAAAGATGTACTGAAAAAAATAGGGTTAAGGGCCACAAAGGCCGGATTTAAATAGGTACGTGAAATGCGGTCTAATCCACTCGTTTTTTTTTCGAAAACTTTTCGAGATCTGCGTGCAGCTTAAAGCAGATTTAAATCTGTATATTGCCACGTGTGCATATTTGATGCATTAGAAAAACCATATTGATTTGTATAAAGTAACTGAACTAATGGAATTATATATGTGTATAGGTTTTCATAAACATTATTAGCGTTATCATCTGAACATTATCTATATAATCTATAACATTATCATCTGAATTAACTAATTAGATTGATTATTTCTTCTTTTACACCAGGGTTGTGATGTATTTGACAGTACTGTTACCCAATCTGTGTTGAAATAAATGCAACTAATTTCACTTAACAATATTATTAGATGATTCATACTTCATTTGATGCTTGGGGAATCCCACAGAGCAGGAAATGGTAGTGATATGAAAATATCTAGATCACCTCATTGAACATGTTAGTTTGATCAGTGAATGATATTGGTTTTGTCCATCTTGACCGTACTGGGTTCACACATTCAACATCTCGTCAAAATCCATCAAAACAAGGTATTTTCTAATCAAACAATTTTAAAATACATGTTTTACGGGGGAATAATGTTTCGCTAACTTTAAAATTAAGTTTATCCGTTCAGTATTTTATCATGAATAAATATGAGGGTAGACTGAAAAATCAGATACTTTTTAAATAATGAAATATTGTTTTTATCATAGAAAATTGTTTTACTTTTCAATGTAGTGCACTTTTAGCTCAATACATTTCGCTCAATGATTTTTCTACTTTTTTATGCCTTCCAAAAACTACGACTTACCGAACTGTAAAAAATAGTCCTTTGTTTCGGCAATGATTATTTCTTTTCATGTGATTTTTTTTCCAGCCAACTGTTTCTTAATGCTTGGAAAGAGAAAAAAGGCGGAGAAGGCCCAGTACAGAGAAAAATGTTGATTCGGTATTAATTAGGAGTACAAATTGACCAATTTCAATTTCGCTGTTGGACGAATGGACGGGTGTATTGCCGTAGTAAGACAGCATATTTTTTTGGTTAAATGAGGGCTTTTTTGTATTAATTTTTCGTGAAATTTGACCAATAATATAGCATGATACTCTCTTTTGATCGCCTTTCCCTTTATCAAATAGTCGATGAAAATTATGCGTTGCGAATCTCAGAAAACATTCGCTTTGACCTTTTGGACCGATGAAAGCGTATTCGCCTTCTTCGGGGCACGTTCGCCGGCTAAAACGATCTTATAGCTTTCTCATGCCTAAATGTGCTTGTATGATGCTCCGTACGTTCCTCCAAGATGTTTATTATCTTAACAATATCTTATCTTAACAATAAACCATTTATTATGATACATATGACAGAGGAGAGTCTCCTTAATGCTTTTTCAACTTTTCTTCGGGTTTGTCTTTCCATACAAAAAGTGTTTAAATAACAAAAGGAATTTGTTTTTTTCTATGATAGCAAAAATATCGAACGCATAGCCTGTACCAAACCAAAATCAGATGCACGCCATCGATGAAGCTATTGAAGAACAGCAGAAATACCACTACATAAATTAAATAATAAAATAATCAAATGGAATATATTTAATAAATTTCGAATTTAGCGGTTGTATTCGGTTGGCAGCATATGCGACGTTGTCAAGTTTTACATTTTTCTTGTTATTTGGAGGTTATCTCATATAGATAATATAATATATACTATCTGAACGTTTAATTTGATTTTTGCCTTACGATCGAAAACAGTTCTTTTAAGAACTACCACAGTGTTATAATTGTCAGAGTCGAGCGATGCAAAATGCCAAGTCAGTTAAATAGTCGTTGTCGTTGTCATTGTCGTCGTAGTGGCATCTCTGATATATAATTTTGAACAAAAACGAGATAATAATGGTCAATTGTTACCCTTTGCGGCTGTTGGATACAAGTTCTATTCGTGACACCATTTATATCATGTATGAATATAGTAAATATTCGCAACCTAAAGATTGTAGAAAAGACTGTTCTTAATCCCATATGTAGTTTATACGTACTCACAGTTTAATTTTCATTCTCGGAAACAACTGTTTGATGGATGCCGTATGACATTGTACAACATATTGCAAGAAATACGTTTTAAATGGAAAAAAGATGATCCAAGATGAGGGCTTATGGAACTCCCCATTGTTGTCCTAAAACGAATAGATTTTTTGAAAGGTTATATGAAGGGAAGAAAGTTCAAAGCTCAATCAAGAAAAAAAACGTAATTTTCGTAATTACATTCGTCGTTTAATACGTAAAAGTCAAATACTGAAAAAGTATTTGACTTTTAAATACTTAATAACTGAGAGCTTAATAACTAAGCGAAACACTAAATTTGAAGAGATTTTTCCACTAAATACCAAGTAAATTTATTTAACTCCTATTTTTTTCTGCATTAAATCTAGGTTGAAGCATTTCCTGATTATACTAACATGGTTAGCGAAACGTGCATCGAGAAGTGAAAGAAAGTAATTTGGTGTTTAGAGTAGAACCTCATTGAGTTTAAGTTTATGGTATTTGAACATTAAATATTCGTTATTAATATTCCAGTCAATATGATTTTAGTCCTATCAACTTTTGATTGTATATATCCATGTGCTGTTCAAGGAGTCTACTTTTGTAATTTGACAAATTATACTACACTACTTGAATCATTCTTTTTTTACTGACGAATTTAACTACATTTTATTCAACAGCACTAAGCTAAACAATCAAAAAAAAATCTGACAAAGAAGTTCAACCCATTCCCCATCTTTTCGCCCATTTAGATCATCTACTGAAAATGAATGAAAAATGAGTTACAGGTATTCGGATATCAGTAATCTCTGAAATACAGCGTGGTCCAAAGAGTTGTTAATATTTGGTTGCGTTGTAGAAAATTTGATAGGAGTGGTAGAAAGGTGGGGTCCGTCTTAAACGATAATTCGGGTCAGGGATATTTAGTCACCATGCAGCGCTACATGAGAGAAGAGAGCTCATTTTGTGTGCGCCAGTATTACCGCACAACAAATCTGCCACTATTGCGCCTTAATTTCCACTTTAATGACCATATCAATAATCAATAACCCTAAAAAAAAACATAAAAGGTCATACAGTTATAAAGGTCAAACATAAAGGAACATCGGCCCGTTATTTTTCTAAGACCACCAACACCGCGCAGTAACGGTGAATTCTCAGCGTTATGTCGACATGCTTCAAACTTGTTTCACTCCTGCTCTTCAAGAATTAGAAGGATGCACTCAGGACACTTGGTTCCAACAGGACGGAGCCACCTGCCACACTTTCAATCTCTCTTTACCCGTCGTTCAGGCGCTTTATCCGGGAAAATTGATTTCTCGAAGAAGAGACATTCAGTGAGCCTCCCGAAGCCTTGACCTGACTCCCTATGATTGTTTTTTTTAATGGGGATATCTTTAAAGTCGAGTGTACCGCAACCACCCTGCCACTCTGGAAGATCTAATGAGGAATATTCGGCAGGAAATTGAAGCCATAACTGCAGACACTTGCCTCCGCAAATGTTAGAGGTCGGCTTCAGGAGTGTCAGGACAGAAATGGAGCACATTGTTGTAAATTTGAAGAAAAAAATTGGTAAAATTGATCAACTTGTTTTTTTCTAATTTCATTTCAAAAAGTTATCTCTTTGGAACAACCTGTATAACATGTAAATATATCTACATTCAGTTTTATATTCACCAAAGAGTATTGATTTAGACGTTTCAGGAAAGCTTCACAAAGAAAGATCAGAGTTCAGCAAAGTCTGAGTTCGACACAAATTTACTAACTCGATATCAAAGAAGTGACTAGGAATAAGGTTAATGTTCGACATTACATTTAGAACTGGTCCGAGATCTTTGGCCCTATTTTCTACTTTTTTCTTTTACGCTTATTTTTTAATTATCATAATGCCCCAGCAGGGACCGATTAGATCATTTATTCTACAATTGAAATAAAATAATCGACAATATAACGAATTTATTTCAATATACTCCTGATGGTTATTATAGAATAATACCTTTTCTATTAATCAATGACTGCTTTTTTCATTTGTGATTCAATGTAAAACAATGTGGAAGCAGACATTACATTTTTGAAATAATATAGCATAATAGCGTGGGTAGAGCTAGCAAATCTAGTCAAAAACTTGTGAATAGAATAGATTTATCTAGGATTTTCGATGAAAGTCATGAAACAACCGTGACATCAATGCTTTATATAAATAAATTTAAATAATTTTGTGCGGAATTCATAAAAATTATTTTTATAATTACCTCTCGAATTGCTTCATACTTTAATTAATCATTATTATTAAAATTATTCCTTAATCACTATAATAAATATCAGTTACAAAACCTTCGTGAAAATTAGAGAAAAGTTGTTATGTGCTATCTTCACGATATATTCAGTCGTATAGCTGATTCTAACATTGCATATTTATACCACCAAGAGGTTTAAATTAAATTATCAAAAAACAGAACTTCGAGCAAAGCCTTTACTCCATGACTAATTTCCCCTTTCTCCGAGCCTTCTGGCGGTTCAATTCTCTCTCTATGCAAATATAATGTTACGCAACGGCCCAACCTTTTCCACACCAAAGAGCCTCGCCATGTGTGTGACTGCTCACAGGTAGGTAAATTTCTTTTGTGCTGATTCTGCTCGGCTTATTACAATGAAAAATCCAGGACAAGCAACCCTTTTTTTAATTTTTTTTCGATGCCGGAAGGAAGAAAAAGGTTTTGCAGGTAGTTTTTTGAACCTTTCCCCGATAACGAACCGACATTATAATGAACCCAGTCGATTTCAAGGTGTTGGCACAGGCATATCTTGATTAAAAGTTAGTTCTCGATGGTTCTTGTAGACGATAGTGATCAGCTTGGAATCTTGAGAGATTTATTAAAATATTTTCGATGACAATTGAGGTGAAACATATGTCACTATTAAATAGTGAAGTTGATTATGTTAATTGTGATTAGAAGCAATGTAAGTACTTTGTGTTCCTTTCTTTTATTCCTAGAAACAGATCAATGTATACCTAAAATAGATTTTTACATAGCTGAACTTGTTTATATATTTTGGATATTCTATTAAAACTGTTAGTAGATACATAAACCACTTACACTAAAACACTTATTTTATTTAAAAATTGTAGAAAAAAACTTGACTTTTAACATGATTGACATGATGAACATGACAAAACATTGTAAATGCGAGGAATAATGCTTTGGGACTTTATTTGCGTTATTGGTCATATTGTTGTTAATATGTAAACTTTAAAAACATTATAAAAATTATAACATATAAAATAATATTATAAAAAAAAATAAATTTTATAATATAAATATATATACATAGATACATATATAGTATGTATGTATATATGTATATATGTATAGTATGTATGTATATATATATATATATATATATATATATATATATATATATATATATATATATATATATATTTTGTTAAAACTTGTGTGTCCTTTTTACCCCTCCCCCCAAGACGTTTCTCAGAATTTTTACAATTTTTTTGCCCAACCCAAAATAAGTTATGGGTTTTTGGAAAAAGTGGCTCTTTTTTTTCAAATAGCAATAACTTTTTCAAAACTGGACCTATTGAGACGTTTATTTTGTTTTTAAATGCACTTTTTAGAAAAAAATACGACAAAAATTTCAGAGATCAAGTTCTATGAAATTTTTGAGTTTTTTTTTAAACGCAATTTTTTCGAATTGCGACCTTTTTAATTTTTTTTCTCTCAAAAAAAACTTTGATTTTTTCTGAAAAATATTCTCGTGCAAAGGAGAGTGGGCCGACTTTTCCTTCTATTTTTTTTATTTAATTGATTAAAATAAATTGATTTTATATTTCAAACTTTTTCACTTTCTCTATTTTAAAAACTTTGTTTATAGAGTAAAATTAATTTCAGTCAATGATTCTGTGGTATTTTATTCTTAACTTATAGTCTAAACTTATAATTAATGATAGGGATATTACGGTTTGTACCATTAATTATCAATTTTCTTAATATTAATACAACAAATTTATTTTGTTTTTTTTGACTATGTTTAAATATTTTACATATTCTATATTCATCTGAATTAGAAAAAATTCGGACATAAATACAACCATCTGTGTCTGGTATTACACTGTGTAATTGTTGAGTTCCCGTAAAAGGATGTCCTGGAAAAAGGACACACAAGTTTTAGCAAAATCGAAAGGGGTCAGGTTTTAAAGTGGTCGATTTGGCATGGAATGCGCCATTTGTGATGGGGGTGTAAAAAGGATACACAGAGATTTGGCTAGGAATGCTCCATATATTCACAGCCTTTTTGACTATCTTTAACATTATTGTATAAAGGTCATTAACGGGAAATCTACAAGAAATGTTACTTGTTTATTATTTGCATTATTTTTTATTTAAAATATTCTCTTTTAGTTTCAGTTAATATTGTAATATGTTAATAGAGAATGATTCTTTAAATTCAAATTCACTTTCATGAATTACCTCCAAAATCGCGGTAAGAGCCTGTTGATTATCAGAAATCGTGTGGAGATACAGAAGTCGTGCGTAGCCAAATAAGGCGCACACTTGTAGGGGGAGGGAGGGGTGTCAAGCGAAATAAGCGTCAAGCGACCACGAAATAATATATAACCAAGAAATTTTGCTCAAAAAGCTAACTTGTAAACATTCGAATATTTACTTCCGAAAAATTCAACAAAAACCTTTATATTAGCGAAACAATGGGCCATAATAAAGTTAAGTTTTGCAAAGTTTCATGATGCCAAAGAGAGCATTGAAGATGATGTACGGGCAGATCCATCACTAACTTATACGTACACAAAAGTGACCAAAATTGCTTAAATTAGTTATGTTGGGTTTTTAAGACTCACTGAAGAACCTACTGTCATTTGTAAATGCATTCCACGTCATTTCAATTGAAAATTGGCATGAACTTTCCCTTTTGTGAAGACGGGGTAAATTACAAAAGCAAAATTGAAATGTTTGATCATGTCTCAAGCTCCCCTGATTTAACACAATGTAACTTTTGGTTATGCTAAAAGAGACATTTATGGCGAAAGGAAAACGTGTCGACATAATTTTGAACATTTAACAGGATTCGATAACTGCTTTGAAGACATATCTGAAAAACTAGTAATAGAAAAAAGCGCTTTAAAAAAATTTAACCCCTCCAAGCTTCCAGCGTTAAATTCACTTAAGAAATTAATTTATAATAATAATAATGGAAACGGAATATAAACTTCATAACAATTTTTTTCTTTAGATATATTATGTAAGGATTAAATTAAAAAAATAGTAGCAAAATAAGCAATCAACATTCTGTAAAGATTTCCTGATAAATGTACAGTAAAGGGCAACATTCGGCCACAGACACCAAAGAAAAAGTTTATAATCGAGGGTGAGGTTCCTTCTGTGACGTTTTGATATATTTACCTCCGCCTCGATCTCACCCAATCTTTCAATCAGCTCCCCAGCAGCTTATCTCCTGCTGCAACAATGGGCGGAACAGCCGAAACGACCGTGGTCCGTTCCAAACAGACTAATGGCCAGTCCTTCCGGACAATATATGGCTCTCGGCTCTTTCTTAAAAGTTAATGTCGGTAGTAGAATGGATCTAATTTTGTAGGCCGATTCGCATTACACTGAAAAATAGTATTTTATTATTTTCTTTATTTAGAGCTTTGTAATTTATTTATAGTTTTTATACATTTCTACATACTACATTTTTAATGCAATATATATATATATATATATATATATATATATATATATATATATATATAAATATACATATATATATATATATATATATATATATATATATATATATATATATATAAATATATATATATATATATATATATATATATATATATATATATATATTTATATATATATTTATATATATATATATATATATATATATATATATATATATATATATATATTTATATATATATATATATATATATATATATATATATATATATATATATATATATATATATATATATATATATATATATATATATATATACGGGGTGGCCCAATGGTATGATATCTGTTGATATGTTGATAATGGCTAGATAGAGAAAAAGTTTAAGTATAGG
Organism: Cosmopolites sordidus; assembly: GCA_031761425.1. Taxonomy (NCBI): domain Eukaryota; kingdom Metazoa; phylum Arthropoda; class Insecta; order Coleoptera; family Curculionidae; genus Cosmopolites; species Cosmopolites sordidus. The sequence goes on from JARFXV010001395.1 coordinate 362,622, forward strand.
AGTTGTACAACTAAATAGGCTGCGTAATTTAAAATTAATTGTATTTATACGGGGTGTCTCCTAAAACCGAGGCGGAGTATAGTTTTGTTTTTTCTTATCGAATACCCTATATATTCACCCATTTTTACATTCTGCTTTTGTGTCTGAACATATTTTGTAAAACATTTCCTATACCCAAAATCCAATGGTTTTACCGATATCCGTCATTCTATAAAAAATATCGGAGTTGCTGACTATTTTGCAGTGTTATATCATTTATCAAAAAATATATGATTATCATTTTTGGTGGGAATATTAGCGAAACTATGACTTAAGTTTAAATGCAAACAAAATTTGTCTACATTATACAGGGTGTCCAAAATAACTAAGATAAACAAAAATATCAATACATCATATCAGTTTCTTTTTTAAATGGAATGTCTAATATTTTTTAATTTTGCAATATTCCTAAGACAACTTTCTTATTTTCTTTTTACGAGTCCTATACCTATCTGTCATAATTTCGAGATTTTTACATTTTTATTTGTAATATTTCGTTTTAAATGGAATTCACCTTAGACGTTTTAATAATAACGTCATAAAATTCAATTCACATGGCAAATCATGTTCTAGTATAGCTATTAAACAGTTTTTATATGATACAGAAAAAAAGAGTACTTCTTTCAAGATTTAATAGGAAAAAATATTTTTATGGTCTATTGTTTTGACTATGGAAAAGAAATGTGAATATTCAGTCCCAATTTAAAGCATGCAGATAGCCTAGTCGCTCTAGACAATCCTATCGTAGAAACAAATGAACCAAACGGTCAATTATTTGGACTTTGTGAACTGTCAAATTGTGTAGTACGGTGTTTATTAGAACGGAAAAAAATGATTTTTTCTAGAGACTAATTAATAAACATGATCTACGTTTTGGGCACAAGTGATCAAAAATTTTTTTTAGTAAGTAGAATTTTCTAATGCTCCCTAATGCCGAACGTCATCTTAATGCATTTGGGTTTATACGACTGAAAGAGCGATTTGAAAGAACTGGATGTGTCGATTACGAAAAAAACTTGGAAAGGTAGAAAAGTGCTATGAGTGAAGAAAACGAATATTTCGTTCTTCAAGATGTAATTAAAAATCCCTATATTTCATTCTGGCAGATAAAAAACGAGGTAGGCGTTACAAAATCGACAGCAAATGGAATAACTAGAAAATATAAATTTCATCTCTATCAAAGACAATTGGTTCAAGAACTAAATCAAGATGATTTCGATCAAAGACTTGAATTTTGTAACCGGACAATAGAAAAAAATAGAGAAGAACTTAACTTGTTCAAATGTACTTTATTCACGGATGAGGCAACTTTCCACAAAAATGGGTACGTCAACCGACATAACTTCCACTATTACAGCAGTGAAAATTCAAGATTTATTATTCCTTTAGATCAGCATAGATGGTTTTTTAATGTGTGGACTGGTATTAACGGAGATCGTCTCCTAGGGATATATTTTTTTGAAAATAGAGTTAATAGTGATAGTTTTCTCATTTTCTTGCAAAATAATTTTGAATAGTGGATTGAAGAATTGCTTTTAACTTTAGCGAGACGAATGTGGTTACCGCTAGACGGTACTCCACCACATTTTAGTAGACAGGTGAAACAATATTTGGACGCGAATTATGAAAATAAATGGATTGGTAGGGGTGGTCCTGCACCGTGGTTAGCCAGATCCCCCAATTTAACAGAACTAGATTTTTTCTTATGGGGTTTTATTAAAGAACAAGTTTATCAAATGCCACCTATCACAAAAGAGGACATGCAAATTATAATAAAACATGGGTTTATGAATATTATTGAGGCAATGCTCATTACAGTCAATACTTCTTTTGAACATAAGCTTAGAGGTTGCATTGCATAAGATGGTAGACGTATAGAAAATTTAACTAAATGATTGTAGTAACTTCGTTTTTATAAATGTTTGTACTTAAACTGTTTTACTAAAAACCAAATATTTATGACATTTTATTTAGTATAACAATACATTTTGTTACTCTTTAATAATTGCCTTCTAATCAATTACATATATCATATTAAAACATGTGATGACCTAAATTATTAATATATCATGACTTATCATGAATTTATTAATTAGTTTACTAATAACATGAAGCCTAAGGTGTACTCCATTAAAAACAAAAATATAAAGATCGCGGAAATTATGGCAGATAGGTATAGGACATGTTTATCAAGAATATAAGTATTTTGTCTTAGGAATATTGTAAAATGAAAACATTCTATTTAAAAACTTGAGATATGATGTTTTGATTTTTTTTCATTTATCTCAGTTATCCCGGACGCCCTGTATAACGTAGACAAATTTTGGTTGTATTGGAAGTTAAGTAATAGTTTCACTAATAACTCTACCCAAAATGATAATCCTACATCGAAAAATAAATGATATATAACATTGCAAAATAAAGTATGCAATTCCGATAGGTTTTACAAAATGGCGGATATCGGTAAAACCATTGGGTTTAGGTATGATATTTTTCACAAAATATGTTTAGAATCAATAACAGAATGCAAAAATGGTTGAATATATAGGGTGTTCAATAAGAAAAAAATAAACTACACCCCGCCACGGTTTTGTAAAACACACTGTATAAACAAAATTAATTTTAAAATATGCAGCTTATTTAATTGTACAACTTTTATGCTTAAGCTTTTTCTGTATCTCTAACCATTATCAATATATCAACCGATATCGCACTATTTGGGCACAGGTGTGTAAACAATGATATTGGTGGCGCAACATGTTTGATCTGACAACAGTCTGACTTTTCCTTTTGAAGGGGTTACAGGCCAACATCTTATGCGTCACCGGTACGAGTTTGAACTCTCTAGAGTCACTTTGTGTTCCATAGTAATTCTTTTCGTCAACCGGATTTTTCTAGTTCGTTCTGTAAATGTATGACACCAGCTTTGAGCAACGGTGCCGTATCAACTCATCACCAATACTGATACGTTCCAGAAAATGACGATGAAATTCGAAGAAAATGACGAACTATTTATTACAATATCTTCATTCATGCCTTCATACCAGGAATTATAAAGTAATGAAATAAATATTATAAATTCATTTATTTTTAACATTTTTATAGTTGAAACTATTTAGGTCTCGGTGATTACCAATTTGTAGTCAGGAAAATATCTGTAGGAATATAATTTTGATTGTGGAACTAAAGAAATAAATGCATGAATATTATACAGGGTGACCATTTGAATTTTTAAATATTGTATATTCAGTTTGTATACAAAGTAATTAGTTAACCAAATTTATTTTGTCTTCTTCAAAGTAATTCTCTTTCACAAAAATGCATTTATTCCAACCATTTTTCCAGTCTTCCAAACATTTTTAGTACTCAATTTCTGGTATTTGGTTCAAAGCGAACTCTGTTGAATGGTATAAGTGGTTTCTACAATCAAGGGAACAGGAATATAGTGCTCGTGGAACGGCATTTGTTTGATTTTTAGCAAAAAAACTATTGTAGTAAGTTACCGTGATGCAAAAACCTAATACTTAATACTTACTAATACTGCAATAATCTCTAACACATAATGGGCGATTACTACAAGATCATTGAATTTGATAGTGTTTTCTTTATTGGTTGATGTGGAAGGTCTTTCTGAACAAGATTCATCTTCAAGTGCTTCTATACTAAAGTTCTTGTACCAATTATAATTTTTTTGTCGACATAACTTCATCACCGCAATAGTTTTTTAACAGATTTAATACATCAGCATAAAAAAATTTTGAGCTTGTGTTTTATAGACAAAATTTAATGCAAATTCTTTGTTCGTCAAATTTATCCATTTTAATAGTTTTCAACAAAACTTAACAAGCGAAATTATATTAAACTTCTATCAGATATCAAGGATCAAGCAACCTAAAAAACAAGATGATTGTATCGATATGTAAAGTGCGCAAATTTCTAAAAGTTATCTTACTTTTTGATCATAGTAATATATTAATTGAAATTATGGTATTAACTAATGTTTTTAAAAATAATGCAAATGTACTGCATTAGCAACATGTTATTGGCTTCTGCGGCACGCCATAGTTTATCATTTATCTGGTCATTTTGAATATGTTAGCATGTTAAAATAATTAGATGTTGCTTTATTTCATAATGCCCTGTCTTTGGAATGAGTACCAAATTCTAATTTAATATTTACTAGAGAATATTATACAGAAAAATATTATACTTGTTCACATACCCCCGTACCTTAATACTGGATGACTATTTTTCGATCTCTACTGAACCATCAATTTTATAATCTTGGGCTGTTCTTACTTCTGCAACCAACATAATTTATATTGACCGACCTATTGGCCGTCCTTTTCCCAATCGTCCTGCTGCCTGTTCTTATCCTGATGAATCGTCGCTTAGGGACTCCATCTCTTCTTCGTGCAAATTCGAACTCATTCTGATGGATTGACTAGAGGGTAAACGAATTGCTCTAAGTTTAAATTCTTTTTTTCTTTACTGGTTTTATTTTACATCTCTTATCCTGATAAATATTTTTTTCTCAAAAATACTTTAAATTAAATATTTCAGAAGAAATGTAATGCTTGTAATTGTAATGTCTTCTTGATGAAGAAGTAGAAGTAGTAGTAATTGTTTTATTAATAAAACGCAGACCATTAATTTCGTTGTAATATCGAATGAAGGAGAGTTCTAATGGTGGCCCAATTATGAGGGTCATTCGAAAAGTTCTCGGCCTAATAAAGAAAACACATTTTTTATACCTTCAGTATGATGTGATTTGTCCAACTCTGCAAACTCTGCAAAATAAGTGGTTGTCTTAGCGTTGACATCATTATTTGCAGTTGACTTCGTTCAGCGAGACATTTCTTCATATTTGGGAAGAGGAAGTATTCGCTGGGAGTTAAATCCGGTGAATATGGTGCATGTGGGAGCACTTCGAAGCGTTATGAAATTTTGCAGTCACAACTCCAAACGTATTATTCAAACGCATTATCGTGGAGATAATGCTCTTTATTTTTATGTGTGGACCTTTAGACTGAATCGCACTCTTTAATTGGTCAAGTAGTAAAGCGTAATACATGATGATGGTTTTGGCTTTTGTCCGGTAGTCTACGAGCACCACACCACAAGAATCCCTGAAACGTTGTTCGTGATGGAAACGTGTTCGTTTCCTTCAGCGTAATTTTATCTGATACCACCCACTGTTTAAACTGCTGTTTATTTCTGGTGTATAATGATGAACTCAACAGAATCGCGTTTAAATAAGTCTAAACACTCCTGAGAAGTGTTCATTTCAACGCGTTTTTGATTGATTAATATTAAACATGGTACCCATAAAGCTTTTTCCTATCTAAAACATCGAGTAAAATGTTTTCATTGAGATGAGTTTATCAAAATCTTTACAATATCAGCAAGCTCGAGTCCATTCAATCGGCGAGCATTTAATATGATATTGTGGATTTTTGTGATGATTCTGTCGACCGTATGATTATGTTAAAATTTAGTAGCTCACTTTTTACTGTCGCAAAGGAAGGAGTAGAATCCTTTAAAGTGGAATCGATCTCTTCTTGTATGTTCGTCTGGATTAAATTTCTTAGAACCAATGAGGTTTTAACAGTTATCACAGTCATTTAGTTATACTTAGGACATCTATGTGTCAGTGCGAGAACTTTTCGAACGCCACTCGTATATACACAGCCTGCGTAAGTTAAGAGGTCATAGGTTAGGTAACAAGCAGGCTTTCACCACTGAAGTTTCAAGATGCTATCATCTCTTGATCATTCGTAATGACATAAAATGGAACATTATCTTTTGGGCATTCATTAAAAAAACAATATTATGTTTTGTTTTAAGTTGAGTAAAAGTGTCAACTTTTCAAATAACTGAAATTAGGGTAGTGGAACAATGGTCCATAAGAATGTTCTTGAGTAATTTAATAGAACCAAATAAGTTAATAGAACCAAAGAAAACGCCCAAAAAGTTTCCTCACAATTATTTGAATACTATGCATCATTTAAGGACTACCATTCTTCGATTTCCATTTGAGTACTGGACGGTGAGCATTGGATGGTTAGGTTTTAGCCACAACATACACTAGGGATCAAAAGCAAGAATGTACGTATATCCTTGGTTAAAAAAAGTCACATGGTGAATGACCATTCTCTCTGCATGAATGATTTGCTTCCATGCGACTTCTGGCTATTTTTAAAACTGAAGCCGGCGCTGAAACGAATATATTTCGTCACAGTTTGGCACATGAAGCAAGTTTCGATGGTGACTTTGTGTGCATCACCCAATGAAAAATTTAATGTGATTTAGCCAATTTTTTGATATATATGTGGCCTAATTAATTAAAAGAAATTAATTATCTTTTTCAGTTAATTTAGCTGTTCTGAGTGTATATCCTCAAACATTATAAAATAATTAATTTCTTCAATTTGAAATGATTGCTATGGTTAAATAATATTTGAATTGAACTTTTTAACTCTATGACGGATTTTAAAACAATTTTTACCTGTTAATAAAATCTATAACTGCCTGATGGCTTAGACTTACCTACGTTTATTAATTATATATAGTCCTAGTTCTCTAGATATCATTGTTTCATTCAAATCATCTCTTCATTTATTGAAGAATTCATTCCCTTCTTGTGGACCATCCATCTCCTTTTAACTATTCTCTTTGAATGTCTAAATCATACTAATTGTTTTTTTTTCTGTTTAATCAATAATTCTTGTATTCATATTCATATTTACTATTATATCTGATTCCATCAAGCCTCGATTTTCTCAACTACGCCGCAGGAAGTCCATTTCAGTCGACAGGTATTTGTTCAGATTTCTTTTTGACTTATTGTATGTTTTCGTTTCATATGTTACCATACTTTGAACAATACTTCTGTATATTTATTTTTTTATCTTCTTCCGTATTTTTTTTTGTCGCATATAATCAAGCTCTCTCATTGTTTTTCTGTCTTTATTAATGCTCTATTTAATTTCTTTATTGCTACTGCGTTGTTTGTTTAATGTAACAACCAAATTTTTATATATTTTAACATTTCCAAATCTGATGTTTTTCAATTCAAGATCGTTAAGAGGTTTGTTGTCTACTGTCGTATATTTTGGCTGGTTCTAATTTATAATCAGTCCTGCAACTTGATTAGTTTGTTTATGTTTTCTGATTAAGTACTTAAAGTCATATTTATATCCCGCTGTAAGTATTTGATGATCGATGAAGTAAAATTTGTATATTTTTCGGTCCTATAATTGCAGTTCCATTTCCTTAATACGCCTCGTTTCTTCAAAGACTTATTTAATTATATTTTTAACATATTAGAAAACATGCTTGTGTCAGTCTCTTTAAAGCAACGAGTGTAGTAATTTTTGTGGATTTTAAGTGAAATATTAACTGATATTTGGTTTTATTAATAATATTAATAACAATTTTAAGTAATATTTGTATAGCTTCACGGTGTAGAATGTATACATTTTATGCAATCCAATTAAAAACAATGCATCACCCTCCGTAGCTTTCAACTTAATCCAGTCAAATCCTCTAAAAGTCCAGTTTTTCTTCCAATATGGCCGTTACCGGAATTAAGTGCGCCTCTATCTACAACCCACCCCCTATGACTAATTATTGTCCGAGAGGGTGACGCGTCCACCCCGACCTATTCAGTCTCAGTCCCTTGCTTTTTTAATTTCCTTACGGCCATTTATCTCTGTTTGATCAAGGACCGTCGGCCATACTGAATTTTTAAATCCAGCAGGAGAATACTTCCCTCACGAAAAAAATGTCACATTATAATTGGAGAGTTTTTATACATTTTTGAAATATTTACTACAGTATTGTATATTGAAGGGGTACACACTTATTGATTTTGTTTTGTGTCATTGATTTTCAAATTCAAAAAGAATTAATAAACAACAAAAATATTTTCTGGTTTTTTCATAACAAAGGTGTATTCATAAAAGGAATACATATTGGATACCTGCCATATTTCAGATATATTTTATTTCAACTAAAACTGTTATTTCTTAAGCAAATAGTGAATAATACATGCAATAACACCTTTTATTCGAGGAAATATGATAATAAGCGTCTAGTTCTTATTCACCGCTTCTTGAATTTCCTTGTTATTCGGTTTTCTATCAATTAAGTCGCTGAACCCGCAGATAGTCTACAATCTCCAGATCTTTGTATAATTGCTTGAGTTCGAAGTTGTATCATATCCTCCAAATTCCATTATCATTCAGAGTACTAAGAACTTTTCTCGGTACTATTCTTTCAGATACTGCAAGAATATTTTCTAATTTCTTGTTAAGGGTCCAGGTTTCGCAGTCGCAAGTGACTACTGCCCGAATGAGTGTTTTATAGATACTTAATTATTAATTTAACTTTCGTGTTACTTTGATTAACTTTAGATCTTAGGATAAAATGCACGGATTAAGTAACTTTGTTACATTTCATAATACAATTTCTGCTATCTTCTGTGATGTTGTTGTTTTCGTCTAGTTTGCTTCCCAGGTACGTAAATTCCTTCACAACTTCAACATTTTCATTGCCGATATCCGGTTCTGTTCTCCTCTTGAATTAGACGTTTGGCTTTCACCTTTATTTTATCTTAAGTGTCTCTTAATAATCTTTTCAATCGTGTTAATAATATAGGTCATCTGCATATTCTGCGATCTGTTCATTATTGATTTATTTATCGTTGTTTCATTTTAGTCTGCCTGTTTCGCTGATAACTTAGTTCAATACTATGATAAATAGAACTGGCGCCAATCCATCCCCCTGTCGCAAATGCAATAAATGCATTTACGATTTTCTTCAATTTCAAATTTTAGCGTGGTGTGTTTTTGGAATTTTGTTACTGCCTTGGAATTATTCTTTGTTATCCGGATTAATCTCATTAAAAATTACCTTCCTAATAATAATTTAAAAAAATAAAATATCATCAATCATAATTCACAGCAATGGTATAGTAAATTTAAATCTGGTATATTTACTTGACACCATAATGAACAATCGCAATTAACACCATTATAAATCTAATAAACCCACAAATTCAAACTTAAAATCAGCAACCAAAGAAATAACAACTCTTTTCACGATATTAATATTTTAATAATTTTTTCGAAAATAATACTGTTTGAGTGTTATCCCTTTTCCAATATACTTCCGAAAAACCCAAAGATTGACTTCCCGAGTGACATTTGCTGGCGATTAAAAATATACTAGATAAATAAATATAAATAAATTAATATATATTAGGTAAATATTTAAATCAAACTTAAACTACCCAAAATACTTACTGCGCAGAGGGTTGCTAACAATGATTGCTAACAATTGTTGTTAACAATGATGTTACTAGACTCCATCTGACATATACATCGTAAAATTTGTCATTATTGACTATAGACATACTCAGAATGTTTTGTGTATACGGATGCTATTTGTATTGTTTATTGACTTGAAAATTTCCTTTCAGTCAAAAAATGGAATTAACTCGAGAGAATTTTCGGGTAATGATTTACTACGACTTTCGGCATAGATTATCTCAACAACAGTGCATCGATTGACTCACTTCGACTTTAGGAGATGTAGCACCATCTAAAATTACTGTATATCGCTGGTTTAATTAATTCAATCGTGGCCGTCCTTTGCTGACGGACGAATTTAAAGAAGGTTATCCAAAAGCGGTTGTTGTACCAAAAAATATCGATACTGTGACATACTGTGAGATTGAGGCATCCCTGGGTATTAGTATAACAAGCATACACAAAATTTTACATGAACATTTAGCCGTGAAAATAAATTGTGGGCGTTGGATTCCGTATAATTTGACAATCGCTCGAAGAAATGCTCATATCGACTGGTGCAAAAAAATGCTCAAAAATACAGTCATGGTGCGTCAAAAGCCGTGTATAATATCTATACAGGTGACGAATCTTGGATCTAAGCTTATGAGCCTAAAAGTAAACAGCAGTCTACCGTATGGGTCTTTCTTTCATAAATAAGTGAAACCCAACAAAAGCTGTTCGCGTAACAGTTTGAAGCAAATAGTCGCCTGTTTTTTCGAAATAAATGGGTATGTGGCTACAGTGCCACTAGAGAATCACTTCAGAATCCAATTCTGAATGGTACACAACCATTTGTTTGTCAGAAGTCTTTGAAGAAATAAGAAAAAATAACCAGCGACAAAGGATCATTATTCATCATCACAACGCAAGCTCTCACATATCGGAGCAAACAACTATATTTGACCAGCCAAAATATCGAATTGATTGATTTTGTACCCAATGATTTTTTTTGGTTTCCGTCCGTGTAGAATAAACTACGTTGTCAACGATTTTCGACGTCAGAAGAAGCGGTTGGTGTTTTCAAAATGCATGTTTTGGAGATACCTTAATCGGAATGGAAAAGGTGCTATGAATATTGGTTCAAATATATGCAAAAGCGCATCGATCATAGCGGAGAACATTTTAAAAAACAATAAAACCAATTTCAATGATAAATATTTGTTTTTATTATTATTATTCACGTATGGGCCCGGGACCACGCGAAGTACAATTAGAGGCGTTTGTTGTTGTCTTCCTTTGCGCCCATACTAATTTCATTCTTTCGCTATGAGCTTTTTTTCTTTCGTCAGACCAAGTTGTTCCAGTCTTCCTACATTTTTCTCTCTGGCCAACCTTCCAAACGTCAACCTTGTGTCTGAAACAGCCTCTATCCTGAATTTCACTTTGTGTAATATTTGCTGATCTTAGGTCCTCTTTAATTGCAGAAATCCATTTAATTATTTCTACTTTAGCTCTACTCCTATTTTCATAAAATTCTACTATTTGTCTAGTTAGCCTACTCGGATTCATCCGTTTTATGTGTCCGTAAAACTTAAGTCTTCTTTTTCTCATATCGCTATGTATATCTGTGTATTGTTTGATTTCTTGGTTTTCTCGAAGTCGGTATGTTGTTGTATTTATTTGTTTGGGGCCTAGGATTTTTCTTATGATTTTTCTTTCCTTCTTTTCAATGTCCTCGATGTCTCTCTTTCTATTCAAAATGAGCGTTTCTGCCCCATATAGACATTCTGGCTTAATAACTGTGTTGTGTTGTAATGTCTCAGTTTTGTGTTTTTAGATAGGCATTTTTTGTTGTAAATATTTTGTGTAAGTCTCAATGCCGTTTTCATTTTTTGACATCTACTCTTATTGGCCGCTTTTTCCAACCCATTTCCATGATTATTTCACCCAAATATTTGAATTCAGAGACTAGTCTGATGTTACCATATTTTGTTTTTAGAAATGCTGTTCTCAGTCTGTTGCAGGTCATGTATTATGTCGTTTCAAAGGAAATTTGGAGTCCTACCTTTTCTGCTGTTTCTTTTAGAATTTCAATCTGTTTCTGTGCCGTTAATACATCTTGAGCCAAAATTGCTAGATCATCAGCAAACGCCAGACAATCAATTTTGATGTTGGTTCTCCCCAGTTTAATGGGCTGGTCAATATTCAGGGCCGACTTTTTTTCACGCCATTCCTGTATTACTTTTTCTAGAACACAGTTAAATAAGAGTGGCGAGAGTCCATCCCCTTGTCTCACTCCAGTTTTAATTTCGAAGGGCTCTGAGATGTCACCCATGAATTTAACTTTTGACCCTGTGTTAGTTAATGTTGCTTTAATAATTGCCAGCGTTTTCAGATCTAGTCCTTGTTCTTTCAAGATTCGGAATACAGATTCGCGGTCTATAGAATCATATACTTTTTTGAAATCCACAAATGTACAGACGAGATGTTTATTGTACAGTTTTTGATGTCTTAGGATCAACTTTAGATTCAGGATCTGTTCAGGGCAGGATCTGCCCGGTCGAAAACCTGCTTGATATTCACCAATTTTAGGTTCCAACTGTCCTTGTGCTCGGTCTAGTAGACATTGAGATAGAATCTTGTAACAAACTGGAAGAAGAGATATTCCTCTATAGTTGTTCACATCCGTTCTATCTCCTTTCTTGTGTAGTGGATGGATTAGAGCATCTTTCCAATCTTCCGGAATCCGTTCGGTTCGCCAAACTTCTTGTAGAATTTTGGTTATTTCGTTGATTGTACCTGGACCAGCGGATTTCAAAAGTTCAGCAGTGATTCCATCTTCGCCAGAAGCTTTGTTATTTTTAAGCCGCTTGATATGCCTAATTATTTCATCTTCATTCGGTGGTAATGAATCTGGGCTTGTTTGTTTAGGGTTTAGTGTTGGTAATTTGTTTAAAGGCTTTACGATTTTACTTTACAGTGGCTTAACGATTGAGTGAAGAATATTCTGTCAAATTATTAAACGTTTTGTAATATTTTCACATACCTCCGATACATTCTTAAAGTTTAAAATATTTATCATTAATAATTATCAAAAATAAATAATATTTAGAGGTTTTAATTAATATTTATGTATTATTTAAAATTCCATGTTCGTAGTTCTAAAAATTTAAAGGAAAAGGTATAAATAAATAAGTCCCAAACCACTCAGTAACTCAAGGTATACGTGTTAAAAAGGGTGTAAAGTTGCATTGTTGCACATTTGATGACTCACATTTGATTAACATAATTTTTAAAAATGAATTAACACAAAAGATGAAATAAACATATTAGAGAACAATAGAAAGACATAGTGGAAAAAAATTGTCTTGTTTCTTTTCAAAGTTATAAATAATTAAAATGGTAGCGTGACACTTGCCCCATCCGTTACTAAAAAATTATTGCCATGGGCCGTGGGTAATGGGAGATGTGGGAATGAATTGACATAAATTAGTATGAATAATTATTTTGGTTTGTAATTTTTTGATAAGCCATATTTATATAACATCTTATAAAAATCTGAAAGAGATTAATAAACTAATAAGTATGTATACTTGTATAATAAAACGTCAGAACTTTTGAGCATATACATATAATTGGTTTCAATAATTTTTAAAATACAATTTTTTATTTATAGATATCAAGAGGCAAATGTTCAAACACGGTATTAGTAAAATCAAGCTCGGCAACGGGGCGTTTTATCTCTTCGGTCCACTCGCCTCCCCACCCTGCGGCGCCGTCCCTGACGCCGCCACCGGCTCCCACAACCCCTTCTAGGCCCCCCGTAGGTGGGCAGCCATAACGACCGTGGTCCGGGCGAATCTTTGCTTACTTTGCAATCTTCTTATTATTGATCAGTGTCCGGTTGGTCAGATGCGCGCGCACGGTCCGGCTTTCCCGGACGGCCGAGGGGCAGCAATTGCTCGGGACAAGACAGTCAACACGAATGGTAGAATTAAATTCAATTATTTTTCGTCTCCAATGCAACAAAATTATCATTAAAATGTCTTTTGCAAATTTATATAGCCTATAACGATCTTTTGCTAAGTTATATTGTTTATGTTAAAAGAAGGCTTAATTCTGTCTAATATAGCAAATTGTACGTACATGGGAGCGTTAAATAACAATTGCTTAAAAGTTAAAAATTGTTATTGGCGGTGGAGTACAATATAAGTTTAAAAGGTATTTTATCGTACATTAACATGAAGAGGAGATATTACAAAATTATTTTATTGCTGAACTCACTATGTTATTGGGGCACAGAAATGGATTGCGCACTGGACGAAACTGTTAGAATAAGTCTTTAAATTTAGAAGTTTTTCTAGAAAAAGAAGAAAGTGGGAAAAGAAAAAATATTAATTAATTAGAACAGTTATGATGTAAGTGAATTACTAGGGTGTATCAAAAGTATTTGCATTTTTGAGGTTCTTAGTTCACTGTTTCAACTTTTGCATTACTCATATGCCTCGTAAATGCCGCTAAAGAATGTATGAGATACTTCTAAGTCCCAAAAAAGTTTCCTCCTGTTTATTCTAGAGTCTGCAGCCGCAGTTGCTCAAAAAACGCCGGCTTCGAGAGACCGCGGACGACCTGATCTTCCTCTATCTTCAAGATTCATGTCTCCTTCCCGAATTCTTTTAAACCAGAGCTGAGTGGTACGGAATCTTCCCCTCTACTCACGAGCGGCGTCAGTCGCTTTAATGTTTTTTTGTTTAAATATTATCTTTTTAAAATAATTTCTCGACTTATTTTCTCATTTTAACATTTTTGTTAAAAACCGTCTATTGCATATTTCGCAGTAGAACCACTTTAATGCTGAAGAATATTGAATGAAGGAATTGAATATTGAAGGAGGATTAAACCATTGAGGAGCGAAGTATTATCCTTTATTTATAAAAAAAAGGAAAAAAATGCAAATACCTGTGAACTCCCTAGTAATAAGGCCTGGATTCAAATACCATTAGAATATGAATAAGGCTTGTCATCGAAAAATCAATATCCAGATGTATCTCATTATTGAAGGTTTTCCTGTTTCCAGAACAATCGGCAATTATCATTTTCGGTGACTATAGAGGATGAAATAAAGATCCCATTCAAGGCTTAACAATTTTCTCCAGATGGTTAATAATAAATCTGATTTGGGATTACCTATGTGAGAGATATTTTCGATTTGCTAATTCTGATTCCTTAAGCATATTGATTGAACTGATTCAATTTTGAGAATTGTGAAAACTATACCGTCAAAGTAATCATCCTACCGGACGATAAAAGTTTTTAACACTTAACACCGCCATAATTTACTATAATATATTTTCTTTGCATGATGTCCTGGACTTTAAGATTGTTTAAAGTAACTCGTTGCTGTGGCTTCATAATGGTGGACTAAGTAGTTTCATTTTTTGAAACTATTCGCTTCAAAACTGAAACGCTTGGCGTTTTTTCAACGAATCACACATGTACTAATGTGATTACTTTTGACTTTTCTTTGAAAAATACGCGCGATTTACGTATCGACACAACCATTTCTTTTTAAGTTGATATGACTGTCCTTGACATTTGACAGAAGTTTCATATCAGTTTGCATGTTAAGTTAGAAATTATAGCATCTTTCGTAATTGTTAAAAATGTTGTCAGCTATTTAGGAATACCTTTCACGTTAACTAATTAAGAAACTAATTTAACTTTTTTTTTAATAATCTTGTACTAATCCATCGCTGATTAAGTATTACAGTCCATTCGAAAAAAATGTCCAGATTTGTGGCAACAATTCATGATTTTTACATTAAGATTAAGCCACCCTCGCATACCGCAATAATTACACAAGTCAACATGGATTTTGCGTTTGAAATTAGGGTATGCAATTGCGATAGGTTTATCGACAGTCATCCGAAAAAAAATTATATTTTAAAAAAAAATTACTTTTGTATTTACGTTTCTACAATATTTAAAAAAACTATCATTTGAATTTTTATCTATTGAAACCTTCTTGGTCATGACCTTAAAGTTCTTTAACATATTTTCAACTAATTCTTGGTAATTCTCGACTTCGTCATTTCCTAAAAATCCAGAGACTACTGCTTTGAAACTATGCCAACCATTTTTTTTGAACATTAGTAGTAGTAACATTAGTGGAAATTCGTCATTGCCATTTTTTTTTAATTTATGGATTAACAACAATTTTAGCTTTAACTTTCGCTTCTGGCAATTTTGGAAAAAAATCTTAAACATTTGAAAGCTTCAGATTTCTTATCTAGTGCTTTCACAAATTGTTTTATTAGCCCGAACTTACATGTATAATTCACATTTTATATCTCATACTTTCATAAATGTGCCACATATGTAACAAAATGCATCAGCATTATGCTTACACTTTCACGACTATATTTTAACTTTGCTGAGACTTGTTCAAAACACTTCATTGTTGTTTGCAATATGAGCGCAATCTGGAGGTACCGTGCGAATGTAACAATCCCTTTCCTCTTTTCGTGGTATGTTTAAATATACAAAGATTATTTACTGTTTCTATGAAAACTCAAAAATCTGTATTATTAAAATTAACACTACAAAAGCAAACTTTAAAGGGGATGTAGATATTTTTTCTTCACTTTGGTGGATAATGAATATGAAATTCACGAAATGAACCAAGGACAAGGAAAACATTTTTTTGTAGAGTTGTTAGAGTGTTCGTCAATTTTTCGCTAGGAATCAAACAAATACTATTCTACAAGCACCAAATTCATGGCATATGTCACCGTATGACTTTTTTCTATTCCCTCGGTTGAAGAAACAACTTCGTAGACGTCGTTTTAAGTCTGTAGAAGCCCTCAAGAGCATTGGCTGGTTGCTGTAAAGGAAATACAAAAAGCCGAGTATAAAAACTGTTTTGAAGATTAGAAAAAAGGTTGGAATACGTTCATTGCAGAGAAGGAGGACTTGAAGGAGGACTTTGAAAGAGACAAAATTATTTTGGATAAATAAAAAATACTATGGGTTTTTTATTTCCAAAGTCATCTTACCGTTGTTTATAGTAATATATGAAGGTGATCAAGCATTAAGTTCAAACATTAAACTAAGAAAAGAATCTTATTCAAGAGATTTTTAAGCCTTCGTAGTTCGTTCGCCTTTTGTGAAATAATACAGCAAATATATGGGCATAATGCTCTCTGCTATTCACATAGTTACGCAAACCATATAAAGCGTATGTCAAAAAAATATACACTCGCAGTAAGTCCATATTCTAATTAGTCTTGCAGATATGTAATTATATTGCGTCTTTTTTTTCTTCCCTTCCACTTATTTCTGCTCTGTGTCACACGTTTCCAGTTTAGCCCACTGATTTATTTTAAGTCATTACTGCTGTATTCGATTATTCTATCTGTTTTTCAGTTTTGCATTATGGTCAACGAAATCAGATTTAAGTTACACCACTTGCACTATCTCATTATATTGTTTATTGCATTTGTAATAGAGCTAAATAATACAGAAAATATAAGTGAACCATCAACGAAGAATAATCCGAACGATCATAATTACCAATCCAAAAATTTATTTTGAAGTGAAAAAATACTTTATGGTAAAATTTATTATATTTCTATCATTTTGGAAGATTTAATTTCTTTAAATTAAACGTTGGGGTTTTTTGACAAATATCTTTAGTTTCGTGGCAAATGCGACGATGGCATTTCTGAGTATTATTTATTTTTAGTCTTCTGAAAAAGAATGAAAATGTTTAAGTCGAGAAAAAAGATGATAATTTTAAATTATGATGTTAAAAAACCATTGTGTGTTTTCTTAAAACTGAAATTAGTGATAAAAGAAAAGCACTTCAATACAATATAATGATAATAAGAATAGGAATAATGTGTAAATATATTAATAAAAGATTAAACTATTTGGAACGAATTAATCGCCAACAGTTTTCAAATTATAGGCCAGTTCAAGTTGATATGGTTCAAGTATTTATGCATTATTTTTATGTATATCATAAACTTTAAATGCATTAATGATTATTCAGTAAACTGATGCGTTTTTGATGGCAATAGAAATTGAAGGTCTATTACTCAAATTAAGGTATATTTAAATTTAGAACTGTATCCTCTTGACTCAAGGTGGATGTGTGGAATTTGTGGAACAAATTGTTCTTAAAGCCAATTTCATTCCGGAAATTATTAAATTCAGTTGTATTGTTAACCCTTATAACAATTATACTGCAGTTTTCAGTAAAAATGGGCCATCTTTCAATTAATGTAAAAAGGGAAATTTTTACTACGACTAAATTTTTACCGTCTACGTGAAAAGTTACTAAAAGAAATGTGTAAAATCTAGAATAGGGAATCTTAATTCTGGAATACCCTACTTATGGAGTCATATTTTGGTCACTAAAAAGTCTACGCTTGAAACCTATTAACAATATATGGTGATTTTTAGTGGGTTTGAACTTTAAATTCAAATAAAACAACAACCAAATTAACTGATTTAAAACTATATATTTTATGTGGAATGTTATCAGTGGCATTAATGTTTCAAAATAATTTCGAACAAATGTCCTCCGCGGCTACTTCTGACAAAGCGCATTTTGCCAATCCAATTTCTGACCAACTTTTTAAGCAATCGGGATGTTATATCCGTAATTATTCGAATTATGCTGTCTTCCAAGGCTATGCTGGTTTACCGGCGTAGATGAAAAATTTAACATAACAGCAAAGAAAAATAATTTAAAGGCGATAAATCACATGAACTTGGTGGCCAATTAATAGGTCCGTTCCTCAAAATAATTTTCTCACCGAATTGTTTCCTAAATAAATCCATTGTTGTGTTGGCTGTATGACATATGGAGCCGTCATGTTGGAATCACATTTCCAAATCAATACCATTCAAATTCGGAATTAAATAATCCACATAGTCGAATAACAAGGCCCAACTTCCTGCGAACGGCGACGAATTAATAAATTTGGAACTTCAAAAACACTGCCATCAACAACGGCGTTATTTTCTTCGGAATACACTGTTTTTTGTCTTGTTTTTGTTTTAATATCGAGCAGCCTGAAATGCGTTTGTAATTTGTTGATAATTCGGCGAATATATGATGAAGTTTAAATTCACTAAGTGCTTTATAAGTTGGGTGCACAGTACATTGATGTTGATAATAAATTTAGACTGTTCAGACACAGATTTACAGACTTGCGTGCAAACTCACAGTTTGTTTGATAGCGATCTCTAACGGAAGTTCAGACACACTAAGGAAATCACCCTTTGTAAGGGCTTTTTAGAGGAATTAAGTATTTAAAAGACTTTTGTTTAAGAGTGTTAGTCATATTGCAGTTTCAATTTTGTATTGTTGTAAAATGTATTAAGTAACATTATAGCTGACAAGCGTCATTTATAAAATCGTTGTAAACCAACGTCATTTATAAAATTAGAAATTATATTTTTTTAGTTAATAAAATTTATACCAACTCGTGTTATCCGACCCACACCCGCGAACACGTAGAACGTCTCCAAAGCAGCAAGGTAGATACTCGGAGAATCAATCCTACTTTACATTAATGAAAGCCCTTTTCTTTGGCCGCGCCACCGCAGGCCTGCTTGTTAACGAGCACAAAGGCCTTTCCCCTTGAACGGGAGGAACGGGGACGCGGGGCATGATTTGGTCAACTCCTGTCGGAATACGTTTACCTGGATTCTGGAATTTGTGGTTTCGGTCTATTAAGGTAGATACCTGGGCAATACCGTCTGCTATTTGAATTTGTCCCTATATTTGTTTTTACAGGGATTGTAGTTCAGATGAAGAAACATTATTTTTCAGTAGAAAAAGTGATTTAATATAATATAATCTTAGTTTCGTCTAAATAATTGTAAATAATTAGGTACTTGCTTTTCTGTATGGAATTTAAAGGAGTTCAAAATGAAAACTAATATACAGAAAACTGAGATCATGACATGCTCAAGTGAAAAAAAATTGTTTAAAGTCAGGGGTCTCCAAACTTTCCAGCCTTAGGGCCATAGTGATTATTCCAGTAAGTTCCAAGGGCCAAAACCGTTTTATTTTTTCTGTCATTATCTATAATTTCTAAACTACTACGTCGTCGAATACGCGCCCTAAACGAGCATACGCTTGCTAAATTCGCCAGTCGCGAGCCCGATTGATGAGACTGGCAGACCGGATTTGGCCTGCGGGCCGTAGTTTGGATACCCCTTTATTTTATGCTTTGGTGACCAAAGCATAAAATATCAGATACTTCTTGATCATTGTCGTACACATTAGCAGTATATATTGATAAAGAAAAAGTAGATAACGATAGGATAAATGCTAATTCAGGATATTCAATAAAATGATGTTCGTCTTCCCAAATAAATGATAACTTAGAAACATGATGAGAATTAAACTGCACAGAGTATTAAATATATAATAGTGAATCTCGGACACTTAACAGTGGATTAATATCAAAGATAACAGTAACATAAGTGAGTGAATTAAAATTGAACGTGTGGAAAGCCTGGATAAGATCAGCGATAATGTAATAGAAACAAGATCAGAAATTGAATTATTATGAAATTAAAGAAAATAGAAACCAGAAAATCAAGCTGATTCGGACATCTTGTACGCATTGAACATAATAACCTAGTGAAGGAAATATGGGACGCAGGATGAAACATGAAATGTAAAAGAGTAAAAGTCAGAAAGGCATGGAAAAAAGGGTTTAAGAAATGTTCTTAGTGATAAGTTAGGAAGCTGAAAGAAAGTCATGGCATGGAGATTTTGTCATAAATACATAGCATCATACTAATGCTTAATGGTAAACAAAATTACTGGGATTCGGAACCATCATTATATGTATTGTTCTCGCATCTTATATCTATTATATAGCATCTTATATCGTTAAATAGTTTAAAATTAAGTTTTATGATTTAAGAAAAATGATTAGCTATATTCAGCCTATTGGGCCTATTTCGGTTAATTTTAAATTCATATTCGTAATTTTCAGGGTGTTGGTATAATATATAGGCGTTGTCAATAAGTACCATACCAAGTCAACCATGCATTAACATGATGAAAAGCTGCGTCAAGCAAGAGAAATATTTTACTCATCGAATTAAGATTTACGATGAAAAATGTGAATACTTTAATATTTTCGATAAGTAAAATGAGTAATTTTAAGGCCAAGACCAGTAGCGAATCTCGTGACGGAAGCAAATTGTCTAAAAATGTTTTCATGTGTTTTTCGTGAAATATCCAGGGTGCATTCTAATTTTGTTCTAGTTCTAAAAATTCAAGTTGTCGGCATTTGCCTCTATATGACAAAATTGGCAAAAATTTTCTTCTTTAACCAAAAGACATTTTTCTTCAGAAAGTTAATGTCATAGCGTATACAACTGACATACACAAGAAAATTCTTAGATCTTATCGCAGTTGGTTTGAAGATATGTAAAAAAATACGTGAAATTAGGAATCATTCTAATAATAAAATTTTCTACCTTTATAAGTTTCACTATAAAAATTCAACAGTTAAAATTCATTATAAAAATTTCAAAGACAATTCATCTCTTGATGATGTTAACATGGTAAGTGAAATGCTCGTCGAGAAGTTTATAATGTGATTTGGTGTTTAGTGGTAAATCTCTCGAGTTTAGAAGATAAGTTATTTAAAAAAGGTAATATCTGAGCGAACAAATGAAAGAAAATAAAACGAACCAAAAATACTTACGAGAAATGTAATCTTACAATGGACCCATACAAATAGGCCCTCTCCATAAAAAGGCCTTTTTATAACAAACCTTGATATATCAATTGCCCTGTCAGCCCTTCTCTTAATGTCTCGTCGTAGATTGTTTTTAGAATTTTCAGCTCCACCTTGCTCATAATATGATCTTGTTTCGGCTGTGTACGTCATTATTACTGATGTTTTGTAGAATCTGATCTTCGCTTCTGATTTCAAGTACTTGTTTCTCCATACTACGTCCTTTAAAATGGCTGGCTATTTGGGTAGCTTATATTACTTAGTTCCGTGCTTAGTTTGGTATGTTTCGGTTGTTCGTGATTTCGATTGCTATGAACTTCGCCATCTATTTTATGATATTTTCTGTAATCATACTTTATATGTAATTTAATCTGTATATATATATATATATATATATATATATATATATATATATATATATATATATATATATATATATATATATATATATATAGGTAACTTTTAATTGGTTAAAATTGGAATATATCTCGTTTGAATTTTCATTTTTCTAAAAGGTTAAATTGTTTGTATATATCAGCATTGAAGGGAGTTTCTTTCATTGCTGGAAAATATATATTTTTGAAATTATGTAATTCAAGGAACAGCAATTTTACACTACTTTTGATAACTATGGATGTGTAATAAAATTATTCTATAATATATAACCCACGAAACGCCCACTGAAAAACCGTAAATAAGTATGTATATATATAATCTATATAATTAAATTACAAATTTTATTCGCTTGCAAATCCTCTTTTGTTACAGTAATATATCTGTAGCTGAATATTTTCAAATTATTTTCTTCCAATTGAAGCAAAAGTGCTGCAAGTTGTTAATGGTTATAAATATTTATAGTTTAATAAGATATAAGATTTTTTTTGTTATATACTTTGATATATTTCGTATAGAAAAAGAATGAAACGAAAATCTGGTGCATTAATATCAAATGTTTAGGGTTACCTTTCGGTTTTGTTGTATCAAAAGGCCGAATAAAAAAAGCTGCCAAACCCTATCATTTATTATCTATTGTCGTTTGTCAGTTCGATTTAAAGGGAGGTTTATTTTTACTATTTCTTGTAGGTTTTAAAAAAGTTTCATCAATCTGACCGAGGACAAGCGCCAGCCGAAGAAAAATATAACCAGTCATTCTTTCGGTTCTTTTTTTCTGCAATGTCCTGACTCAGCACATGTTACCCCCCGATTTTCCATTTTTTTACGCTACATAACTTGCCCTTTTCCATATTGCTGCTAGCCCTTGCAAGTTCATATCGTATCAAGCACACTTCATAGAAAGATTATTTAAAGTTTAGCCTTTCCGTTTCGTTGCTTTTCATACATATTAAGATAGATTCTGGACTACAGCTTTTAATATTGAATATCAATAAATATTGGTACAAGGATAATCTAAAATATACACAATGTTTATTTGACAAAAAATCACTTTGAATGATTTAATAGAATAATAGTTTTCTTTAATGAGGGAAATGTCAATGTATCCAGGAAGCCAAACATGATAGAAGTTCAATTAAATGGCAGTAGGCAGAGATTAAGTATTAGTTTAACATTCTGAATAAAGTCAACAGTTAACACTGCCAAGAGCGTGATTCTATTAATGGCCAATTTTACTAATAATGTGGTACTACTATTGAGTATGAAATATTGAGCCCAATATATAATCTCGAAAAAATAGTTGATTCATACGATTCATTGGCTTCGCGTAGTTTTGTTTGTTTACCTAAATGAACTAGAATTTTAAATGTTTCTGTACCTTTTCTCAAATCATAATTATTTATGATTTAAAATTTAAAGATAATGAATACACTATACCAAAGAGCATTGCATCGCTCAACCGAATAAAAACATCACCCATGTAAAGTTTCGATGCTGATTGACAGAAGGGATTTCGGCGAATACATCAGAAAAAATTATGATATTTGGTTGTCTTCTTAAAATTTGGTTAAGCAGAAAATAAGGAGCATGTTTGACATATTGTGCTTATTTAATTCCGGAAAGGCAAAAATGCTTCATAAACGCAAAATATTTTACGTGCCGTTAGTGGTTCAGCTGTACGACTGGCTGAGTTTGTTGGTAATGAAATATTGCCGATGTAATCGCAATAGAACAACTTGAGATATCGGAGACATTTTTGGAATCAACCAGTCGTCAAACTTGGAATGGAATGGATAGTAAGGCCGATGTAGGGGTAACACATGAGGGAGAAAAATTTGATTTATCGAAATCACCGTATATTTTATTGGACAATAACAATATTTGCTACTATTCAAAATTGATATATCACAAAACGAAACAGTTTAAAATTAAACATTGATTTTATAAATTTTATTTTCAATATCCATCAGAATCATTACATTCTTCATTACATTTTTTCATTACATTACATTTTTCAGTCTTCATTACATTTTTAACTCTGTTTCAGCTAGCTTGGCATCAGAATATTATTAGGTTGAAAAAATTTTTATTTAGCCATTATATTAGATTGATATGTTGTTAAGCTGTAGTTGTTTAAATTGCAGGCTGAGAAAGTTAAATAGATAAATAAACTTGCTTTAATACTTTCAAAAAATTTGATCCAAATATCCACCCAAATCAAATAACGCATCAGGCTGTAGCTATATGGTGAAGAGACTTTTTATGGTTTTGACAAGGCCAATATTTGACAATTCATTTTAGTTATTGATCACATCAAAGTGATCTGCAGTCACCATCACTCCTAGATATTTAATTGTTTATAATTGTTCCTGTGGTTATCCTTCGATCCTGATATCTTGCGTTGCAGCTTCATTCCTTATTAGTATTGTTTTTTTCTTTTCAATATTTCACTTTAATTGTGAGCATAGTTGTCTTTCAATGCATATTATGTCATTCACATTCTATCATACGCAAAATAGCGCTCCTCAACAACCATCTCGACTTCTGTCACCTGTTCGAAGATGAAATCTTCGTTTTGCAGATTTTAAAGGAAATTTTAATAAAACAGTAGATTGTTTTTCTTGATAGTAGGCCTTATTAGTGATGATTCTATGAATCAGTGATGGTTGATGAATTGGCTTCAGCTGCTTGAATTATGATTTAATGTTGAATTCGAAAAATGGGTTAAAGCACTAAAATTTCAAAAGTTGTTAAATTTTTTCCGAAGTTTTTTTTTAAATTAACATTTAACTTTTTTTTTTTTTTTTCTTAAATTTTTAAAAAACCTAAGTTTACAATTTTTTAACAATAAATAGGATATAAAATATAAGGTAAAAAACTAAATATAAGCTAAAAATAGTATATATTTCAATCAAATTATCATCAATTTACTAGTAAGCTATTATATTAATTCCTACATGTCAACATGTGTCCTACGACTAATAACACAGGTCGTCATGATTTTTGTAACATTGATGAAAATGCTCTTGTTGCGTTTCATTTAGGTAGTTATTAAAACACCTTTCCACATAAATGGCCTAGCAAGTCCCATTTTCAAATACCTGCTTCTCCTTTATATCCTGGGCTTATTAAAATTATTTGTACCTGACTTTGGACTGGACTCAATGGAGTACCTAGACCGTAGAGCGCGTATTTCCATAGTATTGTACGTACCTTTAAGGGCAGTTTTATTCAATTCTTTTATTGGAACCTTCGGTGTGAAACACTAAACTCGAAGAGATTTATCTCTAAACACCAAATCACTTTTTTAAACTTCTCGATGCACTTTGAGATCAAATCATCTCCTGATGATGCTAACGTGGTTAGAAAAACGTGCGTCGAGAAGTTTAAAAAAGTGATTTGGTGTTATATATAGTGGTAAATCCCTTCGAGCTTTGCAGTTCTATTGTTTTCTATAGTTTAGTTTGTTTCTGTCGCGTTTACAGTACAGTCAAGTGTTTAAATCAATTAAAAAAAATGGCAAGTTCTAGTCGTCGATGTTGCAATACTCTAGTGAATAAGTTTGGTTGTATATGCGGACATCTAGACCTATATCCGATGAAGTAAAAAGCCTATCATTTATATTTTTAGTGCCTAATTAGAGATCAGGATAAAAGTTGGGCTCCTCATGTTTGCTGTGTGACTTGTCACGTAAATTTAGTGGAGTGGATGCATAGCAAGAAAAATTTTATGCCGTTTGCGGTTCCTATGGTGTGGAGTTCGGTTCCTATATGTGATGTCCGTTTTCCACAAAAATTAAATGAAAAGGAACAGGCATTTGGAAGTTTTTTATAAGTATAGTGGAAGGATTTTTGAGCAACAAGAAATATGAAAACTATAAAAACCTCATAGATGAACTCTTGAAAGCGAGTGAAATACTAGGGCGTAGCATGTCCTTAAAAATACATTTTCACTCCCATTTGGATTTTTTCCGGAAAATTTGGGTGCAGTAAATGACGAACTCTTTGTTCAGAGGATTCATCAGGACATCAGAACGATGGAAGCAAGCTACCAGGGACTCTGGAACCCATCTATATTAGGCGACTACTGCTGGTTTTTAAAAATAGTTGATTCTACAGAACACAAGAGGAAAACGACAAAAAGGTATCACATAAACCTCAGTAATGTTTTTGCCCCAGTAAGGTAATTAGCTGATCATTTTCAGATTTAGGACTACAAAATACTTACACCTATTTTCATCAATGTTACCTCAAAAAGTTTAAATTTGTTGACCTGTATAATTCATATTGTATATACATATATTTTGGCTAGTCAACATGATGAAAGATCAAAAACGGCTTGCATTTATTCTCATAATACTCACATCTCATCTTTATAATTCTCCATTTTTTCTGCCAGGCGGTCGAAAAAATAAATGATGGCGTTTACAAAACCCATTGAGCAAAAAAAGCCGGAGGCCCTGCCCGATAAATAAATAATAACAAATTTGTGCATTATCCGACGGGTGCGAGATTTTGACAGTCTCTTTTCCTGGCCATCAATTTCAGTGAGATGGTGATGTATGGCGAATGCAGCGCAGCCTACTTTGTGGAAAGCTGAGTGGGTGTATTTTTCTCAAAGAAACATACTTTATGCAAATAAACATACACGGTACGTCAAGGCCGATTTTATTTGAAGGCTTGTTTGATTTTTTCTTTGATTATTGTTTGTTTGAATTAAGTTTGAATAATAAATAAGTTATTAATGTTCGATTGTAATTAAGAACCATTTGATCTACGAGGTGTTTAAATATAGTAATAAGACAGGTGGCGTCGCGTTGGATCTGGTAGTACGGTTGGTTTTCCGTTTGGAGTGGAGGTAGATTAAGTGACTCTCTAGTGTCACTTGGTGGTTCGTAGCAATTCTATACATGAACTGAATTTTCTAGTGCATTCTGAAAGTAAACGATAACAATTTCGGGCAACGATGTACAGTATGTCTATGAAAACAGTGTTTTGTTCAAGGCACCAGGTATCGAGATGATTTAAAGCATTCTCTATTCATTAGTTAAAATCTGATGCAGTTGGCAGTTGTGCGAGTCAAATTCAACTCTTCTCGATCGTTTTGATCGATAACCAACGCTCAAGAATCAGAATTCACAAGATTCCAGATTCTGTGGACATTTTCATCACTTTTTGCAGTTGAAAGTCTTCCGTTGCGAGGTTTTTTTTCAATCAATGGTATTTATTTTCAGAAAGCATAAAATCCAGTTTACGAAAATAATTACTACGCACCACCAAGTGAGCCAAAGGACTTCAAATTCGTATTGAACACATATCAGATGATGGCCTACCTACCATAATCTGTAATATTAACAACAAGTAAAAATTGAAAGCAGAGTTACAGGAGATGTAGAACTTTAGATGTCGGGTATCTTCGAAAATCATGATTACAGTCAAAGCTCCTTATTTACTGTTCCTTTATTCGCCTTTTGAGCAACATATGCAGAAGAATTTTCAAAGTTAATTGCTGATAGTGGATACAAACCTGAACAAGTGTTTAATGCAGACAAAACTGCTCTGTTTTGGAAAAGAATGCCAAACAAAACTTTTATATTTTTGTTTATAAACTTTCACTTTTATATCTAAAAGTGAAAAGTCTGTCTCTGGTTTTAAGGCAGCAAAAGATAGAGTTACACTGTTGCTCTGTTCTAATGCATCAAGAGATTGTTTAAATAAGCCAATTATGCTTTAGAGATAGCTAAATTCTCGTGCTTTGAAAAATCAAAATAAGGACAACTACAAGTGTTTTGGCATTCAAACAAGAAAGCGTATGTTACCAGTATCATTTTCTGTGACAGGTTCTGGAATTATTTTGTTCCAAAGTTGAAACTTATTTAAAGAAAAATAATTTAGATTTTAAGGCAGTTCTAGTTTTGGACAATACGCCAGGTTACCCTCGTGAGCTTGAAACTATGCATCCAAATATAAAAATGATATTTTTGCTTTTTAACATGACTGCCTTTTTCCAACCTATGGACCAAGGAATAATCCAGGTCTTTAAGCTCTATTACATTAGACAAACCTTTAAAATCATATTGGACACCATGGAATGTGATCCTGATATGAACGATATGCAATGCTGGAAAAATTTTGACATAGCAAAGTGAATTGTTAAAAAAAAGAATCATTGCAAGAGCTGGAGCCATTCATTGAAATCATGCTGGAAAATCTGTGATCTAATCTAACTGTCGGTAATGATGGGGAATCCGTATAAATTCAAACGTTAATTGAAAACATTGTTCAAGTTACGAATGGCATAGAACGACATGGTTTCGAACAGATAGAATCCAGTGACATTCAAGAATTGCTTGAATTGTAAGATTTGACTGAAACAACTTGCAGGAAATGTTCCCATTCCAATGAACTCCCATTCCATTGAAGAGGAAGCCTCAACCATCAATGAAAAGGTGACATTAAACTTAAAAAAGCCCGAGTGAAAGTTTATGAATGGCAAATGAGCTTTGGGATTTCTTCATAAAAATTGATCCATCTATGGAAAGAAGTCTTGTTGTTAAAAGGCAAATTGTTAATGCCCTAGGCGAATATCAATCCGAATTCTTTAAACCACTGCTTAAGCCTGATAATAATTCGAAGGTATTTTTTCTTACAACCTTATACGAAAAGAGTATCATCTGGTAGCAACGAATAAACGTGTAAAAACTATTATAATATGCTTAACGACAAAGAATACATTTAGATGATCTGTAATCAAAAAACATTGATCGATTTTTGTTTTGTGAAGATTATACAAGTATTACGAAAATAAATTGTTTCAAGAACGATTGGATATATACCTATCATGTAAATTCTTATTTTGTATTCTTTCAAGTCATTCATGCTCCTGTATTTCATTTTGGATGATACTGAAAAGACGTTGTTCCAGTTTCCCGACCGAAATTCGTTCTCAATAATGTTGTTTATAAAATTCTTACTAATAATGAATTTGAAACTCTTAGTTAGAATGTCTTTTTCCGTATCTCGTACAGGTGTAGAAAACTTTTTGACAGAGAGAACGAAAAAAGAGAGAACGAAACGAAGCCATCTTTGAACCGGATGATTATGAGAGATGAGAAATGGACAATGATAATGTACTGGGTAAAGAGATGAGAATAAAACAAATATGAAGGCAGGATTATATTTAAAGAAGATTAAGTTCTCGTTGTAATAAAATTACATTAGTGTTATATAGTACGAGGTGTTAGCGTCAGAAAAGAGAATTGATTCAAATATATATAGCTCGCAGTTAACGAAGCTGAATCAAGCTATACAAGCTAAATATAAAAAAAATGGGAAGAAATCGACATATTTTATACATCATTTATCATCTAGTGTAAATTATCTCTGAACAAGGAATCAGTTACTGATGTGGGAAGTATTAAAATATATCTAGATCGGATTTTAGTTCATAAATTTTATCTATTTTAAAAATGCAGCATAATTAATTTCTCAAAAATATACGGAGGGATTAAAGCTAATTGTTTATACTGCTACCTACTTGGTCGAATATATTCTAAACTGCATTGAAACTAAACAGTTTTGTTCAACTTAAAGGTGATTATTTTGTAGCAAGATCATGCCTAAAGCCATACTGTGAGACAAATATATAAAAAAAAAATCAAGGGATCAACGTAGTTACATTGCTGCCATATTCAATTTTGTTTTGAAAGAATCATATGTGATCAAAAAACAATTAGAAAAGAGAGGCTGTACAAGAAAAACGAGTCAAAAATCAATTGTACGCCAGGCTTTGAATGATCCATTTGCTACTTCTGTCGTTATAAAAAAAAATTGACCTAAGTATCAGCACCAAAACAATAAGGCGATGTTTACAACAGAAGAATCTATACGATAGGGTAGCCAGGAAAGTTCCTTTTTGGTTCTGATTACAAATTTTATTTTAGAAGACGTATTAATGAAGAATTTAATACACGTAATACTTTGGTACAGTGAAGTATTGTTATGGTAACGGTTGCTGGTGCTTTTCATATAACGGAGTATATCCAATATTTTGGATAAAAGAAAATATGACAAAATAAATTTACTTAAGAATCTTAAAGACAATTATGCTATCTTACCCTGAAGAGAATATGCCTTTACAGTGGGTTTACCAGCAAGACAATGATCCCAAACATACAGTTCATGTGGTGAAGCAATGGTTCGAGAGGAAATATATTAAAATGTTAAAGTGGCCTTCACTGTTTCGGGATCTAAATCCGATCGAGAACATTTGGAAAACGTTAAAATGACATTTTGCTGGTTCAAAATGGAGAAATGCAGACAACTTGGTTTTCGATGCCTCTAGAAGCATGCCGATATCTAATCGACTCCATACCAAAAAGACGTCAATCGGTAATTAGGAATAAGGGCCATGCTACAAAATACTAAGTTTTTATAATTATATAAACTGAACAGTTTTAGAGAATGACGCCTTTTAGTTTTTTATAATCTATCTATCTATATAAATAAAAATGTAAATGTTTGTTTGTTCAAAATCTTAAATCTCCGAAAGTTCTTCACCGATTGCTTTGAAATTTTTATACAACATTGCATTCGAATACGCGCGTGTTTTTGTATGTGTTTTTATATATTAGATGGATGTCACACCTGTGACAGGTAAAAACATGGTTTTTTTAAACAGCGCCATCTGTTGGACGTAAAAGCAACACACGCTGTACTAAATATTTTACAGCAATGGGAGCGCCATGCGCACATGCAATGCCGGACAGCGTGCTTCTTGACAATTTATGTCATGGTTCCGATTGCATTGTTAAATTGAATTTTCATAGATTTCGATTTATTATCAGTTTGATTTAATTATTTAAGCATAACGTTTAAACGTAATTTTGTCTAAAATATCTCATCAACGTATAACTATGAATAAAGTAAATGTTGGTATTTAGATTAATACCGTTTAAAAATGAGTTTAAATAGAATATATTAATAATGCTCCGCTGCTCCTATTTTATTGGTTACCAATATATATATATATATATATATATATATATATATATATATATATATATATATATATATATATATATATATATATATATATATATATATATAATATAATTTTGCATATTTATTTCATTACCCCCATAAAACAGACCGAAATCATTTGCAATAGAATCGATATTAGCTGGACACCTCGTAATGGCATACATCTTTTGAATGTTATTAATTGTTAATCAAATATAAATCTGAATCTGTATGCTGTTAGAATATTAAGAAAATATATGGAGAAGATACAATTCCAACACCATATCTAGCTTGCAGTCTACAACTTGAACAATAAGACTTCATTGGAAAGGCGGCTTGTGGGACGGAGATTCAATAACTTGAACAAGATGTGCTTTAACTCTTTTGCTTTTAGAAATACAAAATGAAACAAATGCGAGTACCAATAACTTCTGCAGATGGCAATAGGTTAAACAGTGCTTATTAAAAAAAAATGTTTTTTTTAGTTTTAATATCTTGATCGAAACATTTAAAAACGTAAAGTTTTAGGATTAGAGGCGTATCAGCAACTGAGGCTATTTAGCAATTGGACCTTCAGCTTTACATGGGTTCCGAACCACGATTATCAGCTATCGATAATCCCGGTCAGCACAGCACTCCTCTCGGATTATCAACCCTCCGTTTTGCGCTTAAAAGGAAAATATCTCGAGAAGACTACCGACTGGCGAGTGACTAAGGTAGAATACTTTTTTGAAGGTATCCAGCCTTACCCATCCTCGAACTGGCGTGACTAAGGGGAAACTTACTATTTGCCTATTGAAATGCAGTATGCATTAATAAACAATAACAAAGCAAAGCCCTAATAAACAACTCATTAACTACGGGACAACCGTAGAAAATTTGGGAAAAGTGGCCAATATATCAAACTGAAACTCGTACACTAGAAAGTTTTTCAAATAAATGATTTTTTTTTAAATAACTATCTTTTTACATTTTTCTTTATACATTTCAGGAAGTATGGTCATAGATAAAATGTTATTAAAAGGCAAAATGGGCCAGAAGATATTTGCAGAGAATACATTTAACGTTTTTATTTTTTGATAGTCCAATATATACATATAAATATATACATATATATATATATATATATATATATATATATATATATATATATATATATATATATATATATATACATCTATGTTAGTCACTATTCTAAAGTAGAAATTAATATTTGGGTGGCAATTCTTTATTACTAATTATCTCTTTTAAACGGAGAGGCGAGGCGAGGCATAGGTTCAACTAACTTTTGACAATATTCAGTTGCTAGTTTTGACTACTCTTCCTGAAGAGGAAGTTTTAATTGCTCAATATTAGAAATTCGATAACTTCTAATGGTATCATAAACGTTCAATCACATTTAGGTCGGGAATGTGTGGAGAAGTTTTCATAACTTTGGGGCAGTTATATAATATCCAGGTCTTTATTTTCACCGCTTTGTGATTGTGATCTTTGTCTGGGTAAAACATAAATCGTTCTATCCCAAATTTTTGAGTAGTTTGTTTCAGGTTTTGTTTTAAGATATCAAGATAAACCTTTTAATTTATAACTCCTTCAATAAAATGTAAGTTACATAGGCCTTTGGCGGACACCATTACGAAGCCGCCACCATGTTTTACAGTCGCTCGAAAATGCTTAGATTTTAGTTCTTCATTAGGTTTTCTCCACACCCTATGCACTCCGTCAGAACCAAAATTGTTCAATTTACTCTCGTCCGCGAATATTACGTTTTTCCAAAATAAAAAATCCTTATTTCTGTGCTCTTCAGCAAATGCAAGATATTTGTTTGCCTTGCTTACATAGGGTTGTTTCTATGTAATAAATTTCTAATTGTTTGGGTATTAACTTTTTTCTTTAAATGTATTTATACCTCTCTTGCTAATTTAGGAGCTGATAATTTGGGATTATTAGCAACTTTGCGTGGAATCCAAAGCTCATCGTATATATTAAACATTTTTCTTGAAGAATTTATCACTTTATTTTTTTCCGATCATTGTTGTAAAGTGTTATAATGGTTTGCACTGTAGTGTAAGGCCTATTAATATTTTTTCAGATTTCTAATTTTGTAATGGTGAATTACCAACTCTCTCTCTGACACACTTGTTTGGTCTCTCTGACGCCCCATTTCATTAAAAATGCAAAAATTTAAAACTTACAAGTTTATTAGAAGTTTACTGTACTGTAATAAAGTAAATTCGGAACTGGACAATTAAGGCAAGATTTTTTATTGCAATAAATTGACGTTGTATTTGAGTTTCTATTTGAGTATAAAAAAATAATAAAAACAATATTTTTCCAACAAATTTGTTATTCTAGGAATTTCTGACAAAAACTGTTATCTATAGCAATCGTTCCTGAAACGTATAAAGGAAAATTTAAAAAAATTGTTAATAAAAAAAAATACTTATTGGAAAAAATATCAAGTGTACCAGTTTCAGTTTGATATGTTGTATTTGCTTATATTTTGAAACATGTTGATAAAATAGCATATTACTAAAAACATTAATTATGCAATTACTATTACTATTTTAATCGATGTTTAAAAGATACTAACAATTAACATTGCCTTGGAATAATTATTAATGGCTTGTTATTATAAATAAACAAAAAAACTAAAAATATCAGTTTGAAATTTCAATTGGCAATAAATAAATATACGCCTAGCCTGTTACGTTAACGGTCCATGTAAATAAACATACGTAGGGTTTCGTTATGGTGGACCAATGAAATATTGTTGGAAATACTCAGGCGGACTTTGAAATATTATGCGTTTTACAATGACGTATCATCGAGAACGTTTGTATGAGAGATTTTTGATATATCGTTTCGTTTTTTTTGTTGCCGTTTCGGGTTAGACTGGCTTGCATATTTACCGCGAATTTTTTAAATAATTTATATTACGTCAAAGACTAAAAATATGTTTTCAAATTTCATTAAACTATACTGAATTATTTGAAATAAATCAAACCTATTGGGA
This sequence comes from Cosmopolites sordidus, assembly GCA_031761425.1. Taxonomy (NCBI): domain Eukaryota; kingdom Metazoa; phylum Arthropoda; class Insecta; order Coleoptera; family Curculionidae; genus Cosmopolites; species Cosmopolites sordidus. The sequence goes on from JARFXV010001395.1 coordinate 396,163, forward strand.
GGGTTTTTTTTAATAAAATTCCTTTCACTAAATTACTTCCATAAAATTCGATTGTACATTTAGAAGTTTATTCATCACTGAAATAAATTAATATCTATTAGTTAGAAAGTAAATAATATCTATTAGTTTCCTTTAACGTAATCGTTCTCATTAATTCTTCTTTTGGAACCTTTGGTGTGAAACACTAAACTCAATGAGATTTACCACTAACCACTAAATCAGTTTTTTTTTATCTTCTCGAGGCATGTTCGTTAATCCATCATCAGGGGTGAATTGAATCTTAAAAAAAAGTAATTCGGTGCTGAGTGATAAATCTCTTCGATGTTATTAATTTTTCTGCATTTGCAATTTCTTTTTAAGTATATATCAAGTGGCGATATATTTGCTATGAATTATTTCTATAATAAGAAACCACAAAACAAATGGACGTAGATAAGCCCCGATGGCAAACATAAGAATGAAATTGCCTTTATGATCACAAACACAAAAATTGTCCATGACGTCTCGGTACTTAATACATTTACAACTAGCAGCGCTCACCGAATGGTGACAGCTAAGCTATTACATATGTACAAGTTGTTTACCAGGATCTTCACAAATCGACTATGTAATAAGCTAGACTCATGCCAGCCACGAAAACAAGTTGACTTCAGGACAGGCTACGGCACTAATGACCACTGAATGTATTGAAAAGCCTCATAGAAAAGTTGATGGAGTATAATAAACCACTAGTGCTTATCTTTATATATTACGAGAAAACATTCGACACAGTAGACCAATGCACGATGTTAACAGCCTCATCAGATTGCAGAATTGACTACTACTACAACCACTTGAGATTCGCCGATGACCTAGTCCTAATAACCGACCATCTGGATGATGCTATTATGATGTTAAAATATCTTAACAAAGTCTCCAGGAAAGTGGGACTCAAAATCAAGTTCACAAAAACCCAAATTATGCCAAACCTGGTACTCGGAGGGGGCGTCTACATCGATAAGACCAGAGTAGAGGAAACTGCATTTTTAAAGAACTTGGGACAAGAGATTAGTATCAGCAGAGACAATCAAACTAGTGAAATCTCTAAAATAATTGGATTGACTAGTGTGTCCTCCCGGTTTTTACATATGTTGCAGAGACTTTAACAATGACAAACCAGACAATTAGGAAGATACGGGTGACACAAATAGTAATGGAACGGACAATGCTGGGAGTTTCTCTCAGAGACCGAATACACAACTCAGAAATACGCAAAGGAACGAAAGTGATTGATGCCATAGAAAGAATAGGGATATTGAAATGAAACTGAGCTGGTCATGCGGGAGCAGTTGATAATAGTAATACTCGAATGGAGACCAAGAACGTAAGCCTTCAGAAATAGAGGACGTTCCCCACCAGATGGTCTGATGACCTAAAAGGCATCAAAACAAACTGGATGCAGGCGGCGCAGGCCTGAAGACAGTGGGAGCACTAAAGGGAGGCGTACGTCCAGCAGTAAACTTCAATAGGCTGATGATGGATGGACGGATGGATGGATATATCAAGTTGATTGTTAATAAAACATCAAATTTTTTATTTCCGGTCTATATGTAATAATAGAATTGCATTTGAATATCCCTTGATTATGCCAACTTAGTTCTCATAATGCACGAGTATAGTCTCATATCCAAGGTTCCACAATAATAATTAATAAGGAAGGACTAAAAGCACTGGTTATATAACTAGATTTTGTTTGTAAAACAAGGGATAATATATTATTTTAAACACTGTATATAATATGTGGAAAATGTAAGTAAATACCATTACATAGTGTAAAAAATAAGAAAGGTTAACAGGTGATTAGTTAGTACCCAAGTATCTTTTCAGTTCCTCATATAGTACCTAAACCAAGAAGATGAACTGGTCTCGTTCAAAGATAAGAGAAATAAAACAAAATGGAAGTCTATGAAAAATAAATTTATATTGAATTAGTTTTATCCTTTTGTATACACCATCACGGTATTATCATAAAACGGGGTTAAATTGACATTAAGGGTAACTTTGAAACTTTTTTGAGCTACTTTTTTAGAGCGCCAAAATACGGTTTAAACGTGTGTGCAGCCGCGTGACTTTTGGTGTCGGGTGGCTGGTACGGTGAGTGGTCAGCATTGCGATCGCCTGACTAACTGACTACTCCGAGCGTGTTCGTCGTCGGTGTTTATTGTGTAGTACATAAGTACGGTTTAATACCGTTGGGACCTTTTTTTCGGTAAGATTACAGTATTATTTACGTAAACATACTTTGCTTTGGGTAAATTAAGGTATCTAGAGTATTTTAATTTGTTTTAGGTTCACCATGTATTTGTATTCACAAATAAATCACAATGGTCAGAACGTATAAAAGAAAACTGGGTGCCCTTAATTATAAAAATTACCCAGGCTACTGTTGCCAAAAAGTACAGAATTAATAGAACCACTATTCATAACAAGATCCATCACATGCATGAAGGGAATCCGGGTCATCCCACTGTTTTGCCGCTTCAGAGAGAGAAACTATTAGTCAATATCTCGAGTGTTCAAGCAGACTGGAGTTTCCCTTTGACAAAGACCGACATCCGAACCGTCGGTTAAATGTTTATCAACTTGGAAGGTAGGGTTATAAAACAGTGGAATGGCCGGGCTATAACTTTGTGAACGACTTTGCAACTCTGAATAACCTAACGCAGAAACTGACTACAAACATCCAGACTTCAAGTGCATCAGAGGGTCTTAACGAGATCAAAGAGTTTTTCGAAAAATTTGGGGCTGGCTTTGAAAGAGACACGTCCAGCTTTAATTTATAATTATGACGACAGAGAAAAGCGGTTGTGATTGGTGACAATTTGGATTCTCATTTTTTACCTGAAGTCATTAAAACTACAGTAGAAAAAGCTTCTTGAAGCATTCTTAAAAAAGCTTCCTGCAGACCGGTAAGAAGAAACTGGACATATCCTTGATAACAGTCTGCTGGAGTTTTTAGAAGAGACAAAGGGCTACTACTCTGAAAGGATTCGACACAGAAGAGGAAGGAAAGACATTCATAAACCAGGAACGCATATGTCTGGAACAAACCAAGAAGATTTTCCAACTCTCGATGATGCCCAGAAATCAAAGACGATGTCTCAGCTGTTGAAACTGTCTCAGCTATCGAGGATGACCCGACCTCTTCGTCAATCCCCTCAAACTTCTCGTGCTCCACCTACGAAAGATGAGACTTTTGCCGATGAAGATGTTCCTCTCATTAATTTGGCCCACAAGAAGGGAATAAAGAAGGGCAAGAAATGCAACAACCTTTATTACATCTGTAGATGTGACTACCGGTTCTGCCGCCATCTTCTGAACTGGATATGCTGCATCATTTGCAAAAAAAATGGTCTGCGGCATGTGTAACAAAGCCTCGACTAATCCTGCTTATGAATGTATGGTGTGCGAGGACGACACAGACTATAATTCTTTTTAACTTTTTTTATATTGTTGCTCAAATTTCTAGTTTTAGTTAATTATAATGTTGCCAACGTTGATTGTTATGTTGCTCAAGTTGATCTTGATCTCAATAATAATTATAAGACTGATTAAGTGCCAGATGCTTTTATGTAAAATGTTTTCATAATAAAGATGACAATTTGACCGTAAAAAATCGTTCTTTTTCTTTTAAATCTATGTATAATGCATAAAATATTATTTTTTATCAAAGTATCCCTTACACTTTGGATCTTTAACATAAGTTACATTTCAATACCTTCTCTAAGAAACCCCACACTTTAGGGGTTACTTTAACACTTAAAAAAAATGGGAGGGGGTGATTGGGTTTGAATATCTTAGACATCTGATAGCCAAAGAACACATTGTTCTATTGGCGCAAAAAAAATGGAATTTAGAATGTTAAAAAAAAGTTACCTATAAAAATCTATCGAAAACATATTCAAAAGAATCGCGTATTACGGTATATAATGAAGAAAACCTACTTACATTTAATACAAAAAATGTTAAGTCAACTGTAATTCAGCGAGGCGTGGACCAAATTGGATGATCAATCTATTTGTAGCAAAATATTTCAGGCGTGTGTACACATATTTCAAGTTGTCTAGCGGCAGGGATAATGGTTTAAAATTTCGAATATAATCCCAAATCATCATATAGCTTTCCATGACATAATTTATGTCTGTATGTCGTTTTAATACAAAAGTTAAATTTCGCCTGACCACTAAAATAAAATATAGTCTCATGATTAAGTAAATAGAGTTCCGGTCTAGATTCTAGTTCAGCATCATCCTGAGTGACGCGTCTTGTGATAATTGGTAAGAGGAAGCAGTCAGCATAAATCAATAAGAATGTTTTCCCTTCGCAAGTAAATGCCGATTAATAGTCCCATCTTAGCAGAGTCGATTTGGTACAGAAAAATGTACAGAACCTTTAGTGACATCCTCAGATACAATACTTGTAGGATGATCCGAATTTCATATAATGCATAACTATCATTCTTTAACTGTAAATCATAGCAACAATACATTTTTTGCAATCGCATACAGACACAAAGGTAAACATAAAACTAGTGAATCAGCTTTGTTAGTATGCCATACAGTGAGTATATTTTCAGCTTGATACTAGTATGTATAATGGATATTCCATTGTTTTTCTTTCACTATTCAATACAGTTGTGTATTCAATACATTTGTGTATTTACATATTTAAAAATTACTTTACGACTAAGCCAACGATGTAGAAAATAATCAGAAATACCCTATATGTTTACATATAGCGACCGAAGATAATGTAACTGAGTTAATCTTGATAATATAAATGAGCACAATTATTAAGAAGTTTGAATTTTCCTTGATATTGATTTTATGAGTTCAACCAACTCTGTAATTAATAAATGAGAAAAAAGCTCAATAAACAACAATGAGAATGCAAGACATGCAAAAACAGACGTTTTATAGAAGTTTTATTACTCCTAAAGTTCCGATATGGACGCCCTATGCAAATGTTGGCCATAACCACGTAATGTTATTGCAAGCTGGGGGCGATCCTGACCATTTTCGTAGACGGACGGGTCATCCCGTTAGAGACTGATAACGGTTAAAATTTACCCCTTGTCTACCCTTAAATGGACGTTAGCAGAATATTTAGAATATCGACATTATGAGAGAAGCCACTAAAGATCCTTAACTTATTGGGTGAGGGTTCGAACATTCGAAACCTTTAGTGTTATAAGGGAATTCTGAAAGTTTTTGTTATGGGAGGAAACAAGTTCATTGATTATTGTAATCTATTCAATTAATTATTTTTATTCTGTAGATTAGCTTTCTCAATTATAATATTTATAATATATATAAGTATTTATGAAAAATTTACGAATGCAAATTCATCAGTTTCAGTATAATCTTAAAAATAATGGCTGTCCCTTAGTACCAAGTCTGGCAAATATAATAACTTAAATTCATTTTTTTATTTTTATTTACTTGAATTGGTTTAATATATATAACTACAAATGATCATATTTATTAAAGTGACTTATACATTTTTCAATTAATATTTCTAAATGGTTTTTCAAATTGAGTGTTTGTTTTAATTTTTGAAAAAAACAGAATTTACGTTGATTAAAAAAAACCTTTTATTGAGAATTGAAGCATAGTGTATGAAATTTAAACAGGAAAGACAATATATGCCAAATGACCACCTCTTGCTGTTCCACCGACGTCCACTCTTTTGTCAAAACTTTGGATGACATTTTGACATAACCGTGGCCCCACCTCGCCAATGACTCGAATAATTTCATCGTTTAGGTCAGGAATCAATTGTGGATTGTTCTTATAGGCCTAGGATTTTACGCAACCTCAAAGAAAATAGCCCAGCTGTGTCAAATCACATGATCTTGGTGGCCAGTTAACATCACCGTTTCTTACAATAACTCGTTCGGGAAATTTTTCTCTCAATAAATCAATTGTTTCATTAACAGAGTCAGGTGTAGAGCCATTCTGCTGGAACCACATGTCCTCCAGATCAATATTATTCAATTTAGCCCACAAAAATCCAGTTATCATTTCAAGATATCGAACGTATTCGCTGTTACAGCTTCACTGGCAGCATTCTGAAAGAAATACGGCCCAATTACACCTCCTGACCATAATGCATACCAAATAGTTACTCGTTTAGGATGTAAAGGTTTCTCAATAATCAATCGTGGATTTTCATTACCCAAAATGCGACAATTTTGTTTATTATCATAACCACCAATTTCAAAATGTGCTTCATTTGAAAAGGTGATTTTTTGAGAAAAATCATTGTTATATTGTACGCCAATTTCCAAAATAGAAAAATAATTTTTTGATTAAATCTTTACCAGTTGTGATTTTAGACGTAAAAAACCTGCGGCGTTTTCATTTGGGCATCATGCAGATTATTATAATTTCTGTCTAAATGCAATTAATATGATGGTTGTCAACCCGATGCGAGTATGACCCTCAGTCATGGCTATTAGTTTTGTTAACCCATTGTTAAAGGATTATGGGTTTCATAGTGGCTCAGATAACCCAGCTTAGATCTACATTGTTTTTCGCATGCTGGGCATTTAAGGCCAGGAGGATACAGAATTGGTACACATGGTCCAGCCTGTTTGGCTTTTCGCGCCTGCCTTTTAGCTGCGGCTCCCTGGCGATTATTCTCCTTATGGAGCTGCATAACTCGGTATGTCGTCTCACGTCAATTGGTTCTGCTGTTCTTTAGAGACGATTTTATTACGTCTTTATATCTTCTTTTTGGGCATTTATGATTTCGTTTTTTCTCACTTTTTTCTCACATTTGATCCCCAGAGTCTCGATATAGAATTGAATTATGTCGAATTCTTGGAGTTTTTCTTCGTTGAAGGCGAAGGTTGTTGGCTGAAGGCGATTTGGCATTACGATTATCTAGGGTTACTGCTTTTCCTTAATGAGATCATCAAACATACCAAAATCCTCCGACCTGAGCTTGCAAACTATTTTTGGCATTTGCTAATATCCGACTGTGATGATTCGGGATAGATATCACAAGTGTTTTTGTAGCTGTTATATTACTTTCCTTTCGAAACTCATGTAACATAAATTTTGAATATATAACTCTTCTAGTGGTTTCATATATTATATAGGGTGTAAGGGAAATAATTTTCCTAAGTTTATCCAACATCATTTCAAATGATCAAATTTCTTCACATCATTTGAAAGAAAAAAGTTCCTTACAAGGATAAAAAAACATAAGGGTTTCCAAAAAAAACAGTAATTAAATTACCAATCAAAAAGTTATGATAAGAATTAACATTTTAAGCAAATATGTAAAAAATTATATTTGATAAATAGTAATTGGTTATTATTTAACGAATAAACTACCGATAAATTAATGAACATTGTTAAAACATTTTATTAAAGATTCATAATTACGCCATATATCAGCCAAAATCAAAGTGACAATGTCGCATTGATTAATGGAGGTGATCGCCACAACAAAGAATGTTATATTTAATGTCTGTTTAAGTTCTATGTAAAACCAAAAATGTATTCTGTATGCGAATATCACGATAAGATTCTTATATTACGGAGAAACTTGTGTTAAGAAGAACGTATTTTTGCTGCTGCCGATTACATTAGAAATATACCAAGACTGTTTCAAACGGGTTCGGAAAAAGTGGTAAAACAGTGCTTGGTCTGCATAAACTCAAATGTTTGGATATTTTGGACATATAATTTAAATAAACAATTCATAATGTGTTTCTTAATGTGACTTCAATCGTTTAAAACGTATCATGGTGGGGATAATTAGGGCTAGTAATTTCAACTTTAACATTAAACGACAATAATGTGTCTACATTTTCCTCTTTTTTTCTAACAAAACAAATCACATGCTCAACCGTGTGGAATAAATGGCTATAAAAACATGACATATTATTTTCAAAAAAAGTCACATTAAACAAAAAAAACTGAATTTTGATGTCGGATATCCAAATAACACGACGATGCGACGTTGCCAATTAAAAAAAAGTTTTAACCTTTCAATTTTGCACGACAATGATTGCATTTTGAATACAAGTTTCAAGGAAACTTTTTGTTCAAAATCATATAAAGAATCGTTGGTTAAATTTTATGAAAGCTATTTCCCTTACACCTCGTATAACTATGGTTTACGACATAGGTCATTCAATGCTAGTCGTGTTAGCTGCAACGGTGGTTTGTAGTCGCTGCGCCGAAACCGCAGTTGGCACGGTAGCAGATTCGATTCATGTGCACACCACACACACGCATACATACACACACACACACAAATACATACACACACATACACACATATTTAAATTTTTGTGAATGTTTCTAGACAAGAGTGTATACATCCGACAATGAATTACCCTCATTCACGCCAGTTCAAGGCTGGGTAAGGCCAGATGCTTGTTGAGAGGTGTTCTACGTTGTTCACTCGCCAGCCGACGGGCTGCTCAATAGATCTATCGGAAAGCACAAACCAAGAGTTGATAGCCTGAGGGAGGTGCTAACCGTGGTTGTAGGTGGCTGATAATCGTGGTTCGGAACTCACGTTAAGCTGTAGGTCCAGTCGCTAAATCGCCTGTAAGTTATTGATGCATCTCTAACCCTAAAACCTGAAACTCACCCATTCAAAGTCAATGGTATATGGGCACGGAAAAAACGACATTTATTTCGGTATAAATAACATACATAAAACATATGAGAGAGAGATACATTCAATTATTGTATGCTGTTTTTTGATTTATATTGGGGAACAAAAGAGTGTAATATCTAGTATATATCCTAGATATTAATATATATATATATATATATATATATATATATATATATATATATATATATATATATATATATATATATATATATATATATATATTTGAATCAAATTGAAAATATATTGACTGTATAGAGTATCTTGAATACAAAAACTGGTACACCTTACGATTTCTTATCTGTCGGTTAGTTTATAGGATGACAAAAAATTTAGTGAAGTAGACGTCTTAAAAAGGAAGAATTTTATCATATTGTCAGATATTTTTCGTATGCTACTAAGTTAGTCAGTAGTCTTGTGGTTTGTAAAACGTGCTAAAATTTCGTGTGACGCATCGTTTTAAGAAATTATCCAAATTTGAAAAGGGACAAGCTCTTGGTATGAAAGAAGCAGGTTTAAGTTTTTGTAAAATTCATAAATGTTGGACATTACTGCTTCTATCAATATGAAATATGGATACGATGGCTTGAGGATCAGAGTACGAGGTTCTAGTCGTCTTAGAACTAACAAATGATATGGCGAACGATATTTTACGCATGTAGGAAATTGAAATGAAAATATCCGATAAATGTGTGATGCTTCTCTTGCAGTTACATGATTTCAAGGATGATTCTTAATACTACATTTATCAATATATTTCTAAAAAAAAACCTTTAATGAAAGATCAATTCTATTGGAACATTCGAAGCGAAGCACTGCACTCGTAGGGATTTACCACTAAATATCAAATCACTCTATTGAACTTCTCGACGCGCGTTTCACTAACCATGTTAGCATCATCAGGAGATGATTCAATCTAATTCTAAAACTAAACTATGTTCTATTTATATTACAACCTAATGAAGAGAGTAAAAATCATGAAACGTGAAGTCAACCAAACGTTACATTACAAATTCGAATGGTGGACTGAATGAAATAGGTCCTTTATTCTGGTTTTATTGCATTGTACTATTTGCTATATGCATCTAAAGCTCTATTATTATATATACTTTTAACAAGTTACTAATATTTATATTACGATCACACTCGAGTGCATGTTGGGCACCACAGTATTTTCCGTTTCTCCCATATCAAATGTGAACAATATGTTCTTTATATCTGGTTGAAATGGATCTTTTTGTTTGCCCAACATATCTTCGATCACAGTTTTGACAACTAATATCATAAATCCCAGATTTTTCTTATTGGTCTCCTAAGGAAAACATGACTCGGGACAAAAGACCTTTTCCATAAAGGGAACTTTTTGAATTATTAATGTAACACTTGGTTAACTTCACGGTTCATGATTTTTACACGCTTCATTAGGTATGATTATCATATAAATAGAACATAGCTTAATTTTAGGATAAAACTAAATCATCTTCTGATGATGCTAATGTGGCTGATAGTAGTAAATCTCTTCGAGTTCAATGAAAAACTCAATTTTCCTAAATGGTAAATAAATATATTTTAAAACGACTTAAACTATTAATTTCATTATGATACATGATTAATTCTTAAATATGATCTAAAATAGATAGCATTATCATTTAAAAAAATCATCTGCTATTTTAAAATATATTTTTTGATATTGTAACTAAGAACGTGTTGGTTCTCGGTTCTTGCAGCTTTTGCAACGCAAATAAAAAGATACGTGAGAAAGTTAAACATCAAGACAAACCCCAGTGTCAAACATTTAACCCCGTTCTCGATCCACTTGTGAATCTGTCGATTTGTTCAATGGAACTATAGCAAAAAAACCGTACCCTTTCAGTGCGATTTTTTTACCTGCTTCGTACGGTGTAGACCATTAGGGAACTATTAGAATTAAGAGACACGGTTTTTTTCAGTAGCCTAATCCATAAATTGTATTGTGCGTCAATGACGAATTTAGCGTTTAATAGAAAAGTCGTTCCCCCGATAGTTGAATTTCGATTTTGACTTACAATCGTAATCCAGTATGTTTTGGTTTCGGTCGACACTCGTACTCGAAGTTCCGTTTTTTTTTTATTCGGGAAAAACTATTAATCATTTATCGGTTGCTGGAGGGGAATTTTTAAAATTATTTTTTTCAAAATTTAAAACGTTACGGTCTGGCTGACGAGTTAGTTGATGAAGTGAAATTAATAAGATTCCAAATGAGGGTTGAATGTGGGTTCATTGTTGAATAATATTCGTTTTATTTCTATTCTTAAATAAATTCAAGTTATAAATATGGTGGATTAACGGGTAATTGTAACTCCTGCATCAATGAAAATTAATAATAGAGACTTTTAAGGCGGGATTGATAAAAATCTAATCTTTAAACAGGATGTGTAGAAAAAATTACATAAGAGCACACACATACGCATATATATATATATATATATATATATATATATATATATATATATATATATATATATATATATATATATGAGTCTAACTACCAACAGACGAAACATTTGCCCTCCAATGTTCCACCCATCCCTTCCATTGGAGGGCACATGTTTCGTCTCTTTATGTTTAAGCTCTTCAGGGCACCGACATCTGCTTTCTCGTCAAAAATAGGAAGAACCGATCCATAGTCAACAACCCATACTTTTCGCCGAGTTCCCGGCGGATGGCGTGTATATGCAGTGTTAGAATTCTTTGGATTGTGTCCAATGAGACAACTGTGCTGGGTGTCATCAGACACCCAACTGCTGGGTTCCATATATATATATATATATATATATATATATATATATATATATATATATATATATATATATATATATATATATATATATATACTGGGTCTGGGTAGTCCGTGTCGCTATTATGTATGGAAAATATCTCGAGAACGCTTTGAGATGATTCGTAATGAAATTTTGTATACAAACATCAGAAAATATTGGCCACTTTTTGGGTATTATTTTTTTTTTCTTGTCGCATAGTTGAAATCCAAGACTAACTTGATTTTTATTTAATGATAGTAGTAGCAAGTGACAAACATTTCCTGATTTTTCGTTAAATTTTGAAATTTCATTAAAAAACCTCAAGGTGTTCTCGAGATATTTGACGCTTTCCATACATACTAGCGACCCTCTATAAGTATCTGTCCCTGTATAAGGCTGTCCGTTATTTCCCAAAATTACTTTTTTTCTCTTTGGGTATACTCTAAATCATTTCTTTATACCCTCAAAACAATTTTGAAAAAAATATCAGATGCCATTTAACTCTGCCTGAATGACGATATTTGGAAGACGACTCAAAGCCAGACCAGCCAAAAAACAAAAATCGCGATGAGTTGCTGGAAAAAGTGCGTGAAATGATCGCCTTTCAAAAGGCATGATGCAGGAAATGTCGTCAAAGGATTTAAATAACGGAAAGTATGTGCTCGATTTGTTCCTCATAGGACCATCACTGTTCGTGATTTTTTGGCGAAAAACAAGTCTTTGTGCTTCAACGTCCTCCGTATTCGCCTAATTTATCTCCGTGTAACTATTTCTTGTTCCTGAAACTTAAACTAGTCATTTTTATGACTAGTTTAAATAATAAAATGTTACTTTTGTAACATTTTATGACTGTGTTACACAAGCCCAAGTAGCCGTGACGAGGCTCATTGAGGCGATTTCAAAAACGACATAATAAAACCTAGCATTACATAAGATAGCATTGGTTGAAAGTGTCCAGCGGAGTATTGATGCCGAAAGGATCTATATCCTTTTTTATACTGCAAATATTCCAATATAAAGAATTAATTTTATCAAAATAACTATTTTTGTTTTATTTAAGAAGTTCAAGATGTATGATTATTTCCAATTCAATTATCTTTTAATATGGCTTAATGGACAAATTTTGAGATATAGAAATTGGCATGTAAAAAGACGTTTGAAGTTTTCATGAAATAGTGAGAACATTAGAACTTTCCTCTTCTAGCGTTATGAGGACACGGATAAGATGTTTTGAGGATTAGAGTTTTATACAAGTACGAGGTTATGGTTATCTTAGAAGTATTCAAGGACATCACAAATGGCATCTTAGACTTTTTACTAAACGAAATCGGCACGAAAATATCCGGAAAGGGCGCGATGCTATTTTCGCAGCTACATGTAGCGCTGTGTCGAGGATAACGTAAATCGACATTTACTTGCGATACAAATGAATGCTTATTGTTCTTACAGGGCGCTTCTTCTTAAAGCGTATTAGAAGATGCGTTGCTTAAAATGGTACTTAGCTAGAATTAAATCTGACCCAGAACAGAACTCTATTTACTTTAGTGATGCGTCCATATTTTATAATCATAATCATAACTATAATAATAATTATAATCATAACGGAAGTAAAAGGAGTCAGGCGTTTTATGGTGAAAGTTGAAACTTTTGGAACATAATTACATGCATTAGGTATTTCCACGAATTATGGTAGTTGGTTATATATGATTGGGAAGTAAATCCTCTAATATTAACCATAAGAGAAAAATCATGTGCAGCTTGGAATGTAAACGAAAGATTGCAATCTACTGCTAAATCGTATCTGCAAGAAAATAACATCTTTCAGCAAGGACGCATATAGCGACAATTAACTGAGCAGCGAGATCCCCAGGATTTATCCGCGATTGAAAAGGTATGGGATATCATTGGTCGATCTCTAACTTGCCAAGAAGATGTAGATAATTTAATTCGATACCTCGTAGACCATTTAATTCAATACAAACTCTTATAAGAATCGTGGTGGACCAACTCATCGATTTTTTTGGTTAAAATATAAGTAGAATTTCTTGATTTCTTTATCATTACATAATATCTTTAAGGTGTATACAAATATTATAAAATTAACCGAATAAAACATATTTTTTATTTAGTCCTGCTTTTTAATTGTTCTCTAACATATTACAGTATAAATTCTAAAACAAAAAAAAATAACCCCGTTGTGAGAAATAAATTCAATAATTTCTCAAGAACATCATCTAGTTTTGATGCTTTTTTAGTTTTGATTGTAATATTTCTTTAAAACAAACCAATTTGAAAGACGGATTGGCAATCAGTTCGTATCAAAATACAACGGTACGATAAGAAAAATATAATAGAACCCAATCTAACCAAAGGATATTTTTCTTTATTTCATGCAATTCTTTTTCACATATTTCAATTATTTTAACAACCTTCAAATTAATGAAGCTAATAATTTCCCACATTTAAAATGTTGTTTCGGTTTTACCTCTATAGCAAAATCATGAAATCTCAAGAATTATTAATATTGCACTAATCCACGCCACTGGTGGTTTCATCTTCTGCACCATAAATTATTTTGTTTGTAAACGTCCATTCTCAACGCCATTTAGATAATCTAGTTAAACCTATCGTCCAGTCGGCTGACCGCTAGCTTAGCACGTTTTCGAATATTTGGGACGCATGCTCCACGTTCCAAGGGCGAGGACTTTCGGAGGGGTGGTCACCCGTGCGGACCGTGTCACTTTTTTTGAACGATGGTCGTTGGCTATGGCTCGAGTCAACCGGACAATCACGTGCTCTGGAAGTAAATTGAATACGAGAGGGTTAATTTAAGTTTGTTAGAGTCAAATTTTTCGAGTTATTTTTTTGTAGATGACTTATCCAAAATCTTGCCTAATATACCAAAAGATATAATTCAAACAACTGAGAAATACAAAAGGCGACCAATATTTAAAAAACAAAAAAATAAAATTTCTCACTGAAAGATAAATGGGACAGAGACACTGATGGAAGTAGAACAATACTATACAGATCTTTAAACAGACAAAATCCATATAAATGAACACCAATATCAGAAATCCAAAGAAAATGTACAGAATGTATGCTTTGAGGAAATCACCATTAACGAAATCTACAATACCTTCAGAATGGCCAAGAGCAACAAAGCTACCAGACTAGATGGTAGAACTTCGGAAATATTGAAACAAGGGGGGGTTTTGTCTCCTTCAAAGTACTTCCCTGTCACTGCTATACACTTATTCCAATGTTCTTTCTAATCTTTAAAACCATTTTTATATTAGGTTTCTGGTATTTCCTTTAGAGCGGCCAGCGAATTGAGAGGTTTCCATAGCTCTCTTGAATATTTTCTATGGATTTAAGACGGTGTCCACGAAATAGTTTCTTCAATCCAGGGATAATTGAAGCATAGTGTATGACATTTAAATACGAAACACATCTACCAAATGACCACCTCTTGCAGCTCCACAGACGTCCACTCTTTTGTCAACATTTTGGATGACATTTTCGCATAACCGTGGCTCTATCTCACCAATAACTCGAATAATTTCATCCTTTAGTTCATGCTTTACACGTAACCCATCAGAAAATAGTCCAACGGTGTCAAATCACATAATCTTGGTAGCCAGTTAACATCACGGTTTCTTGCAATAACTCGTCCAGGAAATTTTTCTCTCAATAGATCAATTGTTTCATTAGCAGAGTGAGGTGTAGCGCCGTCCTGTTGAAACCATATATCTTCCAGATGAATATTATTCCATTCAGCCCACAAAAATCCAGTTATCATCTCACGATATCGAACGCCATTCAAGTTACAGCTTCACCAGCAGCATTGTGGAAGGAATATGGCCCAATTACACCTCCTGACCATAATGCACACCAAACAGTGACTCGTTTAGGTTGTAAAGGTTTCTCATGAATCAATCGTTGAATTTCCTTACCTCAAATGCGGCGATTTTGTTTATTAACATAGCCACCAATTTCAAAATGTGCTTCATCTGAAATGATGATTTTTTGAGAAAAATCATCTGTTTGTTCGATGATCCAATTGACAAATGCGCAACATTTTGAATCATCCAGTGGCTTTAGTTTCTGTGTTATTTGAACCTGATAAGCCTTCAGACCTAAATCGTTTGGTGAAATACGTCATGTTGTGAATTCACCGAGTCCAAATTGTTGTGAACGTCCACTAATGGAAATTTCTGGGACTTCAGTAACACTTCAGTAACACACCAAATCAATATGCTCCTATAAACGAGTACTATGACTATATATTGCTCTTCTTTAATCTTCCACCGAACCAGTTTCTTCAAATTTTTGAAGAATTCGATTGATAATGCTTTCAGATGAGATTGCGAAAACGGTCAATAGCACGTAATTTTCTAACAACATTTTTCGCTGAACGCCTATTTTCATAAAATAATTTAACAATTTTATCGCGTTGTTGTATTGTGTACGATTTCATTTTCATAAATGTCATACATTACACTTCTGAAATGAGACCAGATCTAAGCAAATTCAAAAGGCCATCTGTGTATAAAACACTAAAGTATTATCATAAATTTGTTACATTTGTGGTAAAAAGTGTTAAATATAGACAAACAATGATTCTCATAAGAAACCTGCTGAGATTTACTTGGTAAATACTTAGAGTACCTTTTAACAGTGAGCAGATATTTGGGTCAATACCTTTGTCTCTAAAGAGGATTTCTCTAAAAGTCTTCCTTTCTTCAAAATCATTTCCACCACATAAATTCGCATCAATATCGACATATGTGTACCGAACATTTCCGTTATTTTTTTTGTTGTAGATGCCGTTCAATTTTTTCACACGTAACTTTTTTTTAACCCTTTTTACGTTTACCCTCTTCGGGGATGCATCGCGTTACCTGAGCCAGGCCAATTTTTTCATTTTCGATGCATATGTTCGATTCGGCAATCGGAAAAAGGGGTGGCAAACTAATAAATTTCACATAGAAATACAATAGTCTCTATCTATCTGTTTGTAGGTTTCCTTTTTAGTTGGTAATGTGGATCTGTGTCTAATGGCACAAAAGAGGTAATATAACGGGTATTTTTACTTGATTTATATTATAAAATTTATATTTTCTACCCTAATTTTAAAATAAATTGTATATTGCCGTTGTTACATAAAAGCTTTCATGGAAAAAAATATAATTTACTGGATTTGAATTCTACCAGCTTATTACAACAACTATTACTAAATGAATATAACATAAAATAAGATATACATATAGAGTAAAAGCACCAGTAAGTGGCCGATTAATGTATTTTATATTTAATTAGTTATAAGATAACTATTATATTGTAAAATAGGATTCATTATAATTTTTATTGTAGTTAAATACTTTATTTTTGAAAATGTGATACTATTATTATCGGAAATTATTAAAATTATATTAATTTTAGTATTTAAATATTGATTCATAAAAATCATCAGTTGTTAACTGGGACAATCCAATAAATGACCAACGTGCTCCAATTGATGACCGCTAATTCTCTCTTAAACTAAATTAATTTATATGTACAGCTCTACAGGCCTTTAAGGCCTTTGGCTTGGTTTACAATCTACCGCCAAACCACTCTATTCCTTGCCCTTCTTTCCCACTGTATCACACCCATTCTGGCCAAATTCTCTTCCACCTCCTGTAGCCACATTCTCCTCACTCTTCCCCTCTTCATTCTTCCCTCGCCTCTCCCGCTACTTACAACCTGATAGTTCTTGGTAGCCTTTCTATATGTCTTAGCCAGGCTATTCGCTCTACTCTGATGATCTGCGTTATTTTGGGTTCTTCAAATACCGTTAATGTTTATTCACTGGCCCTTCATCTCCACTGATTACCCTTCTTGATACCACCTTATATTATTCTCAGCGCTCTACGCTCCTACACCTCCAACATTCTTTCACTGCTATTGGTTAAGGTCCAGGTCTCTGTGACATAAAACTAAATTCATTTAATTAAATTTATTCAGTACTTTTGAAATATTTATTTGTACTTTTTGTGGACATTTAAATTAAACCTAAAATATAATATTAAGTAGTATTTTTTCGAATAAAATAACCATAACCTTTACCATAAATTAAAATTCAGTCAACGTAAAGAATACTTGTATTCTATAAAAACACAATGGTTATTATTAATATCATATTGAATTACGTTTTCAAAGTTTGAGTACATTGTAGACTAGATCAATTTCTTTTCTATATTACAAATATCACAAATATATTCTGTATCACTTTATTCTGATGACTCTTCTGATTCATGTTGACCTTTTTGACTCTTCTTCCCTCTTCGACATAAAGTTTTTTTTATTAAATTTGTTTATTTACGTTTCTCTTCTTCTTGTATTTTTCTTCAATAGCTATTCCTCTTTCCTCTTCTCTTTCACAATTTATTCTTCTTCACTTTTTTCTTTTTCAATTAATCGTTCTTCTTTCCTCTCCTATTTCTCAATTCGGTCTTGTTGAATTGTTTCATTTTTTATTAATCGTACTGCTTGCTTTTTTACTCTCAATTATTTTTCCTCAATTTCTAATTGTAGTTTTTCTGACGTTCTAACCCTTCGTACCGACTTGAAGTAATGGCGTAAATCATTTCCTTTTTTTTGGGAATAGATTTTTCTACACGAGAAAAATGTATTTTTTTTCGAGATTTCATTGTGATCAATATTTGCAGATTGTGAACTAAGGATGGTTGAAGTTTAGTTATTTGTCCCAACTTCAAATTATTAGTATTGTTTAATTTATTTGTAGATTCTAAAGAATAGTTTCCTCTAAATCCGCCGAATATTTTTTCTTTACTATTTACAATACCACGGTATCATCTAAATGTATTTGAGAATTAGCAACTGTTGATTCTAAAAGTACAGTCTCCTCTAAAGTCTCTGGCTGACTATTATTAATGTATTATTATTATTTTCCTTTTCATCTTTTTTCCTATCTAAGCTGGATTTTAAATAACCAAAACAACTTTATTAATCCAACAATTTTCGGGCGATTCGAGTTGTATGAAGGATAACCGCCCTCAGCATTATTTTAAATAGATTTTCTTCCAGAATTTTGGTGTTATTTTTCAGGTTCTTTGGTATAATGCCAGTGGTTGAAATTATTAATATCACAATATAAATCTGATTCAACTTCCATAGCCACTTAATTTCTATCTCGAGGTCTGTATATTTTTGCACTTTCTCTTCAGCCGTCTTTTGAATGTTGTAGGTATTTGGAACAGCTATGTCGATTAAGAATGCTGTTTTCTTCTTTTTGTCCAATAATATAATGTTTGGCCTATTACAGTGCACGGTTTATCAGTTATTGTTCGGTCGTAATATAACCGGAATCGGCTGATTCTAGTGCCATCTCTGCGGTTATAAGGCCATTACGACTTGCAAGCTTTTGGTGGTTTATATCGGCTACTTGGTATAAGGGTGAAGATAGTCCACCTGGGAGAATCTACTACATGCACCTGCTATATGGTTTCAGACTTTTCGTGGCATTTCCTACATTTGTCATTTGATACTCGTACATCTTTAACGATATATTTTTGATAGTACTCAGTGTGCACGACTTGATCCTCAATTGCAAACGTAAAGCCCTCAGTCTCTGGCAACAGACCTCCCCATGTCAACCAGGCGTCTTCTTATGGGGATGTCTCATGTCACTCTCATTTTGTAGTTCCAGTTCTTTAAGATTCAGAGGTGTATAATTATCAGCGAAACACATGTTGTTTTTAGTGTAGATTACATATATTTATTATTCCTCTTTCTCCTTTAGCTCGTGGTAATATAAGCCGTTTTTTACTACTGCGTCGGTGGTGTTTCCTATATTTTGTTAGCGTAGTTAAATTATTCCAATGGCAAAACCATCAGGTACCGATGCCGCTATATTATCTTGTAAGGATATATAATCATAGGATCACACGATGAACTGTCTGCAGAGAATGTGCAAAGGACACTTATCGATTATTTTTCTGGGCCAGCCGCCACCTGATACAGATTCCTACTCTGAGTCCTAGAAGTTTGTCAGTTTTTGGACACGTAAGCATCCGTTGTTCATCTAAATTGACTAAACGCTTTGGACCACTTAATATACTTTCAGCTTATTCTTCTTTTAAATAATTCGACAGTCCATTAAACCAACTCAATATATCGTCTGCAGTAACTGTCGCTCGAGCTTTTGAAAGTAATTCTGTATTTTTCAAAGGGATTTTTGAATGTCTGTTAAGAAATACTGAAAACCATTTTTTCCAGGTCTATTATCTGTTAACGGATTATTGGGTTTTTTTTCTACCAGAATATTTTGAATGACATTTTTAACTTCGTCTGGATACAACTGGAATTTTAATCGAGCTTTGTCAATAATCCAATCTTTAATGCACAGGTCTTCCGGCAAAAGTACTGGACTAGGTCTTTTTTTTATTAGCAGAAATATCTTGCAATTATTAATTGCAATTTATTAATTAAAGTCCCCTTCGGAATATTATATTGGATACTTGCTTTATTGGCATTGATTTTACCTTATCGCACACTGGTTATTGCATATATTTAATATATTATATTTAAATTTATATTTAAATTAATATTTATATTTAAATCTTCTGGAGAATATTTTGTACAGTAGGCTTTTTCGAGTTCTTCTTTGTAGATATTTTAATATTATTTTCTTACACAAATAATTCAAGTTTCTATAACAAAATAAAGAAAATTCAATTAGAAAACATATTTAATGGGTAACTGAAAAAAATGAAGAATAATTAAAAAAAGCTTAACGAAACAAGCAAAAAAATTTAGAAAATTTTTCAAAATAAAAATATACATTTTATAATCACTATATTCATATTTAACAAGACATTGAATGTAAAAAAGTACTTAAAATAATTTATTGATTAAATTTTGAAGTTAGAATTTTCAATTATAAATATGCGGTCATTTATTGGATCTTGATAAAATCAGAGGTTCTATTAGATGACCGAATACATTTTTTAGTGGGTAAATGGTCTCTAGATTGCTCCGGTACCGGTACTTAAATAATACTTAGACTCGTATTCTCACTTTATTTACTTACAAAAATTAAAATGCTACTTTAAATTAATATGGTAACACTAAAACTTTTTAAATTAACATAATTATTGTTATTTTATTTGTGATCAAATGCACACACCTTCCAAGTGTACTGATATTACTCCTGGCCGATTTATGCTTAGTAACATTGTAAGTAATTTAAAAATAATTAAATATTGTTTTTAAAGTTGTAAACCCTGCGCAATATAGCTTGCAAGTGTATATTATGATGAGCATATGCAGTTTTTAAAATTTAAATTACGTTTAGAAGGATAAGACCCTTTGTAAAAGATTAATTACTTAACTTTGATGTACAATCATCAACTACTGGTGCTCGATCAAGTAATGATGCATTTACCCTGTTTCTTGATTTTTATTTTACAATAATACTATTATGATTAAAAAGTATTGAAACCTTTTAAATAAAAAAGCAAATTATTGATTTATTCAATTAAATTTATTTTGTCTTCTTCAAAATATCCCTTTTTACCGCCAAACACTTATTCCGACTTTTTCCCAGTCTTTCAAACAGTGTTTATACTAAAGTTCTGATATTTCCATCAAAGCGATTGCCGAACTTTCTTGAAAGGCTTCTGTTGACTCAAAACAGTGTCCACGAAGAGTTTCCTCAATAAAGGGAATAGGAAATAGTCACAGGGTGACATATCTGATGCATATGGTTTTTGTGTAAATGTATTCGGTAGTATACTGTAATATTTTAAGCGAAAAATGGATACATAATTATTACGGTGTGCGATGGCATGTTATCATGATTGCAAAACCATAAATTGTTTTGCCACAAATTTTAATGTTTTTTTCGAATGGACTCAAAAAAATTACGGATAACGCTTAATACTTAACAAATAATATTCTATATCAACTATAAAGTGGGCAAGCTAAGCGATCTAAGTGACAAAACCAAAATTTGCTTTAAATCACAAACATCTGTTTTAAGGCCGGGAATAAAACACTTATATTTTTTATTGATATTTTATCATTCAAATAAATAATCTCTGTAGTCACTTCAACGTGACGAGGTTGTTTAAAAAATCAGTGTTTTCGGAAAAAAACGAGAAGATACACGAGAGAAGCCCAAATTGTTTTTCAAAACTGATTGAATTGATCCAAATGATATTCCAGTAATATCTGCAATGTCTCTAATAATTAGCTGGCGAATACTCAGAACGAGATCCTTGATTTTGGTAATGTTTCTTCACTGGTTAACGTGGAAGATTTTCCTTCCGAATGAGGTTCATATTCAACTGTTTATTATGATTTAGTCTTTGTACCACTTGTAAACATTTTTTTAACCAACTTCTTCTTAACCAACACCTTCTTAACAGTTTTAATGCATCAGCTCAAAATATTTCGTTTTTAGACAAAAATTAATCAAATTCTTTACTTGATAATCTGATCCATTTTAAAAAATCGCTGACAAAATGTTTTACCAATTATGAAAGACGTTTTAATGTCTAACTTAACAAGTGGAATAATATGATACTTCGGTCAAATATCCAAGACATTTATACTAACTTAACCTACAACCGAGCGCGCGGTGTCGAACCGCACTTTTTTGACCATAAAATTTTACATCTACTTTACAATTTGTAAATTTTCCATTTTTCAATTTTGTATATTTTCCACCTTTAGCAGTCTCTTATAGGCTCATCACGAGACAAAAAACTATATACCCCCTTCTTGCTCGCAGTCCGTAAAATATAGATAACATTAGTTTTAGTTGTAGAGTAAAGGTCGAATAGTTTACGCGCGCTCGACGTCGAAAGAATTTTGGGCGACGCTCTTCACGGTAGTATTTTTTGCAATATCGTCTAACAAAGTTTGTGTTTTTTATCTTTTATTATTAAAAATAGCTCATAGGCGAAGACCAATTAGTGAAATTGAGAAAAAACTAAAAATGTATTCGAGGTCAAGAAAAAATAACAAATGGCCTTTGACAATCTTTTTCGTTTTTTAGATATTGCAGGAATAAACGTCATGGTAATCTTGAGGGCAAATAAAGTAGTTATAGAAAAAAGGCGAAAATATATACGTGAATTGGGAATGCAGTTGATAAAAGAGTAAGTAGATAAGATGAGAGTAAGAGCTACGATGGCCACCCTAGCTAAGATGGTACCTTCGGAGAAAACTCAAAAAAAAATTAGGGACCACTTAAATAATATAAATTAATAAATATAAGTGACGAAAACCACGTAATGGACCAATGTAATGAACCACGCACATGTTCCAGTGCATGCAGAAGAAGCTGCAAAATATGTCCTGCTAACAAGAGAAACCATTGACATGACAATATTCTTCATCATTAGGCTCTTCATCACGGTGACATTAATTGCAAAGAAATGTAGTGTTGTCGCGGCAAATATTCCTCAAACAAGCGCAAGAGAGTTTCTACAATGTTTTCTAATCCAAAGAGAACGTATATAGATATAATTAAACTTAAAACTAAGAGATTAAACTATAGGTAAATAATAAAAACTGCTGTTTTTTATTACTTGATCTCGCCAAAGTCTAATTTTATATATTCAATTTTTCTTTATATTTAAGGAAAGTTTTTGTTACCAAATTGTTTTCTAATTTAATGTTTATATAAATACAGTGCGGTACATAAACAAGTTTTTTTTATTTGTTTTCTAAATCATAAAAATCTAGAAATCTATCCAGGAATGGTATCTGGAATATACATTTTCCATTAGGATGCAACTATTTCAGTCTAGTTACATATTTTAAAAGTCTCAGTTGTCTTTCTCAAATCATTAAAGATGTATTAATATTATTCAAAAAGTAATAAAATTCAAGCTTATGTACCGGCTTAAGTACTTAAAACTGGACAGAAAAATTCGGTTGAACAAAAAAATTTACTACGGTCTCAGGGGAGTTCCAACTCATGGTAAAGACGCAGCAGATGTTGGTCTGTTTTTCCTCCAAAGGGGAAGTCAACAGTTTGGTCAGTTCGAACGCTACGACACCACTCTCATTACTTCATGACATTCAAATACAATGAGACATTCAAATATATATTTTTATAAAAAATGTACGAAAAAACACCTACACTTGTACAATTATCCACTTATACACAATATTAGGTAGGTCCCTTTTCAATCCCCAGCAGTAATCAGCTAACATTCTAGGGCTCGATTTCCCTTGATATCGCATCTTTATAAAGGAAATATCCTGATGGACTCTCTCGTCGTGTTCGTCACTCACAGTTCAGATATGAAGAACCAAAGTAACTCACAGGGCAACCAAAGTAACCCAAATAATGTTTAGTTACTAATGCAGTGAAATTTCGATGTTGAGAGGTAAAAGTTAATTTTCCACACACATAATAATAACTATCCCTGTGATTTAAACACTTTCGTAGCATATTTACAGCCTTAACGAATACCAATAAATCTAAATTTGTTAACTATGATAGCAATCTAACTTCGAAATGACGTTATTCAAACATAAACACGTATATGAGGTGAAATTGAATATGCAATTGTAACAAAAAACTGAGGGAGACTGGAAAAAAATAACATTATTTTTGTAATGAAAGCAGATAAGGACATTCAAATATCATTACAAAATTCGTGTGACAAACACTATTTATCAGTGCTACTTATAGGAACAATTTAAATGTTCAAATGTCAAGAAGAAAAATTAGCTGCCAAATATGTATCAGATAAGTAATAATAATATTATAATGGTAATTAAAAAAGGTCCCTTGTTAAAAAAGCATATGAAATATTACACTAGAATAGAAAGTTACAGTGTTTAAAAGTGATGTTGGGTCAACTGAAATTTTATATATTAGGTCGTTTACAAATACTAGATTCACGTAATAAATATTCAGTGAAAATAAGACAAACAAATTTATAGATAAGAGAAGGAAAATATTTAAAGGTTTTTAAGGGTGTTTAGTAACAAATTTATAGTTAAGATACTTTTTGAAAACATATCGCACTCTTCTACAAAGGATGCTTTGAGGATTAAGAAAAGGTTTGCTATACACCGGTCACATATTATGGCAGCAACGAAATAACTTACAGCAGGCGTTTAAAAAAAATCAGTTTCTATATGTTTTACTCACACATATTAGAGCTCTTAAAAATACAAATACACGAACAAAAAATTCTTAGGAAAAGGTAAGAAATAAAAAAAATTCGAAATATATATAGAGGGGACCCTTTCACATAGAAGTTATTTCTTGGGAAGTTCCAGACTTTCCAAGTAGACGCAAATTCGCGCCAACTTTAGTGGAGGCGACGGTAGCCGTATTAAAAGTTAGGGATGCATCGGGACGCTTTAGAGGACTTAAGGGCCGTCCAGGGACTCGTCCCTCGGACACTTTCAAATTTTCAGTGTCTCCCCAGAGCTACTTTTAAATATTTGACACATACTATCGTACGTAGCGCGGGTCATCTTGAAACTTGATATCCTTCGAGTCCCTTGGAAACTACACAAACGATGAATTATTTATTTTAGGGCATTTTGAGTAAAAATCGATGTTTGCGTTTCGCTTTCTAAGGCCCATTTTAAGAATATATTTTCCTGGTGGGATTCTAAATTAAAAAATATGTTTTTTTTTTGTGGTCAAAATTACCGGAAAACATCAGCAGAATATAATTTTAATCAAAAAGAGTGATGAATGATTCATTCGAATTGCCCTAAGAATATATATATATATATATATATATATATATATATATATATATATATATATATATATATATATATATATATATATATATATATATATATATATATATATATATATATAGTTAATAGTTAATACAAAATTAGTAGACGTTCGATAAGCAATGAACATGTTTCAGGTGGTTGTGTGTAGGTTTTTTAGTTAAGTGTATTAAGCCTGCGACCAACGCAATTGCAAGTTTGGCAGGTGGATATGTATAGTATTTTTGAAAAAGTATTTGTATGAACCAGCCACTCGCTAGATAAGTATTGTAACTATGATTTATGATTTACCATATTAATATGGTAAACTTTTACACGACGCTATTACAAGGTGCATCTCACGGAAAATAGGACCTTTTGAAAATAACTATTTCTAGTAGTGCTATGTTTTGAAGGGGGCAAGAGTTAGAAAGGTGCACCCTTCACTGTTGTTCTGACGTTCATGACGTTCGTTCCATTAGAAGCCAAGTTATCGCGTTTAAAATGTCAGTGTGTTTATACCATCGGTCGAAAAATGAACATCGAAAAAAAAACGAATATTAAGTTTTGTTTTAAACTTGGGAAAACATTTACTGAAACGATTCAGTTAATGAAACAAGTGTATGGTGAGGATTGTTTATCCTATGGCAGAATCCACGAATGATTTAAACGATTTAAAGAAGGTCGTGAGGACACTAAGAACGACGAACATCTTGGCCCGAAAAATTTCGTGGTTACTCAAAGTAACATTGAAATTGTGCGTCAATGTATATCAGACAATCAAAATCAGACAAAATCTTCGTTGCGATACATGGAACTGAACATGTCCAAAGATTCAGTTCATCGCATTTTGACAGATCATTTCCGACTTCGAAATGTTTGTGCACGCGTTGTTCCACCCAAATTGACTGACCACCAAAAATTGCTCCAAATCCAATATTGCAAGGACTTGATTAAAAAGTCGAAAAAGGACGAAAACTTCAAGAATTGCATTGTTACTGGTGATAAGATGTTCTGTTGTCAATATGATCCAGAAACCAAGCGTCAAAGTGGCGAAAAAACTTTATTTGTTATTGTAAATGTTTGTTTTGTTGTTGTAAAAAGACAGCGTTATGAAGCCATTCAAACGGTGTCGACCGCCATCTTGAAGGATATATCCTTGGCCGAGCTCGAAAATTCAATCGTCAATCTAATTGACCGTGCAAAACGTTGTAATGACGTACAAGAGAGACTATTTTGAATAAAAATAATGATTTATGGTGAAAATATATATAGTTTTTTTTTGAAAAAGTCCTGTTTTCTGTGAGACGCACGGAATACCATACCATACCATATAATACCATGGTACAAATTACAGGCTATTTTGCTAATATTTTTCCAAAAAGACAACTAGCTGCAGATGCTCATAAAATATAAACCATAATCGAGGTGTGCAAATAACATAATGAAACTGGTGGCGTAGGGTTTGATCTGGCAACACTGCTGACTTTCCTTTTAGTAGGGAAGTATGTCAACATCGAATGCGTCTTTGATACGAGTTTGCGTTGTCTGCAGCAATTCTCTTTGTGAACCAGATCTGTCTAGTGCGTTCTGAAAATGAACGACAACCATTCCGGACAATCGTATGCTATCAAGTTTTATTTCAGAGTTGGGGACAGCGGGATGGAAACTTTTGCCAAACTTTAACAGGTTTATGAAAACGGCGTTTTGTCAAGGGTCCAGGTTTTCAGGTGGTTTAAGGCATTCTCAGAAGGCCGAGACTCGATTGAAGATAAACCTCAAAGCGGAACGCCTTCAACTGCAAGAAGTGATGAAGATGGCTACAGAATCCGGGATCTTGTGCGTTCTGATCGTCGATTGAATGTTAGAATGATCGAGAAAGAGTTAAATTTGACTCACAATCGTTCATCAAATTTTGGCCACCCAGCAATTTCAATTAACGAGTTTCTAGCAAGTAAAAACATCACTATAATCCGCAGCCCCTTAATTCACCAGACTTGAGTCCATGTGACTTTTTTCTTTTCCCAAGATTAAAAATTGATGTCAAGAGGCACCATTTTGGGACATTGGAGAACATTGAAAAGGCTGTAACACTGACAGGCAACTACTTTGACTGAAATTAGAGCGTTATACAAAGACAAACATAACGGAAGTCATAACTATATTGAAAATGACAAAGGACAAGACTATTAAAAGCCGAGGGAAGAATACTAGACAGCAAAATACGATGAAAGCAGAAAATAATTGGCCAATGGATAGATGAAATAGGGAAGACGAAGAGGACATAGAAAAATTAAACGTTGACAACTCGAAAGAAAAGGCAGGAAGCATTAGCTTATGGAAGAAAATTGTTAACAAAGCCTAGAGATATATTATTAGATGTATATATTATTAAAGCACTAACAGAAGCAATTAGCCTTGATTTCAAAACAAGCAATCTTCTCTCTCTTTCGCTGACGCCTTGGTTTACACCTTTGAAGCTGAACAGTTATAAATAGAATTTTGCACATTTTTTTGGCATATTTCACGATTTTCATTTGTTGCTTTAAACACAATTTTATATCAACATTTAATTTTGTGTGATGATGTTAATGATAATAATGAGTTTTAAAGTCCTTTTATATGCAGAAAATGAAAACGTTCTGTGATATAAAGTAACAAATACTTAACAACTGTATCAAAATATAAATTTGTTTGTCACACATACATAAAATATCTTATTATTATTGTACAATTATGCCAGTTATTTTTCAATACTTCTGGCATCTTGTAAGTGGTAATTTCAAGTGAATTAATCTGGGGATTCGAAAAAATACTCGATATATCCTATCACGTGAGTATATCACGCAAGTCTGTGGAACGGCATTAGTTTAATTTTTAGTCAAACTTCAACCATCTTTGAGCCATTAACTCTAATCCTCTTCGGTATCTTGAAGACTCATTTCTCCCTTCTGGAGCTTTTTAAATCAGAGCTGAGCAGTGTAGATTAATACCGCACCTTCCCCCTCTATTACACAAATATCATGAGCGACGCCAGTCGCGTTGAAGCCTTTTTTAAAGTAATATTTTAAAATTTCCCTAATTTCGTGACTTATTTTACTAATATTAACGTTTTTTACAGAGGAATCACTTTAATACAGAAGAAGGAATGTTTATTTTGTTAAAGTAAAAAGTTGAAATCGGATTGAATCTCTGAGGAGTGAAGTATATTCCTTTATAAATAAACAAAGGAAAACACATTTTTCTTTCACCTAATAGTATTTCGTAGTCCTTTTTCCATGTGCTCCACTACGAGCAAGTCTTTTTTGGTTTGTCAAATCATGCCGGATTTGCCTTGTTGTTTTCCATAGTGACGCAAACATTTTGAAAGAAAAAAAAATCTCTAAGGCAAAGCCCTAACTTATCATTTATCCTAAAATAATATTAATTATCTTCATTATTATACCATATATTTCAATAACACTGTTGGAAGATCCATTGATTTTATATTATCCAGGATGTTCGACACCCCACCCATTAAAGAAATTTAAAAAAGCGGCACAGTTCACAAATCCCAACGACATCCCCCCCAATCCTCTGCCAGGGTTATGGAAAGCGACATAAAATTAAAATAAGTGGACCGTATCGTCTAGCATTAGGTCCCCGGACAGTTCGGCTTTTAGCCACTGTCAATATTTTAAAATAAATAAGTTTAGGGGGACTTGATAGGTCCACATTACGTACTACACGCCATTCTAATTCTTATTTATAACATGTACAGTGTGAGTGGCACCCTGACTGACGAGCGATTGGAGGAAATATGGATTTTCTTGTCAATGACTGATTCTTTCATTAACGCATGGTTACTTTTTGGTAAATTTATTAAATTAGTCGTTAAATTTGCTCAAATACTTATTTTTGTTTTAAAGATTTCGAAAGATATTTTGGAACAAATTTTAAATATGTCAGAAGTAGATTTTTTAAACTACCCGCTTTAATTATGTATAAAATTTTACGATATAACATTGATAGATTGATTGATTAAATAAATAAGCCATTCATTTCTGATTGAAATTAAGTGCTTAAATGATTTATATTTTATTTTTATTTTTATGTTTAGTTTAATCTTTAGAATGAAATTTCTGGTACATAGTATTCATGTTGAAAATAAGTAATAAGCTCTGATAACCTTATGCTACAAAGGACATACTCAGAGTAAGCTAAAGGTAAGGAATATGAAATATATCAATAGTTAAACTGGGTTAATAAAATGGTCAATGGTCAAGAAAAATAAATGATTGATTAATGAATGATGAATTATGTCAATGATGTATACAATTTTAAATCAATGTATGTACTTGCAACTCATTTGGTTCGTTTTTTTATATGTTATATTACTTCGTGAAGAATTTAATACCCAACTTTAACTTGTGTACAAAATAGACGATGAACAAATACATTTTGTTGCAGAAATACATATGTTTTAGTAACTGAAATATTAATTAAATGACAATTTCCTGGGGCTCTGTTTTAAAGGAGAGATTATAAGAATGATTATGAAAATGTTAAAAAAATTACCACTTGTAAAGTAGTAAGAGGCAGACAACTGAATGAAATTATTTCCGAAACATATATGGCTAGTCAGGTTTCGAACTAAATTAAATATATATCTATATATATATATATATATATATATATATATATATATATATATATATATATATATATATATATATATATATATATATTCTCTACATATTATAAATATTCTCTAAAATATATCTTCTCATATTCATTTATTCATATATGCTCTAAAAAGAAGCCAATCTTTACCTTTAGAAATTGTTCTGATTGAATCAACTGTTAGGTAACGGTAACATATATCTTATTATGTTCTAATGGAAATTCAAGAAATTGTTAATTTAATTTAATATATATATATATATATATATATATATATTATATATATATATATATATATATATATATATATATATATATATAAAGATTGACTTTTTTTTGAGAATATATGTAACAACATTGATTCCATATATATTATGTTCACTCTTAGTATTGTTAACTCAAAAAGAAATATTAAAGTTGAAATTAGACAAGAAAAGTTTTTTATTAAACATTTGTGATAAATTTTTCCATCAATTTGAAACACAATTCATTGGTGAAAAGAAACTGATATCATTACATTATTTTAAACTACTCTGATTAAAACTGCTCGGATTAAGAGCAGAGCAAACTAATTCGCAATCAAAAAATAGTCTTTTTTGATTGCTAATTAGTTTGCATTTGGCATTGAAATAATAAACTTGCTGCAACTTCAAATAACAAGTAAGACATTAGTTTAAAACTACAGAATAAGACAGATAAATATGAGCAGAGCAATGTAATTAGCAATGAAAAAATATTGTTTATTTGGTACTGAATAGATACAAAATATTTTAGAGAAGCATTGATTTTTTGTATAGGTCGTTTCACTACGGAGTTTTTGACAACGAATCTAGCACACATTTGACAGCCGCTTTTTGTCGTCTTAGTATTTGAGATACTGAATAGTTGACTAGTTGCCATTACATTCCATTATATTAAACAGCGGAACTATTAAATAAAATTCCTTTTAGGAATAGGGTATCTTTTCATATAAATTTATGTGCATATATGAGGTTTGATATTTATGTATCCGGAATAATAAATAAAAACAAATATTTTTCATTGAAAATTATTTTATCGTTTTTCAAAATATTCTCTGCGATGGTTGATACACTTTTATATAAGTTTGAACCAATTTTCATAACCATTTTTCCATTCCGATTGAAGTATCTCCAAAACATCAACTTTGAACGCATCAACCGCTTCTTCTGGCGTCGGAAATCGTTGACCACGTAGTTTATTCTTCACGGATGGGAAAAAA